>CM019695.1:10738143-11088143 GCA_009760885.1 Achatina immaculata | reverse complement strand
ATGAATATATTCGGGACGTTCTTAATTTAATACAGAGAGACGAGAGTATTAGGGGCTGCAACAGATTTCTATTGCTTCGGCGGCTCACGACAATGGCAAATGTGTACTCGACGGAAGATTCTGGGTTCGATTCCCCGTTGACGCATATTTCTGCCCCAACCCCACACCACCCCGAGCTCCCAGGTCGATCACCCCAAGGAAATGTGTGAAAGATATTTCTCTGGGAAAGTAAATACATCGAGGGTGTCCTTACTGCCACACAGTGCTGTGGCTTAGGAATATAAAAGCGCTAACCTCTCTCTCTCTATGTAAATACAACGCCCCCCCCCCACCCCCGGAGGTGCTACCAGAGAAAGATTTGGTAACCACTGTCATATAATATATATATATTAATTACACGCCTACATCGTCTATCCTTTCGTATGGGTTGTAAGTGTTGACATATTCTGTTTTGTTTTCCTCTTGCTTGCTGTGAATTCAGTCGTAGTCCAGTATATATGAGCTACTAGTTTTTCCGGTGGTTAAGTTGCATGTTTCTGTCTTGTGTGGGTGGTCTCCGCCTGCTTGAAGCACCAGTGTTTTCCAACCTTTTTTGATCATGCCCCCACCTCAGTGCCTTAAAGATTTTGATGCCCCAACCCCCCCCCCCCCCCCCCCACCATCACGCAAGATAATATTCAGTCAAATTCTGAAAAGTATAAGTATGTTCTAATTGCCCCCATATTCTAATTTCCTTCTTCCCCCCCCCCCCAACACACAGTGGGATGTACGCCCCCATGTTGGGAAACACTGCTGGTTACGAAATGAGAAACAGACCGTGATAGAAAGAAACGGCCTAGAAACGGAGCTACCTTTCCACACTTGTCTCATGTTGCCTTTGAGTAAGAGAAGGCGAAGGGCTGCACTCACTTAGCACGGGCAAGCCATGGCATATATTCCGTATATAATAGGAACATGAAAGTGCTTTGCTGAAGTTAAGAATTTCCTGTTCTCAAGGAGTGAACTTTGACCTGAAAAATGGGGTCGAGAAGGGGTCATGGCACGGGGCGGAAGGATTTCAAGGTTGAATGAAGTGTGGTATTTCTTGTGTGTCAAAACTCACACACGGGGAAAAAATCATGAAAGCAGAATACAACGAATGTGTGGAATGTCACAGTAGATTAGACCTAAGTGTTCGGCCGTTCTGAACATACGACACAGCATGTCCATACATTTGGTGGGGTATGATCATGGGAGTTGCCAGCGGTAGCAGAGGTAATCGGCATAAACTAATGCGTTTTGTGAGAGTTGCGCGATTGTTTTTAGTGTTTGTGTGGTCCATATATCTAGCCCACGATAGACCTCTGTAGTATTGTCAGAAAGAGGTCCAGTCTACGCTATGTTTTATGTCAGTGCGTGAGTTTTCAGAGATATTTATGTGGACTGATTTTCCGTCATTATATTTCATACTGTATATGGAGCTCTTTCCCCAGGGCGAAAGTGTTTACTTGCAGGTTTTCAGGATTGGCAAATTGTTTCTGCCCTGGGTTTTTGGCGTTAATGTGGCTGCTGTCCTAGATATGTAGGGACGTTTGGCGTTGATGTAGCTGCTGTCCTAGATGTGTAGGGACGTTTGGCGTTGATGTAGCTGCTGTCCTAGATTTGGAGTGATATTTGGCAATAATGTAGCTGCTGTCCTAGATTTTTTTTGGGGGGGGGGGAATGGGGGCATTTGGCGTTATTGTAGCTGCTGTCCTAGATTTGTAGGGACGTTTGACGTTGATGTAGCTGCTGTCCTAGATTTGTAGGGACGTTTGACGTTGATGTAGCTGCTGTCCTAGATATGTAGAGACGTTTGGCGTTGATGTAGCTGCTGTCCTAGATATGTAGGGACGTTTGGCGTTGATGTAGCTGCTGTCCTAGATATGTAGAGACGTTTGGCGTTGATATAGCTGCTGTCCTAGATATATAGGGACGTTTGGCGTTGATGTAGCTGCTGTCCTAGATTTTTTTTTGGGGGGGATGGGGGCATTTGGCGTTATTGTAACTGCTGTCCTAGATTTGTAGGGACGTTTGGCGTTGATGTAGCTGCTGTCCTAGATTTGTAGGGACGTTTGACGTTGATGTAGCTGCTGTCCTAGATTTGTAGGGACGTTTGGCGTTGATGTAGCTGCTGTCCTAGATTTGTAGGGACGTTTGGCGTTGATGTTGCTGCTGTCCTAGATGGGGGAGGAGGAATGGGGGCATTTGGCGTTAATGTAGTTGCTGTCCTAGATTTGGAAGGACATTTATGTTGTTGGTTTGCAAGGAAGTTTGGCGCTAGTGTAGTTTCCAGATTTTGTATTCTATTTCCGTTTGATCAGGATATTGAACGCGTATCAAATCTGGATTATGTGGAGTCCTAGAAATGCGGAGAGTTCTAATCTAATATCAAATTGGAGGGGAAAATAGAGGATGAGACACGGCGAATTGTCATTGGCTGCAGAAGCTGACGGACTGAAATAGTTTTAGAACCACTGTGCTAGAATGGACGGTCTGTTAGTTCCTTGAAGTCTGGTAGGTTCCAATCAGCAACCCACAGCTGACATGCTAGCATCAGGGTTGGCAAACCATAGCTGACATGCTAGCATCAGGGTTGGCAAACCATAGCTGACATGCTAGCATCAGGGTTGGCAACCATAGCTGACATGCTAGCATCAGGGTTGGCAAACCATAGCTGACATGCTAGCATCAGGGTTGGCTAACCAAATGCTAGCGTCAAGTTTAGCGAAACATAGCCGGCTAAGACCATGTCCCAACTCTCCGTTGGTAACCCTAGTAACAGACTTAGCCTGGCCATAGTCCCCATGGTGGTGGAGTCTGCTAAAGAAGTATTGTACACCCCCCCTCTCTCTCTCTCTCTGCTTTTTTAGATCCACTCAGGAACTGAAAAAAATATAGCCACCGTAACACGCTCCCAAGCGGACATAGTGTTGTGTCTCAACGTTTCTCACCGTCTCGGCTGGAAAGACCACCAGTTGGCGGTTCCAGAGAGATGGAAGATTATGCCAGGCTCACAGTTGATGCCCTTTTCTAGCTGTACATGCTTCTCTGTCATTGTAGCTCAGTTGCTGGTTTCGCTTTTTTTTCGTTCCCCCCCCCCCCCCCCACCAGGCTCCCAAGCGTGTCGTAATGGGAGGTCAAAGTCTCTTACTTGTAGTGCGCTCTGTTCTTCTGCGCACAATCGACACACAAGTGTGCCATGAAAGTGTTTCTTTATGGGAAGATTTGAACGTGCAAAATAAAACCTTTTTTTTTCCTTTGGCCTATTAAGTTTCCGGTGATGAATACTCAAAATCACAACCCCCAATCGCGGCGAGGAGTTTGATTAGACGTAGGCAACATCAAAATATTGGAGTAGGGTTTACAAACACAAAAAAAAAAAAATTACATGATGTGAGAGACTACACTGTGTAATACGTCAGTATTCAGCTAAACGAGAAGCTCCGTCTCACGTGGCAGTTATCACGTGATCGTTGCTTGGCATGGGCAAGTAGTGGTGACAGTGGTCGTGTTTCTGTGTATATTCATTTGGAGTGGCTGGATAATATGTGTGGAAATACATTTATGCTCTTCTTGTCCACAGGGGCTTGGGTAGAAGTGAGAAAATGTTGCTTGAAATGTGTCATCGTCTTCTTCTCTCGCCCCCCCCCCCCCCCGCGCGTTCATTGCATTCTAATTTTATAGATGAAATTCTGCCATTTTTTTTTTGGGGGGGGGCGGGTTCATATATTTGAATGTGCTGAGCTATCTAGACCAAGAAACTGGCCACCTCCGTGTGTCTCACCGTCTGCAGGATGTTTTCAGTCGTGCCTCGCAGTGTTTTCCAGCCGTACTCTTGTTTTTTTTCCCCTCCCCGAGCATAAGTTTTTGTGGCTTATCTTTCATTTGAACACTTATTTATTTTTCGGCGTTTATGATTAAAACTGTTGTTGCGCCTTTAAATGAAATGAATATGCCAAATTTTAATGTTTTTTTTTTAAAATATACTCTTTCGTACATACTTTCTTACATACTGCTGAATGCTCTTTCTTGCATTCTTACATAATGGGGGAAAAGAAGGAGAGGAGGACCAAGGCGAAGATGGCTGCAAGACATCGTTGATGATCTGCAGATGGATGCATCAGCAGCAGGAGCATCTTGCTTACAACCGAGAGGCAAAGTTCTGTATCAAATTACTGATACTCTTCTCCCCCCCCCCCAAAAAAAAAACACTGGCAGGGTAACTAGATCTTCCACACCTTTCCGGATCAATGCTCAGAGCGATATTTTAAGAAAGTCTAAATAAAATGAAAAGTATCACATTTCTAACCTTGGCCATATTTTTAAAAAAAATTATAGCACATTTCTAACCCGGCCAATATTTTTAAAATTATAGCACATTTCTAACCCAGGCCATATTTTTTTAAAATATAGCATAGTTTTAACACAGCCCATATTTTTTAAAAAAATATAGAGTAATTTATTTTTAGTTTCTTTCTACCGGAAATTCTTATTAAAGTTTCTTCTGGTAGAGCAGGGGAAGTAATTCAGGAGTGGAAAGAGTTAAAGTTATTTTCAGAGGACATTAAAAAGGAGGCTCTTGCATACGTCCTTTTGTTTTAGTTTCTTTTGGAAAGTTGGGGGAAGTTGTTGTCTATAGCTTACAGAAGCTGAATACTGAGCAGTGTTTAAGTTTATTATCTGTGTATGTTATTTTTACAGTGCAGAAAGTTCTTTGGCTGTTTTGAATTCATCATTCATGATTTAGTCTTGAATTGAACAAGTTTCCTGTGGTATGCCAAGATGTCCAGTATTCAGATCTACACAAGGCTGAGTAAGCTTGATTCAAGCACTTCAGTGTCCCGGTGGACATACAGAATCTGCCACTATAGGGGGCAGTAAATTAATAAATATTATTCAGGTTAATTAATACAATTTAACTCTCTCTCGCGCGCGCTCTTTCTCTCTTTTTTTTCCTCATGTTGTTATTTATCACTTAGGATAGTTTACTAGAATTGAATTTGCTTTTTACCGTATGTAAGTCATGCTTTGAAGGATAGTTGTTTGTTTGTTTGTTTGTTGGTGGCTTTGTGTGTACGGTGATGGTGTTATTAACTGCCGGGATAAACGTCATGTGTTGGTTTGCTAGCACTAGCCAGGCAGTAAAACCGCAGTTAGTAGAGGTAGGTGGTAGTACTACTGCTAGAAAGAAAACACGGCCGATTTGGTAGAGCGTTGTTCCCTTTTGTGTTTGCTAGTCCAACTGGAGTCTGGGGTTCGAGTCTTCCCCCTCCCCCCACCCCACCTCTAGTTTTTCATGCTGTCTCATCAAAAGTATCTTGTGTACGGTTTATCTTGTCTCTTTTTTACTGTCTCTCTCTCTCTTTTTGTGTATATATATATATACCTTCACTCTCTCCGTCTCTCCTGTGTGTGTGTGAGAGAGAGGCAGAAAGAGAGAGAGTGGTGCTGCCCGTTGCTTATCTACGAATCGTGTCATTTTCTTCGGGAAATTTGCCAGATTGTGTGTGTGTGTGTGTGTGTGTGTGAGAGAGAGAGAGAGAGAGCGAAATTCGTGAGCAAAAGTTTTTTTAATCAGATTTATAGATTGAGAAAATGTAAATGCATCATCTTAAACTGCATCCTTTGCACGTCATGTAGAGGTCACATGGCGTCACCATCATGTGTCACGTGACCACGCGGAGCAGAAACAAAAAGGCGGTGCTGAAGTTTCGTTTCGTAGACGTGCTGTTATTGAGTTCCTCGTTAAAAAGGAAATCCCCGTTGCTGAAATTCACCAAAGACTTCAAATTGGTTATGGAGATGTGTGTGTGGGCGCTAGGAGGTGGGTGAAACATTTCAAAGATGGAAACACAGTCATCCAAGATATGCCTCGCAGCGGTCGCCCTCGAACTGCCTCTACTGAACGCAATCTGAAACGGGTTGACGACATCATTAAACAAAACAGATGTGTCACATTATCTGAAATCGCTGTAAACCTTCGAATAGGACACAATGCAGTACAATGATTGAAACCCTAGGCTGTAGAAAAGTTTTTGCCCGCTGGGTCCTACGTCTGTTGACTGAAGATCACAAAGCTGTGAGAAAAGCCATCACTCAACTGAGGAAATTCAGAAAATAGGTTGGGAAATTCTTCCACACCCTGCCTATAGCCCCAACCTGGCATCCAATGATTACCATCTTTTCGGATTTGTGAAAGAACAAATGCGAGGCCATCACTATGACACAGGAGAGAACGTCTACAAAGCAGTGCGTCTGTGCCTTCGGTCAGCTGGGACGGAATTCTACCGGGAGGGTATTTTCAAACTTGCAGAGCGATGGGAAAAATGTGTGCAGAGAAATGGAGATTATGTTGAAAAGTGAAGAAAGGATGCAGGTAAGCATCTCTTTCTATCAATTCAGAATTTAAAAAATATATTTGCTCACGACTTTGGGTATGACCTGCGCGCGCGCGTGCGTGTGTGTGTGTGTGTGTTTTTTTTTTTAGAGTTTACGATTCCTGTTGCCTGTATCATGTACATGTAAAATACATGGTCACCTACCTCTTTTTTTTCTTTACAAAGGTTTTTTTTCCCAGGCATTCCTTGCTGCCTTAACGTAGTTCTCCCAGAGCGTTTGAGCCGCTGTTTCAACTTTAATATATGTAGGGGCCTGTGACGATCTGACGGGATCTTGCACAGTGCTTCTAGCTTGTCCGTGAGAAGGAAGGGTGACCCAGTGACTTCTCGGTTTTCATGTCAGGCGGTCATTTCTATGTCCCTTGCGGAACTTTGCCTCCCTAACAGCAGCTCTCCTGTTGTCCTCTCGGTTGTAAAGCAAGAGGCCCTGCTGCTGATGCATCCATTCGTAGATCATCAGCGATGTCTTGCAGCCATCTTCGCCTTGATTTTCCTCTTTTTCTTTTTTTCCCATTATGTACCCTTCCAAGACTATCTTCTTTAAATTATCACGACTTTTAATATATCCAGAATATTTAAATTGTCTCTGTTTAATCTTCCTTACTAGCCAACCTTCTTCAATATTAAGTTCTTGTAGTATGGATATATTTCTTTTTTTTTTTTTGTCCATGATGTTTGAAGGACTTCTCTATGGCATTTGCATTCAAAGGCATTTATGTGTTTCTCAGCTGTTTTGTTAAGTGTCCAGGTCTCACAGGCATATGTTGCGATGGGAAAGATGCATGTCCTTAAAAATCTTAACTTTTCAAGAGCGATAGATGTCTTCCTTTTAATTTCCCTTATTGTATCTCCATTTTAGTTAGTAATGATCCAAAATATTCAAAACTCCCCACCTCTTCCAATTTTTTCCTCATTGATATATATTTCAGCTGCCTTATTTGTTTTGTCAGTTATCATCAATTTAGTTTTCTTCTCATTAAGATAGAGGTTTTGCTCTTCGCTATTCTTACGGACTGACATAATTAGTTTTTCCATTCCTTTTTGTGTTGTGGACGATAATACTGCGCCATCAGCATATTAATCTCTGGTATTTCATAACCTCCAATTGTTATGGCATCGTAATATTCTTTGTCTACATCTTATCTAACATTCCTCATTATATTTTTCAGTATACAAATAAGGCGACAGTATGCACCCCTGACGGACCCCTTGTTTTATGTCAAACCAAGATGTTATTTCGCCATCAACTCTTACTGCTGCTAATGGTTTTCATTGCAGAACTGACTAAAATCTTATACGGGCTTTTTGCGGAAACAGGCTGTTGTACTCCTTCGTCTGGCCAGGAAGGGTGGGAATCTGAGAAGGGTTGGGGGGGGGGGTTATAGAAGTGGTGGTAGTCCTCGGAACAATGCTACCTTCTGGGATTCGCTGCAAGTGAACAATTTCACAACCGATAGTGATGTTAACAGTGATTCAAGATCTACACCTAGAGACCAGCTGTAAAAAACTATGGGAATTTGAGGGAGATCATCAGTGTGAGATTTTACTCATTTTGTATTACACACAGAGTTTGAGGGAGATCAGCATTAAGAGATTTTACTCATTTTGTATTACACACAGAGTTTGAAGGAGATCGGCTGTGAGAGATTTTACTCATTTTGTATTACACACAGAGTTTGATGGAGATCAGCAGTAAGAGATTTTACTCATTTTGTATTACACACAGAGTTTGATGGAGATCAGTAGTAAGAGATTTTACTCATTTTGTATTACATACAGAGTTTGATGGAGATCAGTAGTAAGATATTTTACTCATTTTGTATTACATACAGAGTTTGATGGAGATCAGTAGTAAGATGTTTTACTCATTTTGTATTACATACAGAGTTTGATGGAGATCAGCAGTAAGAGGTTTTACTCATTTTGTATTACATACAGAGTTTGATGGAGATCAGCAGTAAGAGGTTTTACTCATTTTGTATTACATACAGAGTTTGATGGAGATCAGCAGTAAGAGATTTTACTCATTTTGTATTACATACAGAGTTTGATGGAGATCAGCAGTAAGAGGTTTTACTCATTTTGTATTACATACAGAGTTTGATGGAGATCAGCAGTAAGAGGTTTTACTCATTTTGTATTACATACAGAGTTTGATGGAGATCAGCAGTAAGAGGTTTTACTCATTTTGTATTACATACAGAGTTTGATGGAGATCAGTAGTAAGAGATTTTACTCATTTTGTATTACATACAGAGTTTGAGGGAGATCAGCAGTAAGAGATTTTACTCATTTTGTATTACATACAGAGTTTGATGGAGATCAGTAGTAAGATGTTTTACTCATTTTGTATTACATACAGAGTTTGATGGAGATCAGCAGTAAGAGGTTTTACTCATTTTGTATTACATACAGAGTTTGATGGAGATCAGCAGTAAGAGGTTTTACTCATTTTGTATTACATACAGAGTTTGATGGAGATCAGCAGTAAGAGATTTTACTCATTTTGTATTACATACAGAGTTTGATGGAGATCAGCAGTAAGAGGTTTTACTCATTTTGTATTACATACAGAGTTTGATGGAGATCAGCAGTAAGAGGTTTTACTCATTTTGTATTACATACAGAGTTTGATGGAGATCAGCAGTAAGAGGTTTTACTCATTTTGTATTACATACAGAGTTTGATGGAGATCAGTAGTAAGAGATTTTACTCATTTTGTATTACATACAGAGTTTGAGGGAGATCAGCAGTAAGAGATTTACCCATTTTGTATTACACACAGAGTTTGAGGGAGATCAGCAGTAAGAGATTTTACCCATTTTGTATTACACACAGAGTTTGAGGGAGATCAGCAGTAAGAGATTTTACTCATTTTGTATTACATACAGAGTTTGATGGAGATCAGCAGTAAGAGATTTTACTCATTTTGTATTACATACAGAGTTTGAGGGAGATCAGCAGTAAGAGATTTTACTCATTTTGTATTACATACACCGTTTGAGGGAGATCAGCAGTAAGAGATTTTACTCATTTTGTATTACATACACCGTTTGAGGGAGATCAGCGGTAAGAGATTTTACTCATTTTTACACACAAGACAGACACACACACACACACACAAACATGTTTATACTTTTCGAGTTTCTGGAAACACTCTTAACATGCAGACCCCGGGGAGGAGAAGAGGAGGGGGGCACCAGGGGACCTGCATCTGCCCCATTCAGACACTAAGCTTTATAACGCAGTGTCCATTACTCTGGTCTGCAGTTTTTCTCTGGTCTTCTGTACCCACTGTTTGGTCGCTGTTGATGTTTCATTGTGTGACTCATGGGTGACCTCCATACACTTTACCGTGCCAGTGACGTTGTTTCCCCAGCAGTGAACACCCGTCGCTGAAATTCATCTTTCTGTCAATTGGCGAAACTTTCTCTCTCTCTCTCTCTCTCACTATGTCTCTCACTCTCATACTATCACTCCCTCACTCTGTCTTTCTCACTGTCTGTCTCTCTTTCTCTCTCTCTCTCCGTGTCACTCTCACTCTTTCTCTTATAGTCTCATTTATGACATAATGCATTAATAATGTTTCAGCTCCACGCCAGTTTTTTTTTCCTTTACTTCAATAATAATTGCCCCATTCCTCTCGCCCCATTAATAAATGTTCCATTCCTTCTTACCTAGGTTTGTGTGTGTGTGTGTGTGTTTTTTTTTTTCACTAATAAATGTTTCATTCTTTATCACATGGGTTTTTTTTTCACTAATAAATGTTCCATTCCTTATCACATCATTTTTTTCTCACTAGTGAATATTCCATTCCTTATAAACTCATTTTTCTCACTAATGGATGTTCCATTCCTTTATCATTTCTTTTTTTTTAAAACTGCATTAATGAATGTTCCATTCCTTATCGTCTCATTTTTCTTACTAATAATTATTTCGTCCCTCATAGCTCTCTGCCTTTTTTCTTTAAACTCATCTTTCTGAATACGAAGTTTGTCCTTTTTTTTCTTTCACCTCATCTTTTTTTCCCCATCGTCCTCACACCTACAGCCACATCTCACACCTACAGCCACACCTCACACCTACAGCCACATCTCACACCTACAGCCACACCTCACACCTACAACCACACCTCACACCTACAACCACACCTCACACCCACAGCCACATCTCACACCCGCAGCCACATCTCACACATACAGCCACATCTCACCCGCAGCCACACCTCACACCTACAGCCACATCACACACCTACAGCCACACCTCACACATACAGCCACACCTTACACCTACAGCCACATCTCACACTTACAGCCACATCTCACACCTACAGCCACATCTCACACCTACAGCCACATCTCACACCTGCTCCTTTTCTACTGTGGCATATTTCATACTCGCAACTTTCAGCTTAGCGAACTTGTTCACCTCCCACAGCTGTCAGAATTCACGGTAACGTATCCCTTGATAGTTATCGATTATGACACATAGCACGGCCGGTACGGGCATCCTGAGTTCAGCTACATTCAAACAGGACAGGCTGTGAATTATGGGTTTTGTGTTTTCAGCATAAAATCCTTCACGGCTTTTGTAAGGATTTTTGCAGGACCCCTTATGTCCATGCAACACTTGCATTTAGAAATCTGAAGGAGGGTATAGTAACTGATAGCTGGTGCTTGTGTTTCAGAGTATGTGTCACAGGTTGCTTTATGAGGAGTCATGGGGAAGGGGAACTAGTTTAATTTAGGAGTTGTCACAGATGCAGAGTGGAGCTGAAGAATTCTGTAGAAAACGTGAAGGAGCAGTTCAGATTACACGGGTACAGTGGTTCCCAGACGTCAGGTCATGGCCCAAGTTAGGGTTGCAGATAGTCTGAGAAAGGGTCGGGAAGAGATATTATGAGGAAAAAAGAAAGAGAGAGATACTTAAGTGAAGAAGATTAGCAAGGCTGGGATCAGCATAGTCCTAACGGCGGTGGAGTTTGCTAAAGAAGAAGTGTACATCCTCAGCCTTTTGCCTCCACTCAAGGACTTTAAAAAAAAAACTAGCCACCATAACCCCTCCCAAGTGTTGGCTGCAGGGAATGCCAGCTCGTGGTTCCAGGGAGAATGAAGAAGAAGAGGGAATAAGATTTTTTTTTTTCGTGAGTTAGGGTCATTCTCAAAAAAATAGGTTGAGAACTACTGTAGTAGTGGATACAGCCCTAACCATTAATATGGGAATGGTTTTTCTCTATTTCTCCCATTCTTTATTTTCCCTTTTTTAAAATTTTTTATTTCATTTTTTATCAGGGAGTCTTAGACTGTGTGAAACACATGGTGCAGTGGTAGAATATGTGGACAGCAGCCAAAGTTTTGATATTTCAGCCCCCTACACCGGAGTAGTTTTCTTTCTGTTAGACGAGGCTTGTATAGTTTTAAGTAAAAATTATATTTTTAATTGCTTCTGGATCATTTTTAGCAACTTATGGGTATTTTCACTTAAACTAAAAGATAAGTTCATAAATTCTTCTATTGCTCATTCAGTTACCATACTTTTCTTTAATTGCATGTCAGGACTATACATTGGCCTTAACATGTTCATTTTCTTTTGTTTATTGTTGAATTATTGGTTGAGAAGATTTGAAGGAAGATGCCTTAGGAAAATTTTAAGAGTACACTGGGAAGAAAGGGTGACAGACGAGAAAATAACCAAAAGGAACAGCGTTGAGAACATTTACTAAAGAGGTCAAAAGATGAAGATGGAAGTGGCTGGGTCACATACTACAAATTTTGGGGTGGGGTGGGGGGGGAACAAGACATCCTTATGGTGCCTTGACTTGGACACCTCAAGGAGGGAGGAGGAGGAGGAGGAGGAGCTGGCCATTAGGAACATGGAGACATGTAATACAGGAAGAACTAAAGGAAGTGAAAGTGTTGTGGTTTGAGGTATCCCGACTTGCTCAAGACAGGATTGGCTGGGGAACCTTTGTTGGTACCTTATGCTCCATGGGGAGTACAGAGGGATGATGACGATGATGATTTTTTGGAAATATTTTTAACAGTACTACAGAGTGTCGCAGTTTGTTATTTGTATCTCAAAATGGTACGCTCTTCTGCTTCTCAGGAATTTCATCTTCCTGTTCTGGCAGTGAATTTCTTTGGTTAATTAAGGGGAGGAGAGGATGTGCTAGCTAATCCCCAAGACTAGCTCGATAGATTGATTTAAAGAGCTCCAATTAGTCCAGATTTTGGGGGACATTGCTTAGAGCATTACTGATGTTTATGAAAAGTACTCACAAGCCATACAGATGTTAGAGGAATAATGTAAGTGAGGGACAGAGAAAACTTTGTGGGAAGTACGTATAACAGTGATAACCACAAAAATAGGAAAACTTTATGTGCATATAAAAAGTACATATAATGAATGAGAGCCAGAAAAAAAAATAGGAAAACTTTATGGGCCATTTAAAAAAGTAATATAATGAGGGTCACAAGAGTAGGGAAAGTTTATGAACTATGTAAAAGGTACTTACATATCTCTGAGATGAAGATAGCAAGGAAAAAAAAGAGACCAAAGAATACATGAAATACTAGACCAAAGAACAAATATATGCCTCATGCTGGGTTCATAAAAACTTGTCATAATTTCTGAAATATTGATCTAAGTAATGATATGATGAGATACATGGTCTTATTTCAGGTTATCAAAATAAACATTGGTGATTTATCTAGCATGTTGCTTTCTTTGTTTTTTCAAGGACTATAGTTGAATTTCCCTGTAAATAGTATAAGTTCTTTCTGTTCTTTGGCATCATATATTCTTTGAAATTCCTCCATCTAATGTTATGCTCAAGTGACAGTTCATTTTCATTTACTGCACTCACTTTGTCGTCTTGTTATGTCCTGCATGATGTTGGTTTCTGTTTTGAGTTGAGTTGAATTATCATGGAATAAACATGTAATGTAACTCTTATGTTTGAGTCTAGTTGTTACTACCCTTAGTGATTGGTAAATCTTTCATATATGAGTTAAAGTCAGTGTTCCCTCTAAGCTGTGCTGATGTTTGCTGGTGCACATATTTTTAGGCTGTGGCACACAAATCAGGAATGAAGTTCGTTATTGATTTACCCCTTACTTTAATGCTGGTAGTTCTTTTGGTTCAAGAGGTAGAATTTTTCTTCATTAAAGTCTGTGCCTTAGAGGATGTATTGGTTTTAAGTGTAATCAAAATTTACAGATGTATGTAATCTGAAATCTATTACGTTAAAGCATATTCTTTCCCATAGCTTCTGAGCATATATGTTATATATTTTTTAAAAGTCATGAATGAGAGTGGTTCAGATTGCTTGGTGTGTTAGAGAAATGTGATGTGCTTCTGGTCTTTAGTTAAAAAAAAAAAAACTTATTACTTGTAATTTCAATACAGTTCAGTAGCACAAAATATGCTTGCTTATAATCAGTAATTGGGTTTGCAAAAAAGTTTATATTTAATTTTGGAAACATTTGCTGTCTTCTGTACCATGCTGCTGTTTTCTGTACCATGCTTCTGTCATTTGTACTATGTTGCTCCTTTCTGTACCATGGAACTAAAAGCATGTTACCCTAATTTGGTTGAGATAGTGTCTTCCTTAGAGTGGTGGGGCCTGCAGAGAAGCATGCTTTTATGTCCAGTCAGGGAAAAAAGAAAATCTACTTCATATTTTCATTTTCTAAACTGAAAAGAATCGCAGCATGCACTAATATCTTCTATCATTGCTGTTGTGTATTTTTGATGTGTAAACTTAAGCTGCATATAAAATATGCTTTCTGCAAATTGAGAATTACTTGAATTATTACAGCTTAGCATGGGTTATGTTTTTTTTAAAATTTGATAATGCTGTCTGAGCTGTTGTAGGCACCATATGCAAGTCCTCCATTAGACAGCTTGCTATGTTTGTTCACTGAAGTCTGAGACATTGAAAGGTATTGATTTTATTTTTTGCTTTTAAATTTGGGGGTGTCATTTATTTGTATGCATGCGGGTATCTGCATAATTATAAGTCTCAGAGTGATTTATATGATATAAGTCTCAGAGTGAGATTTATATTTTATGAAATTTACCAGCAGAAAAAGCTGCCACACTTTATCGAGCCAGACTTCACAGTTATGAAAGATTGAATACAGATATTGCAGGTAAAGATACCTAGTTTGAGGGGTATGGGACAATGTTCCCTCTAAGGGTTTGCGGTCAGTGTGCAAATTGTTCAGTTAATGTGCAAAAAAAAAATATCGTGTGTGCAAATGTGCGTAGTCTCTCTCTCTCTCTCTCTCTCTCTCTCTCTGTGTTATTAAATGTACAGACCTTTAGTCTCTCCCCCCCTCTCTCTCTCTCTCTCACACACACACACACTGTAAAGGTCTGTGCATTTAATAACAGTTTAGAGCTGCTGTACTCTTTCAGCAGTGGAAATTCATCTGCTCGTTTATTTTAATTACCCTCTATTCTCTGTGTGCCCACCTGCCTCGTCACAATTCTGCTACAGTACTACCGAAGCTACGCCATAAAAGACCGGCTGAAATTATATCTCAGCAAGAAAGAAACAGCAGGGAAAAAAACATGTACTATCATTTTATTTTTCTTGATCGCAATTATAGCACGAGGTAACATGTGAAAGTTGGAACATTTTTTTGTGCCCGGCTCCAAAAATGTTGTGCGCGGTAGGTTTTTTTTTTTTTTGTCTGTGCGCGCTTAGAGGGAACAGTGTTCTTATAAGAGCTTATGTGCAGATCTTTAAGTGTCAATTCTTATTTTCATTTGGAATCTGGTGGTTTATTTTTCACACAAGTTAGGTTCTGTAGAAACATGCCTTGGGTAGACAATGTAAAGATTTGCAAAGGTACAGTCTCTCTCTCTTTCAAAGAAAGTTTATTGTTTATTTCATTGTTAACTTTTTTATAACATTGTCAACTTTTTTTATGGTGATTGGCAGTGTTATTTTTGTAAATTTATTGTTAATTGGTTTCTACAATAACATTTTTTTTGGTTCTTTCCAGATCTCATTGACTAGGAGTGAGAGAAGAAGAGCCAGGGGACATAGATTCCTTCAGCAATCCATTGTTCGTCCTAACAAAGGACATCTGTAGACATAGGCAGCATTTTTACATTGGATATGTCTGTGATTATTTTGATGCAGGAGAATTTTCCCATCAGAAACTCACCAATAACAATAACTTTTTTCTGTGGGGAATCCATATTTGTTTGAGATCAGTTGTGGTTCATATTTCTAGGCACATCTCGTTGTGAAGTGTTCCTTGACAATCATTCCACTTCCTAAAGCCCTGTATATAATCACCACCCGTTTGTATCTGACTGTCCCAGTGGAACGGATCATACGATAACTTTGGCTGAAATTCTGAAAGCATCTTGGAATTTAGGTCCGGTTTGCCAAGGAGGAACATGCCAAGCAGTGACCTGTGGTCACAATTATGATTCCTTTCATGTCCAAGAAGAAAAAGTTCAAGTTCCAGGTAAGTTGAAGCTAAAATGTGAAGCATGATTTGATGAGGAAATGAAGGTTTGGTGGTGGTTTCCCTTGGGTTTCAGATCAGCATGGAAAGCTTTATAGCTTTCTTTACCTATCCTTTGACTTAAAGCAGTGGTTCTCAACCATGGGCTGCGGCCCAAAGGTGGGCCATGACAGGGAGTATTGTGGGCCGCGCTGAAGTCTCAAAGCAGCAAAAAAAAAAAAAGGAGAGAGAAAAAAGTAGATACAGTAAAAAATTATTTAGCATTTTTCATGCAATGCATAAGGGCAGACTGCACGGATGCAAGCTGCAGAATTGTAGATTGCTTTATTAATGAAAAGAACTTTTGTATAGCAATGAGAGAAACATGTAGAGAAAATATTACATAATACTTTATAAAATTAGATTTATACCTTGCAAATATAAAGCACTTTATGTAGTGGGCTTCAAAAATGTTTGACTTTTAAGTGTGGGCCATGCAGCAAAAGTGTCTGAGAACTGCTGGTCTAAAGAGACAAACCACAAGGCAGTGGGATGTCTGTTCTAGTCCTGCTGCTGTTTATTAAAATTTGCATAGCTGATCTCTACCTCTTGGAGTTGTTCCACCATCTGCTACTTTGTGGACACACATGGTAGAAGAATAAGATAGAGAAGCATGAGTTTCAAAACTGTCTCTGGTACAGTACATAATAAATAAGTTATTTAGTTCTTTTTTTTTTTTTTTCATCAGAGAGAGATGTCCTCTTTGGGCACTACACTATTGCTGCTTCTTTTCTCCTCCATATGTGATTAGGGTGGGGAGGGGGGTGAAAACTCATAACCTGGAAATCAGGAAAGTCAGAGTTGTCCATGTGTTGTTATTGCTCTCTCTCCCTGGAATTATGAGCAGAAAGTTCTTAGCAGCGTAGACTGTGAATATGTTGGAACACAAGACCTCACTTTGAACTGAGAGTGTGAAGTACAGTTCCCAGCTTGAAGACCAGGAGTGGAGCCAGATTCTGACACAGGGTTCTGTGTGCTCCACACCATAGGAACCACACCGAGCTGTGCCTGAGATCTGAGTTCTGCCTGAGACTTATGTGAGATCTGCCTGAGACTTATGTGAGATCTGCCTGAGACTTATGTGAGATCTGCCTGAGACTTATGTGAGATCTGCCTGAGACTTATGTGAGATCTGCCTGAGACTTATGTGAGATCTGCCTGAGGCTTATGTGAGATCTGCCAGAGACTTATGTGAGATCTGCCTGAGGCTTATCATGGGCACATTTGGGATAATAGACGCAGAGTATTGGCTGTGTCTGATTTGGTGGCGTGATAAACAATTATTCATGCCAGCAGTCATCTTTGGCTCATCTTTCAAGCATATAAAATGAAGTCAAAGCATAGGACAGTTGCAGAATTAACAGACATGTAGATCACATGATTGAATGTCACTGGAAGGATGTGCTGTGATATTTAAATATCACACTTCGAAAATGATGCTTATCTGTGCATCTGCATGAATGTATTCAGAATCCATTATTTGATTGAAACAGTGATTTTGCAGCATAACAAGATGCAAGATAACTATGATGGTAGGTACAGGAATCTGCCCATAAAAATAAAATGAAGATTTGTAAAATGTTGTATCTGCTCTGTTTTACTGTATAAACCTGGTTTCTAAGCAAAAAGATGGAGAGAAAGATTGATGCAGCAGAAATGTGGTTCTGTAGAAAACTAGGTCATATAACATGGAGAATAGTTTTAGAACAGCTCAATGTGCAGTGTGAACTTCTCAGATAAATGAAGAAAACAAAATATTTTGGCCATATCAAAAGACATAACGATTTGCTGAAGACCAATACTAGAAGGAAAGGTGGAAGGAAAAAGAGCAAGAGGAAGACAAGAGATGCAGATGGGAAGATAACATGTGAGAATGGACAGGACACAGCCTGGCTGAGAGCACCTTCAAGGCAAGGGAACCAGAGATTCTTTACCACCAGCTTTCATTCTGGAGAGGGCACATGATGATGATGATGATGATGATGCACAATAAAACTGATCCTATGTAGAGCAGAGTTTAGATGAAGACATGTTGTGAAATTTTAAGTAAAAACATGGAGAGAGAAAAGACAGGGAAGAAAAATAAGCAACAGGAGATAGGTGGTGTAGTGGTTAGTGCTCTAGCCTGTCAGTCAGAAGGTCCCTGGTTTGATTTCATACTTGGGTGAACGTTTTTTTTTTTTTTTGACAGAGCACTGTGAGCCAACCATCCTCCTAAAAATGGGTACTGTCCCTAGAAACCAGTTGTTGACATACATACCTCACATGCTGTAGTGGCCTAGAAATGTGAAGACACTTAACACTTTGCACCCTCATGGCACAACAGGATATACTTAGATATATGAAATATTTATGAAAAATAGCAGTCCAATATTTCAGCAAAAATTCCTTTATCAGGGACAACAGAGAAGATGGAACAAACACAATTTCTGTGTTTAAATACACCCACGCACTGAGAATGAGACAGTTTCTGTGGTAAAAATGATACATTTTTGTACTCTAAATGAGACAGTTTCCGTGGTAAAAATGATACATTGTTGTACTCTGAATGAGACAGTTTCTGTGTTAAAAATAGTACATTTATGTACTGAGAATGAGACAGTTTCTGTGTTTAAAATTATACATTTATGTACTCAGAATAAGAGTTTCTGTGTTAAGCTAACATTTCTTATCTTAGGTACATCTTGGACTGGAAGAGCTTGCATCTGTACCCTTTGTAACAGGAGTCATTTTTGCCAAAGTCAGGCTCAGTGATGGAGGGAGCTTCATGGATCTGTCATCCAGGTACAGATCTTTGTTTTGCTCTCTCTCCCCTCTCTTTCTCTCTCTACTCAGATCCATCTGCTGTGGTGATGTACTATGAAACTTTCAGAGGGAGTTGCAGTGGATTAACACTTTCAATAATAGTGTGGTAGATGGAAAGGCGTCCACACAAGGTGTACTGGAACTGGATGAGTTGAACATCTTGAAGACTGTTATGGACATACAGTGCAAAGAAGAAGAGTTGGAATGAGAAAATAACCCCTACATCAGCAGAATGAACGAACTGCAGAGTGAAGCAAGGGAAAAAGCAGTTATTGGCATCAGATATATCCTCCTGTGCTGTTGTGTTGGAATGAAAAGAATCCCAAATGTTGTAAAATGTTTGCTCCACAAGAACTGTAGGGTTGGTATGCCGCACTCTCAGGCTCTGCCGACTTCTTCATAAATGTGCATTTCTTCGTTTGAGACTCTGATTTCACAGCTCTGGTTACAGCTGTCATGGCTCTCTGCCTCAGAATCTAAGTTGCTCAGCAAAAAGTGATGCTTGCTGGGCTCCAGCTGATGATAGCCACCTGTGTCAATATTATCTTTGAAAATGGGAGTAACTGTAGAGTGTACAAGCAAGTGCCTTGTCCTGGCTCAAGTGGGGTGCTCATAAGCAGGCCCTATGAGAGGAGGGGTCCAGCTAGTGCAGGGGGGGGGGTGTCCTCCTGTTTTAAGTGTGGGCCAATAGTGGATGAAAATGGATAAACAGGATAAGTGGGGGTGGTTCATTTAGTCATTTGCATGTCCCCTGCAGAACTTTGCCTCCCTAACAGCTCTCCTGTAGGGGGTGGCTTGCATTGTTTTATAAAATTTGTATTGGAGGCCCTGTTCAGAAGGAACAGTTTTAAGCTTTTGATTTGAATCTGAAAGAGCATGATTTAGGAACTGGCAGGTGGAAGTAGACATCCAGAAACTAAGGAATGAAGGTACACTTCTAGTACAAATAATGTCATGGCTCAGAAGAGAAGTTATGTCACTTGATTAATGCAACAGTACATGATCATATGTGTTCACTAAGAATTTTGGCTTTTTTTAAAAGTCATCTGTGGCCTCATCTGTTTACTTATCATTGATTTTGATCCTCAGGGAGGAGGTACACAACAACTGTGTTAAGTGGAGCAACCAATTTGAATTTCCCTGTAAGATGACAGCCAGCATGTCCAGTGGAGTCCTGGACCCATGCTATGTCAGGATCTCAGTTAGAAAGGTCTGAAGAAGGTTTTGTTTTTTGTTTTTTTTTTTCACAGAAAAGCATAAATTCTTGATAATTTCACTGGGGGGGGGGGGGTGGGAAACACGTAGTGGAGTTGAATGATATAGCAGTCAGAAACCCATAGTTGGCTGTTTGCATCAGGGTTGACAATCCATATCAGCCAAGACCCTATTCTACCTCCCAGTGGTCCGGGGGGGGGGGGATAAAAGAGAAGACGGCGGCAGTCTGGCCAAGTGAATAGGGATCACGGTGGGGAGATGAACTGTTCCTAAGAATTCATCAAGCTGAAGTCAGATATTTTGGGCCAGTAGGCATACAACTACAACACAATGCAACCACTGTCCTTTTGAGGGCAAACAGATAAGAAGAAGAAAAGGATAATTTCATGGGTAGTTTATTCTGAGATATATATAGGAGCTTTTTCAGTGAAGCAAAATATTACTCATTTCTTTAAGCTTTGCCTGGTTCTTATTATGAAATGTTTTTTTTTTTTGTTTTGGGGAGGTTTTGATGAGTTTTAAGTTGAGGGGTTACACTAGGGCTTTGATGGGTGTGAATACACTGTCTGATTTGTCAGTCAGTGAATCATAGCTGACATGTTGCATAAGGGTTGGTGAATCACAGCCAGCTAAGATCCTGTCTTCCCTCTCCGTTGGTACTTTAGTAGCAGGCTTAGTCTGGATAAAGGGGGTGGGGCAGGGATCAGCATAGTCTTTGTGGTGGGGGAGTCTGCTGAAGAAGTGTTGCACACCCCGCCCCCAACTATAATGTTCTATGCAGGGACAAAAAAAAATAGTTTGCCGTAACTGGCTCCCATTCTGACCAGCACTGTGGCCCTCAACACCTTTGTGGCATGGGTCACAGAGAGCATCATCTCTCAGTTTTCCCAGGGAAATTAAAGAAGACAGTAGTGGTTGCTTTTTTTCCTAATCCATATGTAATGTAGCATGTTTCTTTACTGAGTCTGCTTTCCTGGTACACTGTTTGAGTTTGATTAGTAACACACCATCCATTGACAACGTTGTGCCATCCATTGACAGTGTTGTGCCATCCATTGACAACATTGTGCTCATAAAGTTAATGAAAAGAAAAAACTGTCTCCACTGTCAGAGTCTTATTTTCAGCTGGAGAACATTTCAGAAGCAAAGAGTGTAGAAGCTTCTAGATAATTAGTTTGTCAGGATATGGCATGGGCTGAGTGAGGTTTATACTTTCATCAGCTCCACTGCAGTAGTTTTTTTGTTTTTTTAATGATACACAAATCTGATTTTTAAAAACCATCTGTTAAGCCTCATTTATCAGCTTCTTCCTCACTTTTGATGATTATCAGCCCCCCACCCCCCCCCCCCCCCCCCCCCACCCCCAAAAAAAATACCTGTGTGTCTTTTTTTTTTTTTCTAAGTGCTGATTTTGCGCTCACTTTTCTGTTACAACAGGAGGTGAAAGGCGGAAGATCCCATCAGAAACTGGGCTATGTGGACCTCAACCTGGCCCAGTTTGCAGGTGGAGGGAGGGTGACAAAGCGGTACCTCCTGGAGGGCTACGACGTGAAGCATCGGCAGGATAACTCTACCATTAAAATCAGCGTGGAGCTTTCACTAATCTCCGGGGACCCTGTGTTTAAAGTGTAAGAGCATTGTCTCTGACAGTTTTTGTGCGTGTAATATTTCTTTAAGATTTTTAAAAGCTGAAGACGTTTTTTAAAAATTAATTTTTATTTACAGTCTTCATTGGCCAATTTGTTTCATTTAGCTTCTTTTTTTTTTTTGCATCTTTTTTTGCATTTTAGTAGCCATACTAAAAAAATAGCAGTAAAATAAAGAACCATAAACAGCTAATGTTATTTGTCTTTTCACATGTGTAATTGATGTAATTTTTAAAAAAAATGTCAACTGACCAAAAAAAAATTTAAGACATAATTGCAGCACCAACATTTGGTTTTGTTATAAAAATCTTTATGACTTATTTATTTCAGATGGGATAATGTTAAATGGTTTCAGAAATACTCAATGGCTTTTTTCTCCATCAGTGATTATTTCAGTCATGTTCTGAGGCGCATTTCATATAAAGAACTCTAGATAGAAATGGTTCCAGAGTTCCTAGTTGGTACATCCTTTTTTTTTTTTAACTAAATTGTCATAAATGATCTTATAAAACTTTTGTAAAACTGAAGTATCGGCATTGCTGTTGAAAAAAAAAAAGGAAAAAAATTGTAGCCATAATGTTTCATCACAAAAAATGTTCATGTGTCATGGGTGATCTTTTGTGGACTGAGAGTTAAATCTGCAGCTCAGCTTCAAGGTTATGCTTTTCTGTCCATCTCTTTCATGACTAATTTTAACATCATCATCATCTTTTTTTTTTTTTTTGTCTCATGTCATCACTCACCTGACATACTTTCCTTGTAGCTTTTTTTTTTCTTTTTGTGTAATTGATATTGTACGATCTCCAAAAAGCTATTTAGCTGTACTCCGGGACTGAAAAAATAGCTGCCATAACCTGCACCTATGACGATAAAATGCTGTTCCTCAACACCTCTGCAGCATCGGCTGCAAAGAACAGCAGCTCACCGTTACAGTTGAGTTCATGCAAGTACAAGTCTTGTACCTCTCATGAGCTGTGAGCTGGTGTTCTTATCTAAGCCAGTGTGGTGAAAAACTTTGAGGCACAGCATTGTATTGGCTTGTGATTGGGCCATGGCAGCTATTTTTTTCAGTCCCGGAATGCAGCTAAACAAAAGTAGGAGGTGTGCAGTATTTCTGTAGTAGACTCCACAGCCAGTGGGACTGTGGCAGTCCATGCCCCGTTAGCCAGGTCAGAACTGTTACTGTGAGGACTAAGTGGAGAAGTGGGGCAGTAGTAGTGGTCAGTTATGGTTCGCCAATGAGTTGCCGCCTGCCAAAACGGACAGTACCTTTGCCCCTCAGAGTTGCCTGTATGAATCCCATTATCAGCAGTTCTTCATGCATGGCAAAAAAAAAAAAAGATTTCCATTCACGCTCCTTTCCTGAGGGCCAGGTTTGGACTCTATAGAGAGTGCAGGATATGTTCTAGAGTCTGCCAACTGTGTTCGGCACGTGCAGAGTTAGGTATGGGCAGCCTTCAGTATGTGTAGTATTTTTGCCATTGCAAGTTATATAACATAACACATTTGAGCAGTGATTAACAGAGGAAGGTGTCTTCAGTCTGTTGTTACAGTTTTAATTTCAGAATATGTGATATTTATTTCAAGGCCTTCCAACCACTCGGTGACCCAGAGTTCCTCAGTAATAGGTCATTCCAAAGACCCCATTGATCTACGACCCATGGATAACCACAGCGAGGACAGCCTAGCCTCCAGTAGCAGTGGCTTCAGCAGCCTTACACGAAAAGGAAAAATGGGTTCTCATATGTCAGGTATGCAGTTGCGGCAGCAGCAGCATTGTAGATAAAAGATAATTTCAGTGCAAATATTAGTATCATGGTTGGATGTTAGTGGCAGCCTTATAGATACGCAGTCATTTAAGTCAAATGATCATTACAGTGATTTGGTAGGTTTTTTTTTTTTTTTTTGTTTTCAGATCACTCAACATATTTTCTGTTGTCTTTAACCTTTTTCTGGTTGTTTTTGACAAAAAAAAAAAGAAAAATTCCTTTCCAGTACAGGTTTATCTATATCTTCCTTTCACTGTTTCGTTAGCCTTTATTCTTGTCGTTTCTTTACATTCTAATTGTTGTCTTTATGAACTAGTATCTATAACAAGAGTAAATCTCCCTCCCTCTCTCCCTCCTCTCTCTCACATAAACACACACGCTCTTTTTTTACCCCCCCCCCCCCCCACCCCACCTACTTCTCTCTCTCTCTCACACACACACAATGTGTTTCTCCTGTCCTTATTTCCCTATCCCCCCCCACACTACCTCTCTCTCTCTCACACACACACAACACACACACAGTGTGTTTCTCTCCTCTCCTTATCTCTCTCCCCCCCCACTACCTCACACACACACACACACAACACACAATGTGTTTCTCTCCTCTCCTTATCTCCCTCTCCTCCCACTACCTCTCTCTCACACACACACACACACATTTCTCAAAACCACTTGAAAAACACATACACAAAATAACTCTACGACACATGCAAGAGAACAATTTACTCATAGACAGTCAGTCAGGCTTTAGACCCAATCATTCCTGCCACACAGCTCTTACCAAAATGACAGAAAACTGGTTAGTAAACATAAATGACGACAGACTGTGTGGTGCCATCTTTGTCGACTTTAAAAAGGCATTTGATATGATTGACCACGATATTCTTGTAAGAAAAATAAAGATGTATAAATTGCACCCTAACCTAATAAAATTAATTGCATCGTTTCTTTCAGACAGACAACAGGTAGTATTCTTCAACAATTCTCTATCAAATTCTGCTACAGTTGACACTGGTGTTCCGCAAGGTTCTATTCTAGGCCCGTTGCTCTTTGCTATCTATATCAATGATCTTCCACTTCATCTTAAACACTCTTCTTGTGACCTTTTTGCCGATGATTGCACAGTCTACACCAGTGACTACGATTGTGTTAATCTAGAATCAACTCTTCAGGTCGAGTTATACAATTTAATTAGATGGAGCAAAAATAATGGCATGATTATAAACACCGATAAAACAAAATCAGTGCTCATAACAACAAGACAGAAACTACAAAATGCAACAAAAACAACACTTCAGCTCTGTACAGAAACATCACAGGTAGAAAACGTTAGCGAGCACAAAACACTAGGTCTTTTTATTGACCAACATCTGACCTGGAACTCTCATGTGCAATGTCTAACAAAACTCATCGCACAAAAAGTATACCAGTCAGCTAAAATTAAGCACTTCATAGATCAAGACACTAGGAAGACATACTACATATCTCATATACAAACACATTTAGACTATTGCTCAACAGTTTGGGATGGTTGCTCAGTGTCAAATACAAAGAGGCTTTGCTCGCTCCAGAAGCGAGCAGTAAAGCTTATTAGTGACAAAGATCAAGCACAAACAACTAACCATCACAAACATATCAAAATACTACCTCTTAAGAACAGGTTCCTCTTCAACAAAGCCAAGTTAGTACATCAAATTCTTTCATGGCATGCCCCGCCTTATCTATGGAACCTGTTTAAATTTAGCCCAAAGTGCAGCCAAAGCTTGAACAACATATGTCTTCCAAAACCTAGACTTGATCTTTACAAGAAAAGCTTTAGTTATTCTGCTGCTTATCTTTGGAATACCCTCCCATCCTATATAAAAAATATAAATTATACTCCTTCCTACAACTACAAGCTTTCCCAATATCTATTTGATGTCGACTACATGCCTCCATGAATTATAAAACTTAAAAGTTATCTTAAACTGCTCTTACAGACACCGAATACAATTAACTGTTTTCTGAATAGTCCCCAAAATTTTGTTTAGTAGATAGTCATTTATAATGTATGTAGTTACTTCTGTACTGAGTGAATGTTTAAGAGCGAAACATAAATGTTATATTTTATTTTATGTCTCTCAGCTTCAATGTTAGTTATGTTTGTTATATGAACAGCATATTTGTAGAATGTCTGGAATAGAGTGAAAGATGTATGATAAAGGGCAGAATGTCAGACGGGCCTGCGTGCCCAATTCTTAACCCTTTTGAAATAAAGATCAATCAGTCAGTCAATCAATCAGTCTCCTCCCCCATCTCCCTCTCCCCCCCCCACTACCTCTCTCTCACACACACACACAATGTGTTTCTCTCCTCCCCCATCTCCCTCCCCCCCAACTACTTCTCTCTCACACACACAATGTGTTTCTCTCCTCCCCCTATCTCCCTCTCCCCCCCACTACCTCTCTCACACACCACACACAACGTTTCTCTCCTCTCCCTATCTCCCTCTCCCCTCAGTATCTCCCTCTCCCCCCACTACCTCTCTCTCACACACACACACACACGCGTTTCTCTCTCTCCCCCCCTACCTCTCTCTCACACACACACAACGTTTCTCCCTCTCCCCCCACTACCTCTCTCACACACACACATATTTCTCCCTCTCAACCCACTACCTCTCTCTCACACACACACAACATTTCTCTCCTCTCCCTATCTCCCTCTCTCACACCACACACACACATTTCTCTTCTCTCCCTATCTCCCTCTCCCCCCCCCACTACCTCTCTCTCTCTCACACACACACACACAATGTGTTTCTCTCCTCCCCCTATCTCCCTCTCCCCCCCATCTCCCTCTCCCCCCCATTACCTCTCTCTCACACACACAATGTGTTTCTCCCCTCACCTATCTCCCTCTCCCCACTGCCTCTCACACACACACACATTTCTCTCCTTCCCCTATCTCCCTCTCCTCCCACTACCTCTCACACACACACACACATGTTTCTCTCCTTCCCCTATCTCCCTCTCCCGCCACTACCTCTCACACACACACACACACACACGTTCCCCTATCTCCCTCTCCCGCCACTACCTCTCTCTCACACACACACACACACACACACACACACACACACGTTTCTCTCTCCTTCCCCTATCTCCCTCTCCCCCCACTACCTCTCACACACACACACACACACACAATGTGTTTCTCTCCTCCCCCATCTCCTTCCCCCCCCCCCACTACCTCTCTCACACAACATCTATTTCTCTTCCCGCTCCCTATCTCACTATCTCCCTCATTCCCCCCCCCCCCATAATCAAGGCATAAAAAAAATTTTTTTTAAAGGAGTACTTAGCTGTAAATTGCAAGGTGTGGCTTGTCCGGCGGCGTGTGTGTCAGGAATGGATCTGGTAGGACGTGGAAATTGTGTAAATAGGACTTTATCCAGTTGTACAGTCTTCCATTCACATTGCAGTTTCTTATTGAAACAGGTGATTGGGGAAGAGGGGTTGCAGAGAAAATAGCGGGGTTGCAGAGTGATGCTGTACAGCTAAGTACTCCTTTAAAAAAAATTTTTTTTTTTTTTTTAAACAGTATTCATGTGAATCTATACTTTATCTCCTCTCTCTATTTCTTCGTCCTGTATGTTTTTGTATGATTAAGGCTCACGCCGAAACGTCACAACTTTGTAATCATTAAGTAATAAAGCTGCTCCTACTTTTTTCCGATTTTATACATCCTGTGTCAGTGACCATTACTTTTAGTATGGCTGGGAGGACCAGCATTGTTATATCTTGTAATAAATTCTGCATTATTTTGGTAGAGTTGTATCACGTGGTACAGTATTTTAGTATGAAGATGTATTTGCTTTTAAAGGATTTACTATTACTGCCCTACTTTTGTGAAGCTGGCGGTAACATTTATGTGTGCTGAAATAAAGTTTTATTTTACTTTAGTACTGTTGACAACTACAGATGTTTTGAAGGGATCATTTTGCATTACATTTGTATAGTTGGCAGCTAGACTCATTTCTTCTTTTTCTTCTTCTTCTTCCCTGGAGCTGCAAACATGTTTTCTTTGTAGCTGAAGTGGTGGAGATGTTGAGGCACAGCATCGTGTCAGACTGAGAAAAGGTTATGGTGGCTGGGTTTTTTTTTTATTTTTTCAGTCCCTGAGTAGAGTTAAAAAAGCAAGGGGTGTGTAGTACTTCTTTAGCAGAATCCACCACCATGGGGACCGTGGCAATGTCTTCTGCTGTGGGTACCATTGGAGAGGTGGGCGGGGACAGAATCTTAGTCCGTTGTGGTTCACCAACTCTGACACTAGTATGTCAGCCATGAGTCAGTGACTGTCAAATCGTCTGTGTGTGTCCCACTGTCCCCCCAATTCATATATACTATAAAATATAGTGTTGCAAAACTTTATTATAGTTGGTGGTTTTTATTATTTATACTTTAGCATAGTTCACAATTTTATTATTTATACTTGCTGAAATAACAGTTGGCAACTCTGTTAACTATACTTGTAAAAAGCACCACATTACTTAACACATTTCTTTTGGTCATGGCTGATTTTTTTTTCCCCTTTTTTATCTAACGGGTATCTGAGTAGCAAAGTGGTTAGTGCACTGGTCTCTCATGGCAAAGGTCGAGGGTTTGAATCTGGCCGGAGGTGCTCCAGTCACTCGACTGTAGAAATTGGTACCCTGCTTCTTCTGGAGTTGGGGAAGGAAAGGTGGCCAGGCGTGATACTGACCACATCACCATCTAGTGTGCTGACAGGTCAAGGAAAATATGGGCACTAACACCATATCCCTATGTGCCTCTAAGGCATGACAGGATTGCCTTTTGTCTAACCACCCACAAAAAAAAGAAATCTCCATGTTTGTAAAGCTAATTAAGTGTTCTTTAACTTCCGCAGATGGCGTTGAAATGGAGGCACCTGTGGATGGGTCAGGTCACTCCCGCAGTGCCAGCTATGCTTCCCAACATTCCCGTGGGTCTGGGTATGGGTCTTTAACTCACAGTCGCCAGTCAAGCACTGGCAGTGAATTTTCTCTTGGTCACGCTAGGTGATGTGTAGTTGCTTTGTAACGCTTTATGTGTGCCGCTGTCCTTGTTGTCATTCTTTCTGCTCTCAAACTAGCCCATGTTTGTCAAATTTTTAAAAAAAATCTCTTTATGCTTATGAGTGATAGTTTATAGATTTTACGCCATTTGTCAAATGATTGAAGGTTTAAGTGGAAGACGATTTTACACATTTGTAAAATGATCGAAGGTTTAAGCAAAAGATCATCTTTCTAGAACAATTTTAAAAAAAAAAAAAAAAGCCTCCTCTAAGAGATTCCCACAATTCCAAAATGTGGTCAGTTCTGAGACTGACAGACTGTGAAAGACAAATCGAAGTGTTGGCTGCAGCATCAGTAGTTTCTGTCAGATGAATTCAGTCATGTGTATGAAAGTTGATGTCAGTGAAGTAAGCTGCATACAACGATGCCTTATTATGTAATGTGGACTCATATAAAAAAAATTGGTATAAAAAGAAAAGTATATTGGCTCTAGAAAGAGTAGTTCCAACATCGTTTTAAAATGTGGCATAGCCAATCATAAATTGTTTTAAAATGTGACATAGCCAATCATAAATTGTTTTAAAATGTGGCATTGCCAGTCATAAATTGTTTTAAAATGTGGCATTGCCAATCATAAATTGTTTTAAAATGTGTCATAGCCAGTCATAAATTGTTTTAAAATGTGTCATAGCCAGGCATAATGACAAACATTTTTTTTTTGGAAAGGGAGTGGCTGAGAGCAGGTCAGTGATATTTTTTGGTGATGCCATAAATCTTTAAAAGCTGGTCAGTCTCACGAAAAGAAAAAAAAAAAGGCCAGTAAAACTATATCCCGGCACATAACTCTATTTTTTTGTTTGTCTTAGGACCAGATCAGAGGAATGTTTTCTTGTTGTGATCTTCTTACCCACATTAACAAGTCTGTTCCAAAACTGTGCTGGTTATATAAAAGCCATTTTTTAAAAAAAATCTCTTTCAGAAGTGTAACCATCTTGTAAATACCATGTGTTGTATATGCATATTCATTTAACCTAGATTTGGCTTTGTCTTTACACCGACTTATAATCTGATGTTCTGCTGTCAGCAAAGCTCCAGCTATACTGAAATATTAGCAGTGATTAGGAAGTAAATTTTCATGAAAATTATTGAAGTTAAAGAGAAAAAAAGAAGAATTATCTCTTTTTTTTTTTTTAAATCTCTTAGTAAAATTTCAAAATGTTATTACCAGCAGTATATCTAATAAAAGTTATCTTCTCCTAGCTTGATATGCCAGTTTGTGCTGAGCAGATTTTTAAATGATATAATGTTCAGTATTTGCAGATTTAGTCTTCAAAAGATTTCTGTCACAATATCTGTAGTCATAACATTGACTATGATATGTGGCAGTAATGTATTACACATAATTTCTTTCATACATTTTATTATACACGGATTAAGCAGCTTTATAGAATAACGTCATGACCTATTGTTAGTGATAGGTGCATTAGAAGACATAAAGCCAAACATTCTTGGTTAGGGATCATGGATAGGTCTATACGAGGTTGATGGAAAATTTTCCAGACTGGTCCTTTACATAAATAAAATCTCATCGTAGTTCCTCTTGGCCACCATCGCCCTTGAAGTAGTTTTCTTGCACATGGACTCACCAGTCCCAGTGCTCTCTCTGTTTGCTAGAACACTCCTTGGAAGTCTGTTCTGGTGAGGTTGTTGAACATCATCTGCAGTTTTGTCTGGATGCCCTCGAGTGTTGTCAGAAACACACCCTTAGTTTCATCTTCAATTTTTCAATTTTGGAATTGGAAAGATGTTGCAGGATACCAAGTCCGGCAAATAAGGAGAGTGTAAGGGCAACAGCCATGTTGTTCTTGGTCAAAAACTGCTGGGTGTTGAACACACTGTTCCCTCTATGCTGTGCGGCCGCACAAAAAAAAAAAACCAGCTGAGGCGTCTTCTTCTCATGTAGTAGAACTTCCAGTGGAGTTCGCAATCTGGCCAGCTGGAGCAAATTCTTGGTGCACAATTTCCTTGATGTTGCAGAAGGTGATCACCGTTCTCTTGACATTGCTTTTCTTGACTGTCTTAGTGATCCTGAACTTTCCCAAGGAGGTAACTGCTGTTTCATCTCTGGGTCACACCCGTAAACCCGGCTCTAATCCACCAGTTATGACCCTGGATAAGGAGGTTTCATCCTCTGAGATGAGTTGTTGAAGCTCAGTGCAGACATTGGCGACACATTGCTTCATATGGTTGGCCATGAGGATCTTAGGGACAAGTTTGGCTGCAATGCAGCTCAAGCTTAGTTCTTCAGGTGAGAATCTTCTGACGTGTCTCAAAACCAGTTCCCACCACCTCATAAAGCTCTCAAATGGTCAGTCAGTCTTCGATTCCCACAAATGAGCTGCTCAATCTCAGCACCACATTTTCAGGAGTTTGCCAGGATTTTTGTTGCAGTTCGTCCGAGATTCACACAAAATTTGATGCAAATTTGTGCTCCTTTTTTTACATCCATCTTGAAAATCGTCAGATAACGAGCACAAGATGTCAGACAAAAGAATCCTGCTACCCTGTGTAAGCCCAGCTCCATGCCTCTTGGCACACTGATTCACAGCACATGCTAGTACTGCCGCCACACCACTCCAGCAGGTTTAGGCATTGCGGTCTCAGTCTGGAAGTTTTCTGATCATACCTCATAGTTGTTTGTTAATCTTGCGAAAAAAATGTGTGAGCTTTATTGTATATATAGTCTAGTATGTAGCTAGTTCAGAAATAGTGGAGCTTTATTGTATATATAGTCTAGTATGTAGCTAGTTCAGAGATAGTGGAGCTTTATTGTATATATAGTCTAGTATGTAGCTAGTTCAGAGATAGTGGAGCTTTATTGTATATATAGTCTAGTATGTAGCTAGTTCAGAGATAGTGGAGCTTTATTGTATATATAGTCTAGTATGTAGCTAGTTCAGAGATAGTGGAGCTTTATTGTATATATAGTCTAGTATTTAACTAGTTCAGAAATAGTGGAGCTTTATTTATATATATGTGTGTGTGTGTGTATGTGTTGATGCGTAAATCGTAGTTACTTCTGTATGTAACTGGTTTGCTTTTCCATAGATATTAAATACTTTCTCAGGTATTTACATGTTTTACAGTGCCATGGTTGTCTGAAATTGCTTTTCCATAGATATTTTTTCCTCAAATATATATGTTTTATAATAAGCTGTGGTTGTCAGAGATTGCTCCAAGCATCTATAAGCCTTCGTGTGATGTCTCAGATCTGTTTCTTTCTCTGCCTTGCCTGATGTCCTGTGAAGCCTGTACCAGAGGGTTGGATTAGAATGAGCCACAGAAACATAGATGAATGCTTCTTCAGTTTTATTAGCCTTATTTTATCAGAGTGGTTGTTGTCTTAGTGGCTGTTGTCGGGTTGGTTTTAAAGGTATAGTTTTTTACAAATAGGAAATGACGAGGCTTTCACACAGTAAAGTAGCAGAATGCATCATTGCAAGGTTAGACCTTGAAAAATCATAAACAAAGCACTTTTAGATGTGAGAGAAAGAAAAGTGACGAGAGAATTACCTAGGGCTTGAACCATGGACTCTGGTAGGATGAACAACCATCTAGCCACGAAAGAACAGTGCTTTATCTGTGCGAGATAGCTTGAGTTTATTAATGAGCATTTCTCTCGTGGCTGAATGGTTGCTCATTCTGTTGGAGTCCGAGGTTCAAATCCCAGGTAGTTCTCTTGTCATTTTTCTTTCTCTCATATCTTACAGTGTGCATTTACTTTATTGTTGGTTGTAAAGCAGTTAGTGACATTGCACCAAGTTGAGTGAGATGCCAATGTGCAGAAGATATTTGCTAAAAATTTATAGAGGTTCTGTCTCATGACAAGTTTAGGCTAACAGCAAGATATAACTTGATCCACTGCTGGATGGTCAAGTGACCACTATCCTATGTGGTACCTCACTGAGTTGTCCGCAGGATTTCCAATGCCTGAACAAATAGTTAACAGTTTACTGACTTGTTTAGTAAGACATTGAGTGGTCAGTGTATATCTTTAGCAGTGGCCTGCCTGTATTTTTTTTTAAACTGCTTTCTTCATTAGATTGTTTCCTTGTGTTATAATTAGTAGCTTTGTCACTAGACAGCGAAGTATCTTGTATTGCCACTAATGATCAGATAGCTGCATCTAGTCTAAGCTGTTGTATGTGACATGCTTTCTTTTAGCAGAGGAACTTACTGCAGTGTGACATGACCATTTCATGCACTGAAGCTCTTATCTCTGATATGCTTTTAATATAATTAATTGCCTTGAAGATGAGCAAGAAATTTCTGAACTTTCATTCATTCATTCATTCCTTTGCATGTCCCTTGCGGAACTTTGCCTCCCAAACAGCACTCCTGTAGGCCTCTCGGTTGTGAGCAAGATGGCCTGCTGCTGCTGCATCCATTTCCAGATCATCAACGATGTCTTGCAGCCATCTTTGTTTCGGTCTTCCTCTTTTTCTTTTTCCCATTATGTATCCTTCCAATACGGTCTTCTCTAAATTATCATGACGTTTAATGTGGCCAAAATATTTAAGTTTTCTCTCTTTAATCCTCTTTACTAGCCAGCCTTCTTCAATATTAAGCTCTTGTAGTATAGATATATTTGTTCTTTTTTGTGTCCACGATATTTGGAGAACTCTTCTATAGCATTTACATTCAAAGGCATTTATGTGCTTCTCAGCTGTTTTGTTAAGTGTCCAGGTCTCACAGGCATATGTTGCGATGGGAAAGATGCATGCCCTTAAAAATCTTATTTTTGTGGTTCTGTCTGCTCCTCTCCACAGATTCTTTATTTGTTTTACTTTCTGAAGAGCAGTAGATGTCCTCCTCTTAATTTCCCTCATTGTATCTCCATTATTAGTTAGTAGTGATCCAAGATATTCAAAACTCTCCACTTCTTCCAGTTTATCTTCACTGATACATATTTCAGTTGCCTTGTTTGTTTTGTCAGTTGTCATCACTTTAAACTTTCATTCAAGGTTAAAAAGGTTAAACTAAAACAAATTGAAAATCATGAACTTTCATTCATGATTTTCAGTTTGTTTTAGTTTAACCTTTTTTTTTTTTTCTTAAACATTTATTTAGATGTGAAAACTTTCTGTACTTATGGTTTTCACTTTTCTAAGTTTAGCCCTTTTGTACACAGTATTTAAATATGGAGATCATCCATAGAACTTATTTACAGTTTTACATTTGTCATTTATTTCCCCTGTTAATTTTATTTTTTCCACCTCCTTTATGATTCTGATGTGGAACTTGTAAACAGTAATGTAATACATAAGCTAACAGGTAACTTGAACATTTTTTTTTCCTTGAACACAACTGATTTTTTTTTTTTTTAATGAGCCATGTGTAAGAAATTTTTGAGAATTGGAATGCCAAAATTAATTTGTTGAATAAATCTTTAACAAAGGGAAAGATTGCACTATTAATGTTAGTGTTCCTGTCTGTCTGTCAGAGGCTGCAGTATTTTTTTTTATGTGACGCTGCATTGTAACATTAGTGTTCACATCGGTGTCTGCCAGGGGTGTAGTTACGTCATATAAGGGAGAAACATCTGTTTTTCTTTTTGTAGCATGAGAATGTGTTTAATGTAATATTATTCTGACGTGTTAAATTTGGAAAATTTTAATGATTTTCATGTGTAAAATTAGTCAATTTTAAAAAAAAAAACAGTTTTCTTATGTGAAGTTAGTAAATTTTGAAAAACTCTTTCATGTGTACAATTTTTATTTAATATAATAATATATAATATAACAGCATATATAACAATATATATAATTATAATAATATGAATAATAATATAATTGAAAAAATAATACTTTTTATGGAAGCATCAGTGCAGCATTTAACTCGGTGTGAATCATCTCTTTCTCTCTGAATTCATCTATCATTTCTCCTGCCTTTTTTTTTTCTTCGTAATTTTCTTTCCTCCTAGCTCACTAAAACATTATTAGTACAGCTGTCTCTGTTGTTGTCAGTGCTTGTGCAGTAAAGAAAGAAAATGCATGCTTCATTTAACTAGCAAATATTTCCACATTTATTTGGTTTTGGATATCGTTTCTCACAAGTTTTAACATTCAGGCCAGAAGGCATTATTTTAATGTGGAAACATAAGATATCAGTGCTTAATTTTTACATAACAAATGAGTATGTCAAAGTTTTGAGTCACACATATATTTTTCTGTAATCATGTTTCTAATTGTCCGGTTGAATATTTTATAAGGTTGTTGAGTTGGCATTATCTTCATCCATATTAAATCCTTATTTGACATTGTTAAGAAATATTTGAAAGTAGTTAAAGATCTGAAAACAAGTAGAACTGTAGGCCAGAGATGTAGTTACGTCATATAAGGGAGAAACATCTGTTTTTCTTTTTGTAGCATGAGAATGTGTTTAATGTAATATTATTCTGACGTGTTAAATTTGGAAAATTTTAATGATTTTCATGTGTAAAATTAGTCAATTTAAAAAAAAAAAAGTTTTCTTATGTGAAGTTAGTAAATTTTGAAAAACTCTTTCATGTGTACAATTTTTATTTAATATAATAATATATAATATAACAGCATATATAACAATATATATAATTATAATAATATGAATAATAATATAATTGAAAAAATAATACTTTTTATGGAAGCATAAGTGCAGCATTTAACTCGGTGTGAATCATCTCTTTCTCTCTGAATTCATCTATCATTTCTCCTGCCTTTTTTTTTTCTTCGTAATTTTCTTTCCTCCTAGCTCACTAAAACATTATTAGTACAGCTGTCTCTGTTGTTGTCAGTGCTTGTGCAGTAAAGAAAGAAAATGCATGCTTCATTTAACTAGCAAATATTTCCACATTTATTTGGTTTTGGATATCGTTTCTCACAAGTTTTAACATTCAGGCCAGAAGGCATTATTTTAATGTGGAAACATAAGATATCAGTGCTTAATTTTTACATAACAAATGAGTATGTCAAAGTTTTGAGTCACACATATATTTTTCTGTAATCATGTTTCTAATTGTCCGGTTGAATATTTTATAAGGTTGTTGAGTTGGCATTATCTTCATCCATATTAAATCCTTATTTGACATTGTTAAGAAATATTTGAAAGTAGTTAAAGATCTGAAAACAAGTAGAACTGTAGGCCATAGATGTTAAGAGCGCTAAAGATTGAAGAGAACTAAAGACTGTCTTAAGGTAGTTTGGCCAAGAAGTGTGTCTCTTAAATTGTTCTTTAATGGTTTTTTTTTCTCTTGTTCTGTCACTAGGACCCCCAGCAGTGTATCCTCAACATTAGAAAGAAGAAGGGTGAGTAGAATTACGATTGTGCCAGTGTGCATGAGTTAATTGTGCAGAATGTGCTTTGCCAGCAGCAGACATTTTGGTAATTAGAAATCTAGAAGGTGTTAGAAGGATGGCCAGTGATCCAGAGTAAACCATTGTGTTCTACCCTGCATTTTCTTAGTATTCCTGAAAAATGGTTTTTATCAGCTTTGGCATTGGGATAAGGATTTCCATGCTCATCATCCGCCTTGGCAGTAGAATAAGGATTTCTATGATCTTCATCAGCCTTGGCAATGATAGAAGGATTTCTATGCCCAGCCTTGACAATGATATAAGGATTTCCATGCCATTCATCAGCCTTGGCAGATGATATAAAGATTTCCATGCCCTCCATCAGTTTGGCAATAGGATAAGGATTTCCATGCTTCATTAGCCTTGGTAGTGGGATAAGGATTTCCATGCTTTCTATCAGCCTTGGCGGTGCAGTGGGAGAAGGAATTCCATGCTGTCTATCTGCCGTGGCAACAGGATATGGATTTCCATGCTCTCCGTGTCAAAATAACAGCCTCCCTCAGTCATGTCTGACCATGAGGTGATGCCATGTTTAAAGCTGTTCCTTTGTGTTGTCATATCTTCACATTTTTCTTTGCTTATCCTGATCCTGGTTTTTATCTTCATACTTTTTTTTTATTTGGTGGGTCAGGATATTATCAGCAGCATTATCCACTCATAATGTAGGGGTCTGTGTCCAGTGCTTTCATGTTTCTGTTGTATACATCCATCAGCCATGTTGTGTCTCCACTCATAATGTAGGGGTCTGTGTCCAGTGCTTTCATGTTTCTGTTGTATATATCCATCAGCCATGTTGTGTCTCTACTCTCCCCTCCCAGTGGTATTGAAATCTACCCTCTGAAGCTGTGTCTCTGGCCCTAGGGCCCCAGGATTTGGGAATTGATGATAGTTCACAGTATGCTCCACTGCCCATCCGACTTGATTCCTGCGTGGTCAGCTCATCTGCTTGGTTGTGCTAGGAAGAATTCATATACTTTGCTATAGTGATCGCCAACCAAGCAGTCAGCGTCATTGTGACACATCTTGGATTAGTATGAGATGAGAACAGTAAGGAGAGTGAGTGTGGGTGGATGTTTGTTTAAGACAGTAGGATGATTCGTGATATAAAGTATACTTTACTAAAGTGAGGCCAGGCACAGAGAGAGAGAGAGAGGAGGGAGAAAATAAAGAAAGCATAATGGATGAAGAGAGAAAGAAGTAAGTTCAGCAAGGGGAATGAAAAAAGACAAACAGTATCAAACAGATAAAAAAAAATGTCTTAGGATGAGACCTCATAAGTACCAAACAAACAAACAAAAAATGTCTCAGGATGAGACCTCATAAGTACCAAACAAACAAATAAATAAAAAATGTCTTAGGATGAGACCTCATACAAGAGTAAGAGCCTCACTTCAAGAAATTTTGCCGTACATTTTTCCCCAGACTAGCACAACAGTTCTGAGCCAGGAGAACATCAGGGAGGACGCTGTAATAACTTTATCGCCGTTCATCCGTGTTTATTTTCTTATTCAGCATTTGAAGTCTTTCAATATCTGAAACGTTCATTTTTTAAATGTTCGGTTGACCGCTCAGCATTTTAGATGTTCACTTATCATTTGTCCCTTTCTTATTAAGATATAGAAAGTTTCATTGTGAAGTATTATTTCTCTTTAATACAGTTTGCTGCTTAAATGTTCAACCATTTTCACATTAGTACAAATGTAAAATTTTGTGGAATTTTTCTAAAAGAGTGGGTTTTTAAAGTGGAACGTTAGTGTACTGTACATTATTGAAAAAAAGTTGTATTTTGTTTCAGTAAGTTATTTTGTATTAGAAACAAAACAAAGTTACCGTTTGATAATGTTTTATAACAAATCGTTTGTGAAATATTAGTGTATGTATCAGTTATCAGTGGTTCTCAAGCTTTTTCATGCTGCTGCCACCAGCCAGTTTGCCATTCAGACCACATCCCTATGCATGCTGCTGTGCAGCTGAGGTGCACAAAAAAAAAAAAAGAAAAATTTTTTTTTTCTACTCATTTGGTTGGTTCTAAGGACTGTTATAGCTGGAGGTTGGGTGGGTGATACACTTTCCACTCCAGTTAAATATCTCCAAGGTGTGTGTCTCAAATAGCCTCTGACAGTCCAAGCCCAACCTCTGGCCTTCTCGTGGCGGAATTGTTTAAACTGACAGGAGAAGGGGCGAAAGGCGAATATTTGGCACCTGAAAACCAGACACTTTGGGTAGATGAGAGTCTTGGTTGGTAGCTTATCTAGGAGTAAGAAAACTCTGATTTAAAACCTGCTGCTGGCGAGATGCTTCATCTGCCACGCTTGGGGTGAAACTCCTCCCGGCCAATGAAAAAAATGCGATTAGGGTTCCCGTGTGGTGCCACCATGGAAAAGATGAAGAAAGTATTAAGTGAAGTAACCAGTAGTCTCGAGGTTAGGGCTACTCAAATCATGGCACCTCTGCTCTAGAGGCCGGCCATGTCCTATATACACCCATACTGGGGCAGATTGCTTAACCCAGGGACTAAACTAAGACAATGCTGGTGAGATTCTTTGGCTGCCGCGCGAGGAGCGAAACTGCTCCTGGCCAGTGAAGAAAATGCGATTAGGGTTGCCGTGCAGCTCCGCTGTGGAAAAGGTGATGGAAAGGATAAAGTGAAGTTTAATCGGTATGCCCAGTAGTCTCGCTGCAAGAGCTACTCATACCATGGCACCTCTGCTCTAGAGGCTGGCCATGTCCTATATACACTCATACTGGTGAAATATGCCTAAACCGGTTTAATCCAAGGGTGAAACTTATGGCTACGCATATCACGATACCTCTGCTCTAGAGGCTGGTCACGTCCTATGTACACCCATACTAGGATAATACACCTAAACCGGCTTAACCCAGGAGTGAAACCCATTAGTGGGGAGGATTCGTCCTCCTGGACAAAAGCTCCATCCTGGTCACCACCAGGAAGGGTAGCAGCCATGACCACAAAACACTGAAGTCGGAGACACTGGACCAGTGCAGACTAGATGGGGCAACCACATCTCTCCCAACAGGAATATGTTATATCCAAATCACATTGAGATTTTCTGGTGAGAAAGTCCAATGCTGGACTGGATGAGCAACCACCTCTCACCCGGCAGGGATATACTGATATCCAAAACATGTTGAGGTTTTCCGATGAGATAGTCCAACTCTAGGCTAGATAGGCAAACATGTTGAGGTTTTCCGGTGAGAAAGTCCAACTCTAGACTAAACTGGTGCAATGAAAACCACAGTGTCATGCAGTGCCGCTTCCGTGACCCACTGAGAATATAGGCCAAAGCCCAACGATGCTCTGAGCCTCCGTCCTAAATGAGACTATCGTGAGAACCACAGGAGTAAATTCAGTAGGATCACGGGGTGATCTTGGTGGTAGAAGCGAACAAAGAAGAAGAAGACTCATTTGGTTCTTATGTTACCTGATCGCTTCTTTCCCCACACTGCCAGAGTGATGTCTTTCACTTTCCACTTTGAGAACCACTGGTCTGCATATTATTTTGCTGTAGACTGAAACATGTTGCTAATGTTTTGTAACATTCAGTAAAAATAATGCATCAGTAAAACATTAATTTTTTTTTTTTTTAAAAATCAGAAAACATCACGCTGTTATAATGATAAAAAACAACTTAATGAGAAGTGTTGTGTAATGATGTGTGCTCTTGGATGTCTCTAACTCTGTCCGTCATCCATCCATGTCCTCGGTCAGTGATCAGCTATGCAGTCACCACCCAGTACACCCTGTGGTGTCCTGCAGGGTGGCAACAAATTCTCTCCACCTCGTGACATTTAAGACCCCTTTAGTTGCTTCTTACGACATACATGAAAGGTGGTACTAATGTCCTAAAGTGTCCTAATGTACTAAAGGCCCCACAAAATAATCTAATTAAATGCTGCATTGAACTGCCTGTTAGATATTTAAGAGCTCCCTGCGGTAAAGAAATGCCCTCTATTTTGGCTAGCTTTTTTTTGGTGTATTTGTGTCATTTAATGAATGTTGGTGTATCAAAATGTCATTCTTTTGAGGTACCCATTAATATATATGAAAATATCATAAGCATGGTCAGTAATAAACCAAGAATTCGTGTTGGAAGCTACAGCGTGAACAGCCTACACATGATATGGTGCTTATAGCCCCCCCAAAAAAAAGAGGATGAGGGAAGGGCTTGTCCAGAGAAGCAAGAAAACCAGAAGCAGTGGTTATATCATGAAAGATTAAGGCATCTAAAATGCAATGCTACATACATTGAACATCCCTGAGACGCAGGGGCACATGAGTAACATCAGAAGGAGAACATACCTTAGAAATCAGGAATGGAGTAAAACAAGCCAGAATAGTTTTAATAATAGACAAACAAACAAATGAGAAACATTGTGTAAAATATCTCTGTCGCTGAATGTCAGAAAATGTTCTGAAATGCTACGTCGAACCTGACTGTGGAAATGAATCACGGATGATGAAATCCAAAGATTATAGAGAAGCAGCAAAGATGTGGTTTCTTAGAAGAATATTAAGGGCACCGTGGACAGCTGAGATGACAGTGTTTTAACAAATACAAGTGAAAAGAAGGAATCTAATTAAATACATAAGAAAACAGCAGTGGTCATTCATTTGACATATAATGAGAAGGGGAGGACTTTAAAACATCACAACAAAAGGAAAGATAAATGGAAAAAAGAGGCACAGAAAGGCCAAGAAAGAAGATAGTGAGCAGTTTGACACAGTGGTGTGATAATAAGTCACAAAACTGAGCTGATGAAAAATATCAAGGATTGATATCAATGGGATGATCAAATTAAATGTCTGCATGAAGGGGTTCTAATGATGATGTTCTATTGAGGTTCTAAACTTATGATTTATCTAGTCTAAAAGTGTAGTGTTTTAGGTTCTATTGGGGTTCTAAACTTATGATATATATAGTCTAAAAGTGTAGTGTTTTAGGTTCTAAATTTATGATTTATCTAGTCTAAAAGTGTAGGTGTTTCAGGTTATAAACTTATAGTCTAAAAGTGTAGTGTTTTAGGGGTTTTTTTTTCTTTCCAGAAAATTGAGGAGACAGGCAAAGAGGTGGTTGTAGGAGCAACACGAGTAGATGCTGAAGCCCTGGTGAATGAGCTGATAGAAAGCACAGATCTGTGCCCAACAGATGTTGATGGTGAGTCTGGCAGATGTGTAAATACTGACTGTAATCAATCACAAAATAATAAAGGGAGAAATGATTTTTTTTACTTAAAACTATGCAAGTTCAAGCTAAAACAAATTAATTCCTGTCTTGAATTGAATTTGCAGCTTTAGCTCATTGTTTACACACTTTACCACAGCATCAAATCAAGTGCTTAATGCAACTTTTAGCTCATAGATAAAAATTGAGTAAGTAATGGAAAAAAAAACAAGATGCTTTTATATCACTTTCACTTGGACACACCAAGTTGGGGGGGGGGGGGTGTGAACAACAAGACCCTGAGAAGCATGGAGGTGCACAACACAGGAAGAACTAAAGGAGGTATGGTTTGCCAACTTGCTCAAGGCAGGATTGATCGGGGAACCTTTGTTGATGCCTTAGATGCTCCATAGAGGGTGTCTGAGTGGCAAAGTTGTTAGTGCACTGGTCTCTCATGGCGAAGGTCAGGGGTTTGAATCCAGCCGGAGGCACCCCAGTCACCCAGCTGTAGAAATGGGTACCCAAATTCTTCTGGAGTTGGAGAAGGAAAGGCAGGTGGGAGTGATACTGACCATATCACCCTCTAATGTTCTGACAGGTCAAGGAAAATATGGACACTAACACCATATCCCTGTTTGCCTCTAAGGCATGACAGGGTTACCTTTTTTTTTTTATATGCTCCATTGGGAGTAGAGAGGATTGATGAATGATGATGACGATGACGATCAGAGAGAGAGGGAAAAAAATATGTGCCTTTTGATAAAGTTCACATAATGTGATTTGAGAACATGTCAGTATGACAATTTTATGGTTTAATTTCCTCAGATCATGAAAATAGTATCCGTAGTCATACAGTGTGATAAAGGAAATTATAGGTATAGATAGAGTTGTGTGAGCAACTACTTGTAGTTGACTTTGCTCTCTGGTCTCTTACTTGAGCACAATTTACATACACTTGTTGATTATCTTTCTCCATCAAAATATTGCATTAGATTTGACCACTGGAGATTTTCAAAGCTTTTTAATGCCATCTTTCTATGTGTTTCTTTCCTTGGACAGCATCAGGGCTTCAGCTGTTAGTTCAGAAAGATGGGACCATGGCATTGAGATAATCTTCATGTTTTTTCTGCGTCAACCAAAAAAAAAAAAAAAAGAAAGAAAAAATGGCCAGCACTAGTGAAATCATCAGTTTGTATCAAACCTCATCACTTTCTGGCAAAATCATCATCATTTTCTGTCAGCAACAGATTTTTGCAGAGGATTATGGGTAATCTTCTCTACATGCTGTCATTTTTGTGTGTGTAAAACATGTACGCTTTAATGTTCATGCAATATTGACTTGTGATGCAAGGTATCAAAACCTGAGTACTCCGCGAGATGCTGGCCCAGTAGCAGCGAGCGGCCGCAGGGTGACGGATCTGAAACTTGAGAGATTTTTCAAAGTGAAGAGCATTCTTTGTTGAAGATTTTAACATCTTAAGAAAATCTTGTCAATGGAAAACCTTAGCTGTGTCATGTAACTGGTCACAGAGTCGAGAGACACTCGCCAGCTGTGTCATGTAACTGGTCACAGAGTCGAGAGACACTCGCCGAAGACCAGCTACTGACAGACTCGCAGTCAGTTTTGACTTTTATCTTCATTTAATGGTTTTAATGCAAAGCTGCACTTGATGGCCTGTGAAGCTTTCTTTACTCTGCTGATAGCTGTTGCTGGCTTTGACTGAATGATAGTTAAGAAGCTGATTTATTCTGAGGCAAAGTTTAGGTGTTAATTTACTACTGGCATCAGCGTAATCAAGACAGCTTTAACCTAAGGGTTGTGTGTTAGCCGTATTATAAATCTCAAACTTCCTAGGCAATGAATGATGGACTTCAAGGCAAGGATGTAAGATCAGGTAGTAAGTCCATAACCGTGAATTACTGATCAGTGGCGGCAATATTTTAAATGGAGGCAATTTTACTGAGCAGTTTTCACATCCTGTGCTATTCCCCCCCCCCCCCCCCCAGCCTTCTTCCCCTTCTTTATCCCTGTTTGAGGCAAAGCCCATCAACAAGTGTTGTTTATTTCTGTCCTGGGCTGTTTATTCTCTTCTTCTCCAGATGTTTCTAGGTCTTCCTTGTTTCCTCTTTCCCTTGGGATTCCAGGTGAGAACTTGTCTGGTTATATTTGTAGTAGGCTCTCAGAGTGTATCTCCAGTCCATCTCCAACATCTTTTCATTATCATTTCTTTCACTGTTGGTTGGTTCTTTTTCTGCAGTAGCTCTTTGTTTGCTGATGGTATATGAAGGATCTTCCTTAGTGTTAAAAAAAAAAAAAGGATCTGCATTCTCTTGATACTTGCACTGTTCATGCTTCTGATCCATACAACAGGACATTTGACATTTGTATTGAAGTTTTGTTGCTATCCATGTGGGTTATATTATAGGTTCAAAGGAGCTGGACTAAAAATGAGCTTTCAGAAGGAATTCCCCTTTTCATCTTCCTCATAATATTTCTAGTTCAGAGGGATAATACAGAGTAGACATTGATAGTGGGTCCCAGTTCCATGGATTTGCTGATGGTCCGTGAACCAGTGTGGTCAACATGCTGTGGTCAAAGCATTCATTCCTCTCTCTCTCTCTCTCTCTCTTTCTCTTGCCATCAGGAGCTAGGGCAGACTACAACTACAGGTAAACCTTGATATATTTTGGATAATTCATCTAGTGAATGGACTGTGTATCATGAAACCCGTAAAACAAAGTTTGAGAACAGTGGGGGGGGGGGGGGGGGGGATTCATAATTTGTTCTTGATGTTTTGGGAACATTTCTCTGAATTTTTAAGCTGTTTAAAGTTTGTTTTAGCTATGTACTGTATGTAGGTAAAAATATATATGCTTGTTAAGGAAATGTGCTGCAAAATGAGTGAAATTTGTAAAATTGTAAAACTGGTTGAGGCTAAGCACCGTGGCTGATGCTAGCCTTTCTTTGACTGTTACTAATACTGTCAGGTTTCATATCCAATTTGGCTTACACCTGTTTTGCTTAGATTTTACTGACATATCACTTTTCTTATGGGGCATAGTAAATTTTTACAGTATACTAATTAATACTCAGCATGAAATACAGTGGATGCTGGAATGATGAATCGGTTAGTGCACTAGTCTTTCGTTATAAAGTTTGGTGGTTCAATCTGGCTAGAAAATCACAAAGCTGTAAAAATGAGTACCTAGCATCTTCTGGAGCAAAGGTTTCTGGGAGCGATGCTGCTGACTACATCAACCTCTAATGTGCCTGACAGGTCAGGTAAAATATGGATTCTAAAACCATGTTCCCTAGATGCCCATATGACAAAATAGGGCTTCTGTACCCCTTACCTGGCTGTGGAATACTATAATAGGCCTTTACCTTACTATGAAATGCTGTAACGAGTAAGCACTGTTTTCACATATCTGCATTGAATGGTTGCCTAAGAGAAACAGCTAAGGCATCATAATGTAGATGGCAGAAGAACAATCTAGAAACACTATTTATATAAATGCATTTTTTTCCCCAAGTTTTTTTTGTTTTTTTGTTTTTTTGTTTTGTTTTGTTTTGTTAAAACATCTTTATTTCATAATCAGTGAGGAGTGGTATAAGTGTTTGAGATTGTGCTAATGAAAACCAGCTTCTGTAGATCAAAAACATGTATATCGAAGTTTATCATTACTATGTGATCTGGATAACGTCACTGTCATGGAGATTGACGATCTCCCCCGTATACACTTGCTCCAAGATTATCCAATTTTTGAATGGTGGATGACCTTGCTGGTGCCAGCTGGAGATAAGAAAAAGTGCAATACAAAGGTGTTATTGAAGTCCTTTGTGCGGTTGTGAGTTCCAAGGGAACTGACACAAAAATTTGCAAGTCTTTAAAGTTTTAACCATTCTGGTAGTTTTAGTTCTCCTACTTGAATGTAACTGCCTTCCTTTTGTGAGTGGTTTATAATTCTCACATGTGAATATGATTGCTTTCATTGGTGAGGAGTCGTAGTTCTCAGACTTGAACATAGCTGCCTTTGTTTGTTGGCAGTTGTAATTCTCAGACTTGAACATATCTGCCTTTGTTTGTTGGCAGTTTTAATTCTCAGACTTGAACATAGCTGCCTTTGTTTGTTGACAGTTGTAATTCTCAGACTTGAACATAGCTGCCTTTGTTTGTTGACAGTTGTAATTCTCAGACTTGAACATAGCTGCCTTTGTTGACCATTTTAATTCTCAGACTTGAACATAGCTGCCTTTGTTTGTTGGCAGTTTTAATTCTCAGACTTGAACATAGCTGCCTTTGTTTGTTGGCAGTTTTAATTCTCAGACTTGAACATAGCTGCCTTTGTTTGTTGGCAGTTTTAATTCTCAGACTTGAACATAGCTGCCTTTGTTTGTTGGCAGTTTTAATTCTCAGACTTGAACATAGCTGCCTTTGTTTGTTGACAGTTGTAATTCTCGGACTTGAACATAGCTGCCTTTGTTTGTTGACAGTTGTAATTCTCAGACTTGAACATAGCTGCCTTTGTTGACCATTTTAATTCTCAGACTTGAACATAGCTGCCTTTGTTTGTTGGCAGTTTTAATTCTCAGACTTGAACATAGCTGCCTTTGTTTGTTGGCAGTTTTAATTCTCAGACTTGAACATAGCTGCCTTTGTTTGTTGACAGTTGTAATTTCTCAGACTTAAACATGCCACATTCATTTCTTTGACTTCCAACATAGACCTTCATGACTTCACTCACTGTTTCTTTAGTGATCATTTCTGCACAGTTTTAATTCACAGACTTGAATATAACTGCTTTCGTTTGTGAACAGTTCTCAGATTGAATATAACTGCTTTCGTTTGTGAACAGTTCTCAGATTGAACATAACTGCATTTGTTTGTGGATAGTTTTAATGATCATACTTAAGCAAAACCGCCTTCACTTCTTTGACTCCTTGTGTAGGTCTTCATAATTTCAGTCACCGTCTCTTTGATGATTCACATCTTCCTTGTTTGTTGCTGTAATGCTTGTAGATCCAGTTCTCTTTTCATCGTGTGGATCTGCGAACCTTCTTCTTACAGCTTTTTAAAGTTTTCAACCCCGCTAAGCACAGCACATAGTTGACTTTTTCCTCTACAGTTGGTGCCATTTAAAATAACAGCTTTGAAAATTAACAAGTTCTGCATTGATAAAATTGTTATATAAAAGGAAGAAAACTACTGATTTTTTTTTTTCATATGCAGCATAGCCTCAACATTTGTACAAGTTATTACGGTTTTTCAACAAACAAGTATTTTTGTATGACCAATCAAAAAAACTTAAAACATGCTGGTAATAGTTTTTAAAATCTGTTTTTAATTAACGAGCGGCACATATAAGTTTTTTAATAAAGTTTTATTATTGCCTTTTTTTGTTGCATTAATTATTCTTCAGAGAAAGTATTTCTTCACTTCATTATCAGTTCCCTTCTTTTCTCCCAGATCAACCAATCATTTTACTTCATTTATCCCCCACCCGCCGAATCGAGGCATTAAATGTCAAAAATATTCCTTTTGAGCGACATAAGTACCTGACATAGCAATGCAATTTTATATTATAAATGTATTTTTTTTAATGTTGTCTAGATTCACATCTATTTTCGTACCTGCATAGAATGATCTTTGTAGATGATGTTGAAGTAGATAACTGTGTAGATTAGTCTTTATATAGTACATGTTAAATTAACGAGTTGAGTTCAATCTTTATTCCATTTATTGAAGTTACTGAATGTATACATTTGTAATTTTTTTGTTTGTAGTAGTTGTTGGTATAAATCACTTTTGTAAATTTGTCTTTATGGATAGATATTGAACAAATAAATTGATATTCCAAACAGCGTTAATTATATGTTTGTATCAGCAGCTTTTTTTCCAAAGTTTGTAATTGCAGAAATACGTGACTTAACAAATTGTTTCATGAACATTTTGACATGCGTACACATATTTTTAAATATTTATCAGATAGTGTAAATTATTCTGACAAATGATTTCTGTTCAACAGCTGCTGAATGAAAGAGAGAGTTCTTAAAACTACAGGATGTCAGTTATTGTCAGTTTCAGCTTAGCTATACATTGTCGGAAGTGAATTTATTTATATGAAGACAGTGTCGAACAAACAGGGATTAGAATTCCACATATGGGTAGCTTTGTGGACGGCATGCTCGATATGAGCCTCTTGGGACTCCCAGACCGCTTGGAGACATAATACAAAGCTCTGTACAGTATGGGTGGGCATTCCTCTCATGACCTGTGCACAGCCGTCCATGATCTTCTCCTTCAGCTCACTTTGTCCTTCAGATAACCCCAGAGGAAGTAATCCCACAAATTTAAATCTGGACTGTATAATGGCCAAGAGAATCGGCACTGGAGTTGCTGTGTGACAAGATTGGACAACTATACCATGCTGGAACTTGGAGTGCAGGAATTCCAGGACCTCTGGAGTAGTGTGAGATCTGCCACCATCCCATGGAAGCACTGTGCTTGAAGAGAAGAACATCATCTCCATTTCATTTCAGGGAGGAAGGGGTCAAGCATCATGGCTTAAGTCTCTCCAGTGATGTAATCATTGAATATGAAAGGCCCACCCTGAAGTACATCTCCAAGCAGTTCGAGAGTCCTAAGGGGCGGATATCGAACATATCATCCACAGATCTACCCATGTGTGAAATTCTAATCCTTGTTTGCTACTTTGATATAGTTTTCATATAAACTTACTTTTGCCAATGTAAAGTTGAAATTAAGACAATAACTGATTGAAACACCCTGTTTGATCTCTGCTTTGTGGCATTGGCAAGATAAGATACTGGGTTTTTTTTTTCTTTGTGTATGTGTGCCAAGTTTTCTACCTAAAAATAACAGAAACAATATAAACTTTTTCTGTAAAATTTGATTGTATGTATATATGTATGTATATGTTTTCTGATGATGATGTCCAACATCAAAATGAAAACAGACTTCCAGAATATTGCACAGGGGAGCCTCCAGAGAGACAGACTGTACGGTCTGGGATGAAATAATATTCGATGATGATCTTGATGACAAGACTTTGAGAATGTCTTGATCCTCATAAGATTTGAGAATGTCATGTCTTGGAGCTTTTATGAGAATTTTGATGACAGACAAGGCTTTAGAATGTCATGATAATATTGGTTACAAGGCTTAAGAATATCATGATGATCTTGATGACAGGATTTGATCATGTCATGACAGCATGCTAAAACATCAAAGAAGACATTTCACTCAGAATTGATTTAACCAATGTTTATTTCCTCCCCCCCTTTTGTTCATGATGTTTTGTTTATATGACCAGACTAAACATTTTTTGTTGAATATCAAACGTGTGATAGATGCGAATGCCTTAAAAATAACCAGTGTGAACCCGTGTGAGTATATTTTCTATGTGTATTACCAGGTGGACGTTTACAGATCTCTCCATGGAATCTCCCTATGCTATGATTGTATATCTTGAAGCACAAACATTGAATCATATGGGGAGTGGTTTAGAAATAATTTATTTGAGTAACTGGAACAAATCGTGGCAGTCCTCCGCCACAGAGAGGACCAAATTAGTCGCAGCCCTGATAGCCATGCTTATGCATATAAACAGCTCGTCTCTAGCCAGACCCTCAACTTTCTGTCCTATATTTTCTACTTTCCAACTCCCCAATGCTTTATAAATGGTACATTCCAACGCCATCCAAAATTGGTTCAGACTCGAGGAGCCCTGGTTTCTGGGAGAGCCCCTGTTGGATAAGGCAAGAGACTTGATCAGCAGTGGTTTGCTGGCCCTGATAAGTGTGTTGTTTTTGGTTTGCATTACAATTCTGATGGAGGAGAATCACATGTTCTTACTGGCAGGAAGAGAGTTCTAGGGGGCTTACTTGCAGCAAGAGTGTAACAGCGTGAAGACAATCACATGTGCTCATACTAAGTTCTGGAGAATCAAATGTGCTCATGGTAATTTATGGAGAACCATGTGTGCTCATGCCACTCAAAAAGAGAGGAGAATCACAAGTGATCAGCTCAAACTAAGGAGAATCACATGTGCCCTTTATCTGCATGCTCATGATAGTTTGCACATACTCTTGTTGCTAACCAAAATACAAATAAACAAAAAAATTGTGAGATAACTGTACACTGATTGAAGGGAGAGCTAATCTCAAATTGTTTATCTGTTGTTTAGAAGAAAACGCTAGAGCAGGAAAGTTTCACAAAACAAAACCTTGGAACCCATAACAACTGTTCATAATCAGCTAGAAAACAGAGGAGTTGGATGAGGATGTGCTGTAAATAACAGCATTTTTTGGTTATAATTTTGTCATTTTTTTTTAAAGAGCATTTTAGAAAGCAGCAGCAAATGTGGTTCCCCACCTCCCCCTTTTTTAAAAAAGAATATATGTTTTGTTCTTAAAATTTTTTGTTTTGTGTACTTGTTACAATAAAAAAATATGGGAATTTAAACATTGTTTATTATGGTTAAAAATTGTGCAAGATTTGCTTGTCTTCATTAATTCTTATCTTCTACCAGAGATGCCCTTTTCCAGTTTTTTTTTTCCTCACAGTGCATGGGACAGATGCTGGTCAAACAAGTTCTGCACTCACCTGGCCAACACAACAGTAACCTGCATCCACTCTCACCTGATAAAATATTAACAGTAACCTGCACCCACACTCACCTAGCAAACAACAGTTACCCACACTCACCTAGCAAACAGTAACCTGCACCCACACTCACCTAGCAAACAGTAACCTGCACCCACACTCACCTAGCAAACAACAGTTACCCATACTGACTTAGCAAACAGTAACTTGCACCCCCACTCACCTAGCAAACAGCAGTAACTCGCACCCGCACTCACTCGCTATACAAAATATAGTGTAACTGATCTGTAAATCTAACAGTAAATACTTTGATCAAATATAACCAGCTTATACTTCTTAGAAGATGTCCTGATTTTATATCTGTTGAGAGTTTTTTTTTTTAGTTGTTTTAAAGCCATGACAATAAAGTGGGAGACGTGGCAGATGAAAAGGACTAGGGGGGAATGCCTGTGGGGAGTATGGTGATTCTCCTCCCTACCCAACAACAAAGTTTCAGCTATGAACAACCTGGTAGCTGTCACATTCTTGGTTTGTCTGTGCATTCATCAAACTCTGAAACACCAAATGACCCCTTGGTCATCAGTTCCAAATCAACAACATATTAAATCTTAAGCTTCAAGGCAGGATCTTTGTATTTACTGAATTTAATGTTTATGAATGCAGATACAATTCAAATAAAAATATCAACACTAATGCTTCTGTCATAGAAGATTTATCTCATTTAGGGATATATTTCTTGTTTATTTGCAGCTGCTGTTGTCCACACCAGATAAATATATCAAATGTTTATTGTTTCATTTGCCATTTGCAGATTTTTTTTTTTTTATAAACAGATAATCACACAAAGAAATATTCATAAATACATACATACGTGACAAATATTTATAAACCGAGTGTATTTATGAGAGTCAAACAAACGGACAAAAAAAATTCACGTATAGTCTACTTCTTGGTCCAGCCACAGAAGGGAAGTGATAGTATTGAGCATAGTGCACATTATGTTTGCATACTGAATAAGTTTCCCCTCTTGCTCTCGTAGCTGTCCGTTACAAACCTTTATGCTGTCCAATTTTAACTCTTCGGCCTTTGTTGGTAAGTCGGGGGTTTGGCAGCCTTCCTTTCAAAAGCACAAAAATCAAAAGTGTCGTTTTCCAAATGTGGGAGGGATCCACATTGCCTCTTTTTTTTTTAAAATAGAAGTGAATCAGCTTGCAACCTTTTGCTTATAAATGGGCCAGATACCACTTGTGTGATTTGGCCAGTGGGCCACATTTCATGTCTACAGCTAATAAATTAACATAATAATAAATATAAAATAGCAGCTGTTTCACTTACATCGTGTTACATAACGACGCCATAATTAGTGTGAAGCAGGTTGGCGATCCCTTCTGTAAGTAATACAATGCTGGCAAATATTTGTTTTTTTTTAACTTCATCTTCCACATAAATGATGGCCAAGATTTTTCTGTACCGTGTGAAAGAGATGAAATTGCTACATACAAAAGGGCTATAGGCAGTTCATCTAAACGAACCCTTATGACTTCTCTACTCCACGCACCTTCAACGGCCAAAGGAGTTTTACTCATTTTGTGGTAGATTTTAACACGAGACCATTACACACCCCTCCCTTCCCCCCCCCCCCAGAAACGATCACACATACCATAAAATAATCACATTAACAATAAAAGAACTGGGGGGTTGGGGGGGGGGGGCAGTATGAACTCAGGAATAATAACAGTGAACACAGATAAGATGTAACAATTTAAATGATAATTTTCTACTGGAGAAAGGAAAATATAATATATCTGAAGAAAAGACATGTAAAAGAAAACTAGGTGGATTTAAATGCACTGACAACATTAACAGCTTTGAAAAAAAAAAATGAGTGTATTAAGTAAAGATGAATTTTAACCCCTCCCCCCCCCAAAAAAAAAAAATCCAGTGTATGATCAAAATGAGTTCTAATCTGAATAAAATTAGTAAAAAAATGAAGGTTAACAAGACGCAGGTAAAATGATACCATAAAAGGGGTGGGGTGGGGGATCCTAAGTTCTTTCAGGTTTATGTGGACATTCACTCCTCCCCCACCCCCAAGAAGACTCATGTTTGTGTGTCCCATTTACCCTAGAAGACTCATGTTTGTGTGTCCCATTTACCCTAGAAGACTCATGTTTGTGTGGCCCATTCACCCTAGAAGACTCATGTTTGTGTGTCCCATTTACCCTAGAAGACTTATGTTTGTGTGGCCCATTCACCCTAGAAGACTCATGTTTGTGTGTCCCATTCACCCTAGAAGACTCGTGTTTGTGTGGCCCATTCACCCTAGAAGAGTTTCATGTTCCTGCAGACCGTCAACTATGGAAAGCTGACAGAAGTGAAAGAAGGAAATAGATCAGCTGTTCTAGTGTGATAATAAGAAGTTTTGGAAATATAAATAAATAAATGGCCAGCATGGAACCCAAGACTTTGAACAATTCTATATTAGTGAACATTAATCAAATGTAAAAAAAAAGAAAAAAAAGTTTCCAACAAAAATATATAACCGTTCATATAAAACTCCCATAAACCACAGTGGGCTTGGGTACACTGAAAGGAGCCCCGTATCTCCCAGAGATTTAAAGTGCAAAATGTGTATACTTTATTTTTAAAGAAAATGAAAAAAAAAATTTTTAGCATGTGATCAAATTGTAAAAAGGTAAGCGGTAAAATTACCGTTTCCATGCCATTAAGGCATGAAAGTGTGATGTGGTCAGTATCACCGCCTGGCCGCTTTACCTTCCCAGATTTCTCTGGTACCCAATTTTAGAGGCTGGGTCGACCCCGGGACCTTTTTGGTGTGTACCAGAAAAAAAATCCCACTGCTGGGGCTGAACCCAGTACCACCGGTGATCAAATTTTAAGGAAAAATTTTAAACAAAAAAAACACATATATCTTCCAGGTTCTGATCATCATGGACATTCGATGTATGGATTGTGATAAAATTCTATTCATGGCCAGCATAAACATCCACAGAGAACAGTATTTTTTTCCAAACCTTCAGGAAATCAACAAATGATTAAAGCCATGCAGTAATGATGCAGAAGCTAAGACTTCAGGAAGACCTTCAAAAGGAACTAGTGGTTGGTCACACTTAAAGAACTGGGGGTGATGAGACTGCTCCGACGATGCAAACAGTGACTTGTAGTTGACAATGCTGGCATCAGGGGTTTGCGAACCACGGCCAACCAAGACCCTGCCCTACCTCTCCGCTGGTACCTCCAATAACAGCCTGGCTAACGGGGCAGGGAGAATACCATAGTTCCCCCAAGGTGGTGGAGCCTGCCTAAGAAACATAGTACGCTCCTTTTACTTACACTCAGGGACTGAAAAAATAGCCTCCATAATCCACTCCTGTCCGAAAAGATGATGTGCCTCAACACTTGAATGCAAACTTCATCCGATCTTTAAAACGGGCAGCATGGGAAACATGAAGCCAAAGCCTACGTCAAAGACCCTATCTCAAGCAACAACAAATCAACCAACCACCAGTAAGGCATTATATAAAGTTGCACATATCTTATTATTATCTGAACATCTAAATGCACTTTTCTAACAGTTAATATTCAAACGTACAAACAACAAAAGTTTATATTCACGGCCATACAAATAACAAAAGTTCATATTCACAGTCATACAAATAACAAAACATGACTAGTGACTGGAATTAACAACTCACTTGATATGTAACAATTAACAATTATATTCTGTTTAAGAGAAGTCCTTACCTGAGAGTCTTGAGTGTCTTCAATTGTGCTCAATACAAAACTGCCCATTATTTTCTGCATGTATATATCATGAATCTTTACTCAGAATAATTATATCCCTGATACTCCCTGTCAACTTTGGAATCTGAACAGTACAAGCGGAATAACTTTCTTTCTTCACTTGTCTGTTCATGCTTGCTTACTGCAGCCAACAATGAGCTCTGCAACACAAATGCAGCACCGGTCAAACGTTCACCCAATTTCTGACTTCTTCCTTCATCCTCGCATATCTTTCAGAGCACGAACGTTTTTTTTTTTTTTTTGAACAAAACAAGTTCAAGTCTCAAAAAGTGAGCTTCCTCGCTGGCAACTGTCCAGAAATAATACACTGAGATCAGCCAGGTCTGTTTTTATGCTTCTTATACGTTCAGAAGAGGAGGTTATTGTGCTCTTTTGTACAGAACTTTGGTTCAAAGCAATCTCTATAATTAAATGCCATCTCAAAATCTGCAATATCAACAAACAACTATTCCAAATTTACTAACAACAACAACAAAATGATCAAAAAGTAACAAACAGTAACAAATAAAAGTCTCTCCATTTCAAGAAACAAAATGATCCCACAAGCTGCTCTTGCCACTTGTCTAGCTGCATGACCTGGGAGTAAAGAATAGAGCCACTGCTATTTGCACAAATGTTGTGTAAGAGTTTGGGGGGGGGGGGGGGGGTTGTGTACAACCCTGCAAAAAACAAAAAAAATTTAAGGAGTTACAATAACAGCAACAAGCGATCGAAACTCTGGGCCTCCAGAGCATGAAGCTTGTATGACTGCTCTAGCGATGAAAGCCGAAAGGAAGCCAGAAGCACGACAGTGGATATCCTGACCACAAAATCTGAAACCGATAGGTTTCTGGAATGTGAGAACAATGTCTGAAACTGGAAAATTATGCCTGAGCCAAGGACGGAAAGGATAAAAACGGTGACAGGAGAAACGGTGCATCACAAAGGGACAGACATTATCTTGAAGAATGGTACAGAGAGAGCATTACTGGAATGAACGCCTATAAATAACAGACTGATAAAATAAGACGCAGTGAGATTTGCCAAAATTACTATATTACAGTGCTATGCACCAACCAGTGACGACAATGAGGACAACAAAGAAGGATTCTATCTTCAACTACAAAAAGAAATAGAGAAAACACCCAAACATGACCTTGTAATAGTAACAGGAGTCCTTCACATCAAGGCAGGAACAGACGATACATACAGCGAAAGAATCGTCAGAAAGCACAGTAATGGAAAGGTAAATGATAATGGAGAAAGACTAATAAATTTCTGTGGCCTAAATGACATAATGACTGGAAGGACACTTTCCACACAAGGAAATACAAACATCAACACGGTATTCACCAAAAAGTCATGACAGAAATCAGGTAGATCACATACTAATCAATGGTTGGTGGAGACATTCCCTGTAAGATGTGAAAGTGAGGACAGGAGCTGATGTGGGCAGCAATAACCACCCAGCAGAGGCCAGGATGAAAATGAAGATTAAAGGAACGAGACAAAACAGTAACATGAAAGATATAAGATGCTGGGAAACAGACCCACTTATAAAAAAAGGCCTTTATAACAGAAGTAAAAGAACCTTCCAGTGCGACCAATGATTAAGAAAACGCAGGAGCCAAAAGTGTAGATCAGAAATAGCGACAGTATGCTGCCAGCACACTGCTACAACTAAAATAAACCTGTACCAAAGCTGTGTGGGGAACAACTGAAAGGAAAATGGGCAATTTATCCCCACTCCACGCAACCTTCCTTTAGAAAGATTTTGAGTATTTACTGCCCACAAACAATAAATAACAGAGATCTACTTGCTCAATGTGAACAAGAAGATATGTATGTCATAACAACAACAACAACAAAAAACGCTGGAAACTGATTGGTCATGTGCTTGGAAGAGACCCCAGCAACATCACCAACACAGCAATGGACACCTGAAGAAAAAAGAGAAGCTACCTGGTTGAGAACTGCAGAAGCAGAAATGGGTAGCATGCAGCACAGCTGGGGCACAATACAAAGGCTGGCTGCAGACCATGAGAGGTGGAGAGAATTTGTTGCTGCCTAGCAAGACGCCACAGGGTGTACTGGATTGTGACTGCTTAACCAATCAAAGACATGGAAGAATGGGATGAAGGAGCACTTGTGCATTTGACTCACACACAAAAAAATCAGTAGTAATAATAGTCAAAAAGTATATCGAAATACATTGTTTACATTTGCCCTTTCAAGTGGTTTTAAACAGGCATAAGATAACCTTATTACACATACACACAAAAAAAAACCAAACTAGTGTAACGTAAAACAAAACAAGCACATCACTGAGGGTTGCCTGCATTCACATCACACACAAATAAACTACAGCTCAGGTGAAAGTATGCAGAACATACAGATAGTAAAAAAAATATAAGCAACATCAATAACAGAGTAATGGAATACTTTCTTCTTACTTATACTGATAAGAAGTTTAAAAAGATTGCCTTAACATGCAGATCATTCAGTTTTGCCCTAACTTACATATAAATCTCCTACAAGCAACAATGACTTAGAAAACAGCTTTGTACATGTGTATTAGAATAAACCAACATGTGTATTAGAATAAACCAATGGGAAATTTTCATCGAGAAACTGTTTTAGAGAAATGAGGCTTTTCCTACATAACTTTTCATTTCATCAACTTCACAAAAAATTTTAAAAAATTAACTAACTCAAAGCCAAGAACCTTTACTAAAATTTCATTTTTCTGGAATAAACATCATTTGTGCACTTTAAAAACAAGACCATAAATAGCCTGAAATCCATTCCAGTCTCTGCTAACTCATGAAAGATTTTTTTCTGTTTGGTCAACACACTGGTGAAGTGGTTACATAACACCGTAATCAAGTCTGGCAATAAAAGACAAGCTGCAGTCAATCTGTGCACTAACACAGTAATTATTTAACACCAACTCCATGGCCTAGGCTAAAAAATTGCCTGCACATTAAATGAAAAAAAAAAAAAAGCATATAACAAAGACTCAATAATAAATGCCATGAAATGAAAACAACGTACAAACCCAGCGAGTACCATAAAATGCAAACAAAGCAAAAAAATGCAGGGACTGCAAGATGGCCAAGTTGATTAACGCACTATTCTCTTGTGGCTAGATGGTTGCTCGTCCTACAGGAGTCCGTGGTTCAAATCCCAGGTAATTCTCTTGTCATTTTTTTTTCTCTCACATCTAAAAGTGCTTTGTCTATGATTTTTTTTTTTTAAGTCCAACCATACAATACTGCATTCCATTATTTTACCGTACAAAAGTCTCGTTTCCTATCTGTACAAATCTGCATCATGCAAGCATCAACCCTAAGCTAACTACGCACTTCTTGATAACCAAAGGACGCTTATTCAAGTCTGATATTTGAAAAAGCAACTTTAGTCCATGAAATATTCAAAACAAATAATACACAAATTCTAACAAGAGGTACACAAACTGCACTCCCAGCTCAGATTTACTTCTCTTGATAGTCTCACTCACAATCGGTTATAATGGTCTAGTATTTTGACAAATAAAAGCGCATTTGCCGCTCTATCTTATTGCAGCAAAACACAATTACCCTGATAAATGAGAGCAGGCTTTGGTTTTCAGTTTTTTTTTTATGATTCCTAATAAAAATCTTTTCCAGCTTTATCAAAGCAAGCACAAGCAGCAATTTTACAAACATCTCTCAGAGCAGAAAATCAAATACTATGCTACACAAGATTCTATACTACATGAGATTCTATACTACACAAGATACTATGCTACATGAAATACTATGCTACATGAGATTCTATACTACACAAGATACTATGCTACATGAAATACTATGCTACATGAAATACTATCCTACACAAGATACTATGCTACATGAAATACTATGCTACATGAAATACTATGCTACATGAAATACTATGCTACATGAAATACTATACTACACAAGATACTATGCTACATGAAATACTATGCTACATGAAATACTATGCTATACGAAATGATTATTTTTCAACTAAGGTAAACCAGCAAGAAGAAACACAGGCTGTTTTTTTTTTTTTTTAGTTCCCTGAATAAAGATCCAAATGGGGTTTGAGGAAATGTAAAAATAATGACAAGCACTGGCTGAATTGGTATCCTTGTCCTTTTGACTGGAGCAACAGAAATCTCTTCTGTCACTGAGTCAGTGGTTCCCAGGCCACACTGCTACGACCCCCCCCCCCAAAAAAAAAAGCTTTCTTCACTCAGGTGGTTCTGATGTCTCCTATCACTCCCTTTCCTCCCCCCCCCCAAGGTGCAACTTTGAAAACTACTACTTTAAATCATGACCTTACGCTTTATGGCCTCAATGTTTCTAGGACACACCACTGATCAGCATTTAACTTGGAATTCTCACGTACATAACGTAAGAAACTTGATTGCACAGAAAGTTTACCGACTAGCCAAAATTAAACACTTTACTGACAAAGACACAAAAAAGACATACTACATATCACATATACAAACACACTTAGATTATTGTTCCACAATCTGGGATGGATGCTCAGTCTCAAACACAAAATGGCTCCACTCACTTCACAAACGAGCATTAAATCTGATTTGTGACAAAACACCTAGTACAGACTGTAGATCAGCACAAACAACTCAAAATTCTATCCCTCAAATATAGTCATTTTTACCAAAGTTAAGTCTGTTCACAGAATTCTGTCACACAATGCACTGCCTTACTTGTGGTCACTGTTTACGTATAATACTAAACATAGCCAGCATTTAAAAAAACTTCTTCCTAAACCCAGGATTGATCTGTACAAAAAAAGCCTTGCATACTCTGCAGTACACCTCTGGAACACCCTCCCCTACCATTTAAAATCAGTTAGTAATACTTCATCCTTTAACTCAAACCTACTTCATTACTTGCATGTAACCATATGCCTCCACAGAATAACCACACTCTCTCAACCCATGACTCGCCAGCCATCAAGTACTAAAATGACATAGTTCGAAAAGTAATTTGTTAGATATTGTTAGAAATTATTTTATTGTTTGTTAAAAAAACATTTGTTGGAAGATCTTTACTGATAATGTATTTTTGTTTATGTATATGTCTGTGTGTGTGCGTGTATGTGTGTGTGAGAGGTATTTTATTAGGTTAATTATGTTTTCTCTTTTACTTTGAATGTAGTAGTTTAATCTTACACTTTTTTTATATGTTTTTTTCCTAATGAAATTTGTATACTTAATCGAGTGTGTAGGAAAAATGAAAGATGGAGTGATGAAGGGCAGAATGTAAGACAGGCCTGTGTGCCCAATTCTTTCATTCACTCATTTGCATGCCCCTTGCGGAACGTTGCCTCCCTAACAGCACTCCTGTAGGCCTCTCGGTTGTAAGCAAGATGGCCCGGTGCTGATGCATCCATTTGCAGATCATCAATGATGTCTTGCTATCATCTTTGCCTTGGTCTTCCTCTCTTTCTTTTTCCCATTATGTAGCCTTCCAAGATGGTCTTCTCTAAATTATCATGACATTTAATGTGTCCAAAATATTTCAGTTTCCTTTGTTTAATCCTCTTTACCAGTCAGTCTTCTTCAATTTTAAGTTCTTGTAGTATGGATATATTTGTTCTTTTTTGTGTCCATGATAAACTCTTCTATAGCATTTACATTCAAAGGCATTTGTGTGTTTCTCAGCTGTTTTGTTAAGTGTCCAGGTCTCACAGGCATATGTTGCGATGGGAAAGATGCATGTCCTTAATAAAAATCTTATTTTTGTAGTTCTGTCTGTTCTCTCCACAGCTTCTCTAGTTTTTTACTTTCTGAAGAGCGATAGATGTCCTCCTTTTTAATTTCCCTCATTGTATCTCCATTATTAGTTAGCAGTGATCCTCATTGATACATATTTTCAGCTGCCTTATTTGTTTCGTCACTTGTCATCAATTCAGTTTTATTCGCATTAAGATAGAGGCTTTGCTCTTCACTGTTCTTATGGATGACATAATTAATTTTTCCATTCCTTTTTGTGTTGTGGACAGTAATACTGTGTCATCAGCATATCTAATCTCTGGTATTTTGTAGCCTTCAATTTTTATGGCATCATAATTTTCTTTGTCTACATCTTCTCTAATATTCCTCATTATATTTTCAGTATACAAGTTAAATAAGTAAGGCGACAATATGCACCCCTGATGGACCCCTTCATTTTATGTTAAACCAAGATGTTATTTCACCATTTATTCTTACTGCTGCCTGTTGGTCTAGATACAGCAACGATGTTAATTGTATCAAATGTGCTGGAAATCCTATTTTTTCCATTATATCCCAAAGTTTCTGGTGCTGAACACAATCAAATGCCTTTGAGTAGTCTATAAAAGATAAATTCTTTACCCTTTAAAAACAAAGATCATTCATTCATTAATTCTCGTTCTATTTGCACTTTAATCTCTTTTAATCCAGATTTTCACGAAATAGGGATCAACAAATGCATCCTACACAAATCTCACCACAGCGCTATCTTAGTTCTGTAAATCTATAATGTAAGCAGCTCAAACTATCAAATCTTGCCAGAATACAAGATACAGAAGTTTGTAAACTGTTACACTTCACTTACAATAAATACAGACTTCAACTGCCTTCTTCTTCCAAGTTCACCCTCAAAAGGGCGCAGGCTGTCTTATGCTGTGTTGGGATTTACAGTGCGGAAGAAAAAGATCCCTTGGTTCCAGAAAGTTAAAAAAAAGAAAATGTGCTACAGTTAACCACGGTCGTCTTTAATCATCTGTCTCAAAGGACATATATATAATATATATAATCTATGCTCAATATATCTAAAAGCTATGTCAGTCCCTGCTTTGTACAATAATAATTAGTTCTTTGCATTGTGATCTCCTTGTACCCCGCTTACAAAAGGCAACATCAATCCAACATAAACACAACATTAGCAGAAACCAACACCGCTGATTAACGTTAAACCTTATTAAAACAAGCAAAAAAAATAACCTTGTAATGAATTAAACACAAACAGTTCATTAGCATGAACAAGGAATGGCAGAAATGGCACAGTTGAATAGCTGACAGAATGTCATGTTTTGTGCCCAACTCATAAACTAGCATGAGCTACACAAAACGCCAACAGGAATATTTTGTGTCTCTCAGGCATTCTAAATTCATGAACTATTAACAAAGAAATTCATGGAAATCTCAGCTTTCATCATTGTCATCATCCCCCATTCTAGTATGACCAATCATGTTCCAAAGCCAGTTCTGATGAAAGGATGACAATGAAAAAATCAGGGACAACTGGAACTGACAACAAAGCATGTTTCATAGGGCCATTTATTTCTTGCCACTTGTCTTGTTACATTTCAGTTCCATTCCTCTATCAAATTATACAATAGTTATCTATTCATGAACAAAGAAGTAATACTGTTTACTCTCCAATCACCCAGCATTCGGTTTATCCACATATTCTTAAACACCTTAATCCTATTTTGCTGGACACATAACTTTTCCAACCTCAGTCTTTTCCAATCTATTTTTAAAAAAGGGAAAGCATGCCAACAGAAGTCATTTTATCTACAACTTCATTTAGCTACTTAGCTTCGATCCGTCTTATCTGCTTCAGTTTCATGATACAGGAAAAGTTTATGTTGCTATGGGTAAGATGTACAAGAATTCTTTAAAATGCACCAACATTTAATGGCATATAAATAAAGGTTTGGGGGGGGGGGGGTGTTACCCTTATCAACACTTACGCTAAATGATTTACACGCTGAAACTTACCTCTTTAAACAGCCTTTTATCAGATGTTTCTTTAGCTTCATACAGAATTAAAAATAAAATCACCACTGCCCGTACACTGTTCAGGATTTGCAGCTCAAAACAAGGCACGGCATCACTTAAAGTTGTGTCATCTTAGTAACAGAGGGTAATTTTCATGCTCAAATTTTTATGTGCGTAATTTTATTTTAAACTAGCAGCGGGTTTAGCAAATACGTGGAATTTTTTATTTTTTTCATCTCAATCACTCACTGAAGATAAACAACTCCGATACGAGGCTGTGGTGCCAAAATTGCTTTGTCTAAGACTTTTCTGAAGACGGAATGAACATGTTAATAAACGGACAGCGGTAATGAGTTAAACTGCTGCGATAACGTCAGTAAAATGACCCCTTCAGGGGTTAAATCTACAAATGCTTCCGAAGACTCCACAATGTGAGCATACATAAATACAAATCTTTGTCAATACATGCGCAAATAAACATTAACTATGACTGCCTTGGATAAATACAACAGCAGAGAGAATTGCATGTTACAAGAAGGGAAAAAAAAAAAAGTTTTGCATATACTGAATATTTATGAATCTGCAGAGAGAGTAACAGTGACAGTACTTTGGTGCTGGAGCTGTTTGCTGGTGAGAGTCAGGGATGCTGGGAGCTGGCCTTAAGGGTTCTCTTCTGCCTTAGTTCCAACATTCTGGGGACACGATCTGAAGACTTAACTAACTTGAACTTCTTTCTTCTACAGGAGCTTTACGTGCAGTTAACATGCTGTCTTCTCATGGACAGGCACTTGCTTATGCTCCAGATGTCTGAAATTCTTCTTTCAGCCATTCTCTTACCATCTATCCTCCTCTCACACCTGAAGTGATCTTTAATTTCTAAGGCTAAACATACCTGCTCTACTACCTTGCAACCTAACTATAAAGACCTTGGATTATTTAAAACCTGGATTGTACATGAAAAGAAATAACACTATTTAAGTTTGTTTTGTATGAAATTCCATAAAAGACTTTTTAAGTCAAGGACAAGGATGGAATGAACAAGGTCGAGTTTCTGAGTATACAGGGACAAACTCTGGCAGCGATGAATCAAACGGTTCAGGGACACCTTCACCACACTGGGTGCATCAAAGAGCAGATAGTCCTCCATAATATCACAGATATGTGCGATGGTTGGTCTGCTGACCTTACCAGAACACTGCTTAGTACTGTAGTCACATGAAGTCTGGCACTGTGGGGTTAACGTGCAGTCATGTGCGTAATGACATGTGACATTTGAAAGCCGGTTACGGATTTGTTGACTAGATAGAAGCATAGTCTCCCCTGTGATGATGACTTCAAAAGAGCTGAGATGGTGTAATGAGAGTCCATTGACATTGCATAGATGATACCTGTTGATGAAGAAAAAAAACAAACACATTCAGTTGTTTAGCACCTCTACGGCTTAAAAGGACTTTTCTTTAATATCCATCTACTGTACTGCCGACTGCCACTGATGATCATTCTTTTCCACAATTCTCTGTTCTGAGTGCTTCTTCTTCTTCATTCGCTTCTACCACTAAGACCGCCCTGTGATCCTATTGAATTTACTCCTGTGGTCCTCGATAGGTCCCGTGGTCCACACGAGATCCAAGAGAGGACCATAAAAGATTCAGAGTATTGCAGGGCTTGAGCCTGTATTCTCGGTGGGTCTCCGAAGCGGGATTGCGTGACATCGTGATTTTCGTTGCACCAGTTTAATCTAGAGTTGGACTTTCTCACCGGAAAACCTTGATGTGTTTTGGATATCAGTATATCCCCGCCAGGTGGGAGGTGGTTGCCCCTCCAGGCTGGAGTTGGACTTTCTCACCGGAAAACCTCAACATGTTTTGGGATAAATGTGTATCCCCGCCGAGTGAGAGGTAGTTGCCCATCCAGTCCAGCGTTGGACTTTCTCACCAGAAAACCTCAGTGTGATTAGGATACACATACATCCTTGCTGGGTGAGAGGTGGCTGCCTATCTAGACTGCACTGGTCCAGTGTCTCCAACTTCAGCATTTTGTGGTCATGGCTGCTACCCTTCCTAGTTGTGACCAGGATGGAGCTTTTGTCCATGAGGACGAATCCTCGCCACTAGTAAGTTTCACCCCTGGATTAAGCCGGTTTAGGCATATTTCACCAGTATGGGTGTATATCGGATGTGGCCAGTCTCTAGAGCAGAGGTGCTGTGGTATGAGAAGCTCTCGCCGCAATACTACTGGACATAGTGATTAAACTTCACTTTATCCTTTCCATCACTTTTTCACATCGGCGCCGCACGGCAACCCTAATTGCTTTTTCACATTTTCTTCATTGGCCGGGAGGAGTTTCACTCCACGCGCAGCATCCAAAGAATCTCGCCAGCAGTGTCTTAATCCCTGGGTTAAGCCGGTTCAGGCAATTCACCTGGCATTAGTGCACATAGGACATGGCCCACATCCAGAGCTGAGGTGCTGTGATTTGAGCAGTCCTGACCTGGAGACTACTGATTACTTCACTTAATCACTTCTTTCACCTTTTCCACAGTGGCTATCTGCTATCAACTCAACTATATTCCTGCACATATAAATAAGACTTGATTTCTTACATGAGTATCTCTTTCTTCTTAATAAGCTGACAGCCTTGTGGACAATGTACTTGTGTGGTGCCTCAATTTCAAGCATTTATTCTCTGCATTCTGAGGCCAGCATCTCAGGTTCTTTACCTGGGATGCTCTGCCAGGAAGATCATGAGAATCCATTACACCACTATCAGAACCACAAGACTTGTGAAAAATCACATCTGGTGATTTGCCCTCAACCTAACAGACCAATCATCAAATCTGGCAATCACATTTTAAAACAATTATCAAATCCCGTGACTTTTTACATGGATATTTATAAAAACTTCATGTGAAACAAAAAACAAAAAAAAAAACAAAACTCCAACCTGACTCCATCTTTCTCATACAATTCTTCAGCTAGCTCCACCAAACTAAGCATGACTTTGGCCCTCCGAGTCCAACTTGGCAATGTCCAGCGGTATGTGTTGCTTGCAAAAATACTGAAAGGCCATGGTGTTGCTCTTGTGTACAAAGTGGAGCCTTCATTCAAGTGCAGATAGTACCACACACTGATACTCCCACAAGAGCCATTCAGGTGAGGTATGGCAGTACTGTCCTGTAAGAGAAACCGACAACGAAGAGACGGATATCAAATAGTATAACGAAGACAGCAGTCACTTAACATAATGAAGGTGGCTAAGTAAGAATAACAAATAAGGCAGCTATCAAACATATATACAGTATTCCCTTCTCACCTGAAGGGTATATGTTCCAAACCTCCTTTCTCCATAAATCCTTGAATCCATGGGTTACACTAAACCCTACATAATATGTGCTTTTTTAACATACATACCTATCATATAGTTTAAAAAAAATTATACATACTATGACAACAAAAAATAATTAACAAAACAACAGAACAGTTATAACAATACAGTACTTAACTGCAATAAAATATGTATTTTTTAACTTTATAAATGTATTTTTATTTAATGTTTTCAAACCATGGGTTACTGAAACAATGGCTGATGAAACAGCGGATACAGGAGGAACACCATAACGAAGACAGTTATCCAATGACATAAAGAAAGCCACAAAATGGCACAAGGAAGGCAACTAAAAAAGAAAGGTGAAGAAAGATATAAAACAATATACTGAAAACAGCTTCAAATGATAACAGAAGACAGCTATCAACAGTGGATATAAAACTGTCCTCTAATAAGATGGCTGCTGACTGTATGGCTCATTGTCAGATCTCTCTAATTCACTCAACTGCGAAGTGTCTAACATGCCAATTTGGGGAAACCATTTCTGAAATAAGGAGCATCCGCCTGCTTGGGCAAGGCACCGAGACACTGTGGCACTGGAAAAATAGCATTACAACATCTGCTGTAGAACTGCCCTGCATATGAGGTGCAAAGAAGGTACACATGGCCAACACCAATACCAATCTGCACCAACACCGTAAGTCTGGCTGTGGCATTCTTCAAGGATATTTAACTTGATGGTTGATGGCCAACTATGTTCGAAGAAGAAGATGAGAAGGAGGAAAATAATAAGAAGAAGAAAAAGGAGGAGGAGGAGGAACAGAAGAAGAAGGAGGAGGAACAGAAGAAGAAGAAGAAGGAGGAGGAGGAACAGAAGAAGAAGAAGAAGGAGGAGGAGGAACAGAAGAAGGAGGAGGAACAGAAGAAGAAGGAGGAGGAACAGAAGAAGAAGGAGGAGGAACAGAAGAAGAAGAAGAAGGAGGAGGAGGAACAGAAGAAGAAGAAGAAGAAGGAGGAGGAGGAACAGAAGAAGAAGAAGAAGGAGGAGGAGGAGGAACAGAAGAAGAAAGAGGAGGAACAGAAGAAGAAGAAGAAGGAGGAGGAGGAACAGAAGAAGAAGAAGAAGAAGGAGGAGGAACAGAAGAAGAAGGAGGAGGAACAGAAGAAGAAGAAGGAGGAGGAGGAACAGAAGAAGAAAAAGAAGAAGAACAAGAAGAAGAAGAAGGAAGAGGAGGAGGAGGAGCAGAAGAAGAAGAAGAAAGGTAAAGCATGACATATTACATTGTACAAAGGGCTACCTGTGCATGAAAGGTAAAACAGCTTCTCATGTAAAAATCACCTGTGAGAATACTTGACTACATCACATCAGTATTTTTTTTTTAAAAAGTAAAAAAAAAACTTATCCAACCAACCTGAAGAATGTAGAAGTTAAGAAACTCCGGCTGTTTCAGGAGCCACCACATATTCTGTGCTTCTCCGAGGTTAATCTGCAAAAATTTGGGCATCTTAATTTTACATCTGCAAAAATTTAGGCATCTTAATTTTACATCTGCAAAAATTTAGGCATCTTAATTTTACAGCTGGAAAAATTTGGCCATCTTAATTTTACAGATGTAAAAATTTGGCCATCTTAATTTTACATCTGCAAAAATCTGGTCATTTTAATTTTATATCTGCAAAAATTTGGCCATCCTAATTTTACATTTGCAAAAATTCAGCCATCTTAATTTTACAGCTGGAAAAATTTGGACATCTTAATTTTACATCTGCAAAAATTTGGCCATTTTAATTTTAAAGCTGGAAAAATCTGGCCATCTTAATTTTACATCTGCAAAAATTCGGCATCTTAATTTTACAGCTGGAAAAATTTGGACATCTTAATTTTACATCTGCAAAAATCAGCATCTTAATTTTACAGCTGCAAAAATTTGGGCATCTTAATTTTAAAGGTGGAAAAATTTGGTCATCTTAATTTTACATTTGCAAAAATTTGGCCATCTTAATTTTACATCTGCAAAAATTCGGGCATCTTAATTTTACAGCTGCAAAAATATGCTGGGGGGGGGGGGGCAATCTGATCTAAGACATTGGGGGGGGGGAGGGGGAATTGGATAAGGAGAGAGAGAAATGTATTATTTTCTTCTGCTTTGATGCTTACACCTCTCTCCTGGCTGTGATGGTAATGTTAAACAACAAATATCAGGACTGGCAAACCCAAGCTGGTCTACATCTCCCTCTACCTCACTGTGGTGCCTTTCACAACAGACTTACCATACTGCGGCTTGTTCAACGGACTAGAGATCACTATGCACACCTGGTGGCAGTGTATGTACTTTTGAAGAATGCTTCTTATCCTCATTTCAGGAGGTAAAGCGTGATACTTAACACACTCGCCCTCTATGACCTCATCCACAATATTACCTATCTAGTGTTCTCACGGTCATCTGGCATACTTCTTGGCTGGTGCCCTCAAGGTCACTTAGCATATATCCCATCCTACACACTCATTTGAAGATCTTCACCTTGGCATTAAGCTAATCAAGAGCTTCTAGTCTACAGAACCAGGAAGATCTTATAACAATGACATAATGACAAACATTTTCACCACGTGAAACTCTAGAGAGGACACCGTCGAGAAAGGCCAAATTAGTAGGCATAAAATCCCTCGATAAGATTGAAAAGTTCGCCAAGGGCAAGAAAACTTGGCGAACTACCATGTGAGCCCTATCTGACGTTTAACGGCACAGGAAGGATGTAAGATGTAATAAGTGGCAGTTTCTCGCACACACTCCAGGTCTCTCAGAATCTACATAACTGTGGGAACCAAATTTAATGTTAACAGTCTATCTTCTTTATTTTCACACCTTAGAGGCACATAGGGATATGGTGTTAGTGCCCATATTTTCCTTGACCTGTCAGCACACTAGAGGGTGATATGGTCAGTATCACGCCTGGCCGCCTTTCCTTTCCCAACTCCAGAAGAAGTAGGGTACCCATTTCTACAGCTGGGTGACTGGGGAGCCTCTGGTCGGATTCGAACCCCCGACCTTTGCCATGAGAGACCAGTGCACTAACCACTTCACCACTCAGATGCCCAATATTAACAAATGGAATGAAATAACATTATCAAAAGGAATCAAATGTAATGTTAATGAACTCTTTAACATAAATTAATGTACAAAAAAATCCTCCCATGAAGCTTCCTTTATCTGAAAACCCTACCATGCAAAATAAGTCTGGTCGCAGGTGACCTGTCCTCTCACCTGGAAGGCTGCGGTTTCATGACCCACTACCGGCACCCTTCAGTTGATACAGCTGCTGAAACAGGCGCCTGACACATAAGCACAGAGGAAAGCAGCCTCCAAAGATGACGAATATCTACCATCAACGGATAGGCACACTGGACTACAATGCACACACAGCAGTCAGTGAAACAAACGAAAAACAAGCTCAGTCCCTCAAAGGACTTCACTACAGTCAACAACGGGAGAAAAAAAAAAAAAACACTAGTTCAACTCACCTTTCCATCTTTATTTGAATCAAAATCTAAAATCAACTGGTTGACCAAAGATGTTGTATCCACTTGACCCAACTCGCGCCGAAGCAGTTCCTCAACCTGACCAACAAACTGAGCTGACTGTAGGCCCTCTTCAAGCCTGTCCTGTTTCCAAACTAGACTTGGTACGCTGGCAACCCTGAACACCAGGTTGTTTGATCTGTACGCCTAAAACAGAATACGTAAAAAAAAAAAATAATCAAATCTACTTTAGAAAAATAACAAGACTGAACATCAGGATCCTCACAGAGAAGTGTGTTAGAGAACAGAAAAAAAAAAAAAAACATTTGAAAAAACAAGCTGACAGATAAATGAAGTCAGAAAATAAGAATAATAATTATATTTCCAACGCCTCTGGAGCTCCACTGCAAGATGCTGAACTTTTTTTGTCTCTTTGTGTTGTCTGTAATCGGTAGCTTTCTTCCCCCTGGTCTCCGTGTCCTGAACACATGGCATGAAAACAGATGGCCACATTTTGGGTGATCCCTTTCGGGGCATAGGGTCAGGCATTCTTCCCGCCTGGCAGACTCCATGAGTAAGAGATTGGTTGTAACATCATGTGAGAGCAAGTTCTGTTGTGCTGATTCTTCTCACTGCTGCGTTACCTTGTTCCCTGTGGCCCAGTACATCTGTCTTCACCATGCATTTCTTCCGGCTTTGCTCCATACCCGTTGACTGTCCTCAGCCATCCTGCAAAGCAGCACGAGTTTGTGCTGTGCTTTGTCTGGTCCCCTACCCTTCAAACCTGACTAGCTTGGGTGACTCTGTCAAGAGCTGCCTGCTCCCATCAGCATAGATCTTTGGGTGATTCTGTCAAGAGCTGCCTGCTCCCATCAGCATAGATCTTTGGGTGACTTTGTCAAGAGCTGCCTGCTCCCATTAGCACAGACTTTTGGGTGACTCTGTCAAGAGCTGCCTGCTCCCATCAGCATAGATCTTTGGGTGACTCTGTCAAGAGCTGCCTGCTCCCATCAGCATAGATCTTTGGGTGACTCTGTCAAGAGCTGCCTGCTCCCATCAGCACAGATCTTTGGGTGACTCTGTCAAGAGCTGCCTGCTCCCATCAGCATAGATCTTTTGGTCACGGGGACACACAAGCTCTCTCACGAGAGAGAAACAATTATAAATAACTCACAATTATTAAATCAATTATTTTCAATGAATCCAGCACTCTCTTACACATACAGACACATTCAAACTTTATGGACAGCATTTTCACATGTACATTCCATTATATACTGCTTTTCTTCCTTGTGGTTTTCTGAGAAAAAAAAAGCATTTTCATCCTAATTTTTCACAGAATGTCACTACCAATGAAAACAACACACTTTACAGTTTAATTATAATGCCTTTCAAAGAAAGATGACTTCAGTCATTCAACTCTGCCTGAACAATGTCCTCCTAATGCTCCCTCTGAATTATCAAATAAAAATAGCATATTTGGCATGATTTATGATGGGATATGAACAAAAAAATATTTAAATGGCAAGAGAAATAATTCCAGGCATAGTTTATTATTTGTAATAACATGCCTAAACTTTTGAGACATACATTTTGTAAATGCTTCATGGGCATTGTTTATGAAGATTACATTTTATGGCCAGGTAGAAACATTGCTAGAGGCCTAAAACTGTTTATAGTTTCATGCAATAAAAATTGTTAGGACATACTGTAAAGACAAGGACATTCATGTATCTAAAGGTCAATGGAAAGAAAGAATACTGGGCATGACATAGAAAGACAGATGAGGAACAAAATTTAAAAAAAAAAACAAACAAACAAACATAAACATTAAGATGAAGGTAGACTGTTATGTGCCACATGACAAATAACACATGAGCACTGTCTTGTCTTGCCTTCTGTCTCCATGTAACTGTGAGCTGGTTTTATTTGTGGCCGATGCCGTGGAGGTGTTGAGGCACAGCATCGTGTCGGCATGGGAGCTAGTTATGGCAGCTATTTTTTCAGTCCCAGGGTGCAGCTGAAAAGCAGGAAGTGTGCAATGCTTCTTTAGCAGACTCCACCACCACAGAGACTATGGTGATCATCCCTGCTCCATTAGCCAGATTAGGCCTGTTACTGGGGGTACTAATGGAGATGTGAGAGAGGGTCTTGGTCAGCTACGGTTTGCTAACCCTGATGCTAGCATGTCATATAAGGGTTGCTGATTACCAATTAAGACAGTGTCTTTGCCTGTTCCCCCCCCCCACTCCCACTCAACAAATGACCAAGACAAATCATGGACTAGACCTTCGTATGGAGAAAGGACAGGGCAGGCTAATCTTCCACAAAGAAACACACGAAAGTGTTGGAAATAAAAAATTAAAAGGGGAAACACAGAATGATACCAAAAACAGGGTAGAAAAGAACATTTTTTTTTTAAAATCTATTTTATGGTTGTTCCAAGATTGTGACGATTGTTGCCACTCTTGGCGATGATGAAAAGATATTTACAAATAAATGATAAAGGCAAGAGAAAAGCAATAAATACCAATACTTATATTTCTAAAATAAATCAAAAGCTGTTAAGAGTTTTGCCTTTTTTCCCCCCTCTCACAAAACTGTATAAATGGCTACAAACCAGAGCCATCTGTTTACTCGAGCTCTCATCACTGCACTTTGGCAAAGTCCACAGCTTCAATGAAACAGAATCTCAGTGTGAAGTATGTACAGCATTTTGTAGCACCAATAAGGAGACATGTAGAAAACAACAGAGAGGATGCTGAACAACAACAGAGGATGCTGAACAACAACAGAGAGGATGCTGAACAACAGCAGAGAGGACGCTGAACAACAACAGAGAGGATGCTAAACAACAACAGTGAAGATTCCGAACAGCGACAGAGAAGATGCTGAACAACAGGGAGTTCACCTGAGTAAAAGGGGGGAGGGGCTGGGAAATGAAAGATAGGTATTTGTGGAGAACCCTTGCAGAAGCCCCATGTGCCTTGGGCACCCCAAAGGTTCTGAGAGAGAACCATGACACCATGTATTACCCCCCACAGTTTTATTACAAACCACCCATCTTTTTCATTTACTATAACCGTGAGCTAACTACCTTGACACTGTCTTTAAAACTGTAACACGTATCCAAGCGGAGCTCCTTGCTGACACACAGGTCATGGCACAAGTTACCTGTTGCATACTTCTCAGAATATTCTTTACACTGCAAGTGTAACAAAGAAAGGGTTTAGTATTTTGAATGTAATACCTGATTCATGCTAGGATATGTGATTATAAAAAATTTTAAAAAAGAACTTTTTGATTCATGCTTGGGTTCAGTATTTGATTATATGAGGGGATGCTGAAAAGTCATCGGCCAGATCAAGAGAATAACCTAGACCCATGAAATATGCATGTTATTCCATGTATTCACCCTGAGGTTTAACATATAAATGGCACACTATTTCTCATGTTCTTTAACCCTTCTAAAAAAAAAAAAAAAAAAATTATTAATATCTGGTCACTGAAATAATGCCCTGTTGCTGCTATCATCTTCAAAGCAATCAAAAAATGTACTCCCTTTCAAACACTTTTTTAAAGTTGAAAAACAGAAACAGAAGGAACAAGATCTGGTGAGTAGGGCGGGTGATCCATGCACTTAAACCCCAAATTGAGTCCAATGTCTTCTGAGCGCGCCCCCCCCCCCCCCAAGCAGACACATTGTCTTGCAAAAGAAAACATCCTTCAGCAATTTCTCTCACCATTTTTCTTTCAGTTAATCCTTTAATTGGCACAACAAGTTAGAGAAGTACTCTGAATTAACTTTTGGCCCTTCAGAAGACAGACAATCATCAAAACACCTTCCTTATCCTAAAAGAACACTAGCCACAACCTTTCCTGCTGACTTTTGGGTCTTGAATTTCTTGGTCATGAAGAACTCAAGTGTTTCCACTGTAAGGACTGCTTTTGATCTCAGGATCATGGTAGTGTAACCATGTTTCACCAACAGTGACGAGTTGTTTCAAAAAGTCACCACCAGATCACTCAAAATGTTGCAAAATCAATTTGAATGTGTCCATTTGATTTCATTTCTCACTGACATTCAAACATTTTGGCATCCATTTGGCTGACAGTTTCCGTGTACCCAAATGCTCATGAATTATAACTCAAAGCATTCCCTGGCCATCTCTAAATGTCTCAGCAACTTTTTTTTAGCCAAAATTCGCTGATCTGCCACAATCAGGTCATGAACATGATCAACAATTTCTGGAGTTGACACTGCTGTAGGCCTTCCAGATCCAGCTGCATGTATGGTCTTGATATTCCCACGCTATAAGTCTGCACACCACTTCTTCACAGCTGAGTATGATGGAAACTTGTCACTCAATGTTTGCAGCATGCACTCATGGCTTTACTTCTGCATGAACAGGAAGTTCATGATTGAAAATTCCACACTTTTCACTGACATGGTTCTATCATTGATCTGAAAAAAAAAAATGTCCAAAATCGGTGGTATAATTCTGCAAACTGGTACTTCACATTATAAAATAACACTCTTTCCAGCTACAGTGACAAAATTACGCTCCAATTTTGAGATGTGGGTCAGGTCGATAATTTTTCAGCACCCCCCTCATGAAAACTGAACTGATTCATACTCAGATTTACTTTTTAATTATAAAAATTAACTGATCTGAGTTCAATATAAAAATGTAACCATTTGATTCATGTTTAGGTTCAGTATTTGATTATAAAAATGTAACTATTTGATTCATACTCAGATTCAAACATTTCATAAATGCATTTAAAATGTGATTATGCAAAATGTGGTGGCTGTGTCAGCTTGAAGATGATGATGATGATGATTATGAAGATAGAGAAGATGGCAATGATAGCAGCGCTTGTGATGGTAATGATGATGGTGGAGATAAAAGTACGGTTATGTAAGGCAAAATGAAAGCAAGTTCCTCTTACCACATGCTCTATTACACGAGGCCCATCGCATTCTTCGCTCACTCCAGTGGTCCACCATACAAACAACAGAAGAAACATCGCACCCATGAGCAAGTAGACATAGCGTTGGCCAATGGTGAACCCAACCTAATTAATAGATCAAAGTCTGACATCTGGGTTCTTGCTTTTTTAAATAAACAAACAGCTATAAATAATGTGCCAGTCATTACTATATATGTAGATTTTATGCACATAATATAAAAGGGATGAACGGAATACCAAGTTCTAAGTATTTGGTTAAATATGAATATTTCATTTTCTTGTTGACCGAATATTAACAGCAGATATATGGGGAACAGGAATACTTTCTAAAATCATGAATATAACAATGATACTACGTCTGTTGTACAATCGGTAATCAGCTGATGGATGCATCAGCAGCAGGACATCTTGCTTACAACCGTGAGCCCTACATGAGAGCTGTTAGGGAGGCAAAGTTCCGCAAGGGACATGCAAATGACTGACTGACTGACTACATCTGTTAGATATATAAAATTAAATTACAAATTAATTGTTTCTTATGCATTGTCTTCCCATGTTTTAGAAGACTGCGGAGATAGTAGATACAAATTAACAGTGTAACATTACAGCTTCCTAGCAAAGAAATCTGACTGAATTGTAGAAATGAAATCTTTTAGGCAATTCAATATAAATTTCTGTGTAAATAATTCAAATTTGATGGCATGAATTTTCTTTTGAATATGGATATTCAAATTTTGTCACTAACCAGCTGAATAAAAATTCAAACTGAATACTCTGTGTGTGTGTGTAGGGGGGGGGGTGTGGGGAGGGGAAGGGGGAATAACAAATAAAAGAGATTTTTTTCTACCATCATGTATTAGCAAGCTTGATTCAGCTGAATCTTTCCTCAACTTAACATGGAAATTAATCCCACTAAGCAGAAAGTAACCTTTCCTCAACCTAATATGGAAATTAATCCCACTAAGCAAAAGGCTGTTAAACAAAACAAAAAAAAATTTTTAAAGCTTCGGCAAAAATAAAACAAATTAAAAACTCGCGCAAAAAAAAACAAACTTTTTTTGACATGTTATAAGAAGACAGAAGTTAGAGAACTTTACGATCACTGAAAAACTCAAGAGTGAAAAAAAAAAAGGAAAGAACAGGGGGAAACAAGAGATATTTTTTTTTAAAGGCTGACCAATTGATACATAAAAAATGAGCCGAGATAACAAAGGATGAGGGTTGGACATAGGACCAGGTACCCAATTCTGTAAAAAATACTTCAGCTATGAAAACATAAACAAGAGCTCAGGCAAGAGGAGAGAAATAAATGGAGAGCCCTTGTTGATGGCCTATGCCCCAGATATGGGTAAACAAGGACAGGACAGGAAAGGAATGGATCTGATTGTAAACACTAATGACTGCACAAAACATCTATCAATATGCCACACAATGAATGAAATACTGAAAAATTGCTCCCGTCAATTTCAGACAGAAATCATCAATTCTTTAACCGTGTGCCACATTATTCTGTTCTTCATTTCTTCCCATCTTGTTTTGTAGTCCATCTTTTTTGTCATAATCTGGTTTCTCTTACTCTTTATTTTTCTTGCCTACTAATTAATAGCAATTTTTTACCAACATTGTGCTACTAATGCCAAACATAGGCACTAATCAAGAAACAGCAAAATATCTGTGGCACTAATCAAGAAACAGCAAAAATATCTGTGGCACTACTCAAGAAACAGCAAAATATCTGTGGCACTAATCAAGAAACGGCAAAATATCTGTGGCACTAATCAAGAAACAGCAAAATATCTGTGGCACTAATCAAGTAAGGTAAGTAAGTAATCTATATAACAAGACTGAATTTATCCATCATCTTCAAATCTGCCATGAAGACTGAAGCCTAGCATACAGTCATTCTCCAAGCCCTCCATAACACGTGTGATTCACTGATGTGATTCCCACCTCCTGTAGTTCTTGTCCCAGTGCCATTTATTTGTAACTGGGTCTCATTCTTATAATATGTGCAAACCCTGATTTTTTTTCTGTATGTCTGATCGCTGTTTATAATCTCTTAATTACCACACATGGGTGAACACGCTGCTGCATCCATTTACAAGTGATAAATTTACATTCAGATTAGCTGAGTCCTTAAACGCCATAGTTAACACGGTAAACAAGAATGTTTTTTCTTTTTTCTTTTCATTTAGTTTTCTAGCTTATCTCTCATAGTAAAGATTTTGCATGGAGATATAAGGATTATTATGCAGTCTTCTTCTTCTCCATACGCACAATGGCGATGATGTGTGGTACCCTGATTTTTGCCATGCGCCTTTTGGCTGGGTACCTCCGACTTCAGCACCTTTCCTTGCTAGGTCAGACTCGGACTACCATGAAGACAGTGGTGTAAGCTGGCCTGGCCAAAACTTTGTTTTCCAGCCTTAGGTGGCTGTACTTAAGCCCCTTCTCCACGTCAGATCCAGCATGCAACGCTGGCTGGCCAGATGACTTTGAGACAGTTTCACATAGACACTCCGACTGTGAGATGAGGAATCTGATGAGTGCCTCAGCAATATCCATTCCCCGCCAACTATAGTCAGCTGGCTCTGTTTTGTTTACATCATTCTGATAGCCATTGTTGTAAAGACCCATAGGCTTGTCACGTCCTGGATTTATTGGTTTCATGCCAGATTTTCCTCATCCCCGCCAGCTATCTCCATGTCCCCATCCATCCACCAACCTGACATTACATTTTACAAAAATAACAATTACAATTAGTGTTGATTGCTACAGGTTTCTGGGCTACAGAAGTAGGTCAGAGTTTTTAGGCAAACAGATATACCTTCCCTGTCTCACAAAGACTATGTTAAGATAAGTGTGTTCTTAACACAGTTATTCCCAGGGGAATTATGCAGTCTAAAAATGGTAACAACTGGGACAGCTTTTTATTTTAAAATTAACATAACTGGCTTTTTGTACTGACTTCTAATAGAGTGTTTTTGAAATGGTGTAGCCACCACACACTGGTTTACCACTGGCCAGAAATGTGCTGGCCACATTTTGGTTGTAAAAATACTTTTATTCAAATTACACATCACTCAGTGTAGTGTAAGCAGTAAAATACCATAAATTTTACGCTTAATATGAAAACAGGTGTGTCACAACAGACACGTCAAATCTGCCACAAAAGTCTGACCACTATTCTAACATATAAAAAAATGTTACCTTTTTACAGAAACCACTTGTTTTATGTATGTGTGTGTGTGTGTGTGTTTTGGGGGGTTTTTTGGGGTTTATTTCGATGTCAACACTACCATACACTCCCACAACACAACTTTATCAATGTACAGAGATATACCATCCACTGAGCACTGAGTCAGTTCCTCATCAAGTACTTGTAAGCAGGAGTGAGTGAGTGAGTGAGTGAAAGAGTGAGTGAGTGAGAGAGTGAGTGAGTGAGAGAGAGAAAGTGAGTGAGTCAGTGAGTGAAAGAGTGAGTGAGTGAATGAGTGAGACAGTGAGTGAGTGAGAGAGTGAGTGAGAGAGAGTGAGTGAGTGAGTGAGTGAGTGAGTGAGTGAGTGAGTGAGTGAGTGAGAGATAGTGAGAGAGAGTGTGTGACAGAGTGAGTGAGTGAGTGTGAGTGAGTGAGTGAATAGTGAGTGAGAGAGTGAGTGAGTGAGTGAGAGAGAGTGAGTGAGTGAGAGAGAGTGAGTGAGTGAGTGAGTGAGTGAGAGAGTGAGTGAGAGAGAGTGAGAGAGAGTGAGTGTGACAGTGTGAGTGAGTGAGTGAGTGAGTGAGTGAGTGAGTGAATGAGTGAGTGAATGAGTGAGTGAGAGAGAGAGTGAGTGAGTGAGTGAGTGAGTGAATGAGTGAGAGAGAGTGAGTGAGTGAGTGAGTGAGTGAGAGAGAGTGAGTGAGTGAATGAGTGAGAGAGAGAGAGAGAGTAAGTGTGAGTGAGAGAGAGAGTGAGTGTGTGAGAGAGAGTGAGTGAGTGAGTGAGTGAGAGAGAGTGAGTGAGTGGGTGAGAGAGAGAGTGAGAGTGAGTGTGTGTGCACGCGTGTGCGTATTTGTGCGCATGTGTGTGTGTGAAGCCAGTGCACTTCTCTGGGAGTCCAGAGGGTTCTCCTTGTTCTAAGGGTGGACCTAGATGGCTTCAGGAGGCTGTAGTGGATGAAAACATAAGCCTGGGGGGAGGGGAAGTACATTCTTCTGGGGCCAAGAGGGGTTTTTTTTTTTGTTTTAAGGGTGGGCCTGGATGGCTTTGGGGCCCAAAGTGGATAAGCTGTGTGTGTGTGTGTGTGTGTGTGTGTGTGTGTGTGTGTGTGTGTGTGTGCTTACAAAATTGCTACTGGAAGACCTACATGCTAGGGTTATTGTTTCAACAAGTAGATCACATCACAGTGCCCACATTGGCAGAAACATTCTTCACTGTTTCTGTTTATTTTTACGAAAAAACATACTGAGCCATTTTAACTTTAATGCCCATAAAGTATTCACTAAATGCATTTCTGTTCGCAGCTTGACAGAAGCAGGGGGCTGCTACAAGAACACAGCTGTTACAGTACAACAGCTGAGTGCTACAGTGGCAATTAATGCTGCCATCTGGTCAGGTTTTTTTTTTTGCTTGTTTGGTAGCCCATTCTCCTCTGCAAACTCCTGCACAGTCTCCTGATACAGGTGGTCTATGACTTACGATACACTCCGAGATGACGTCAGCTATGACTGTTCGTCCTTGTGAGTCATGTCGGCTTCCTTAAAGGAAGCCCTTCTGTTAGAAGTCGGCCTGAGAATTGACACTGAACAGAGAAATTCCGCTGACATTTATCATCAAAAGACTGAAGTGAGAGATAAAGGTCCTAACTTTGAAGAGAAAGGTCTTTTCTTTTTTTTTTTTTTTAAGAAGATGAAAGGGGGTGAAGACGCTGTCTGATTAGGCAATCAGCGACCCATAGCTGATATGTCAGCGTCAGGGTTAGTGAATCATAGCTGACCAAGACCCTGTCTCACCTTTCCGTGGTGACCCCAGTAACAGGCTTAGCCTGGCTAACGGGCCAAGGATCACCATAGTCCCCATGGTGGTGGAGTCTGCTAAAGAAGCATTGCACGTCCCCTGCTTTTTAGCCGTACTGCAAAGAACAGCTCGCAGTTACAGGGAGTTCGTGCAAGTACAAGTTAAGAAGATGGAAAGCTTCCAAGCAGATTGCAAGAGGAGGAGGAGAAGGAAAGTGGTAGTTTTGGCCCACATAAAGTGACTGTGTTCTGAAGCTCTGCTGTTACCCCCAGCTGATATTCTGCTTTATGCTTCTTTTGCATTCAAATCAGCGTTGAATTTCACATAGTGAGATGGTTTAGTGTCAACTTTTTCATTGCTTGATATTTCATGTTTTTCATCTTCAAAAAAAAAAAAAACCAAAGAACAGATTTATTAAAATGCCCATGATAAACAGCACTAACAACAGAGGTAAACAGAAAACAAATAGAGGAGTCAATATGGCTTAGAACCGAGTTAAGTGAGAGTCAGAACGGAACCCCATCATAAATCTAGAACCAACCGCATATATTTTTGTTTACACAAGTGCTCTTAATATGAACCTAGGTGTGCCACATCAGAAAGCTTCATTGTCAAGTGTGCCAAAGTTTGCAAAAGCTTAAAAACTACCAGTTACGCAAAGTGCTTCACTATGAAAACAGGCATGCTTCATTTTCTGAATCCTGAGTCCAAATTCAGTATGCTGGATGCTTTTTTTTTCCTCATAATATCATTCACAACATTCTAGTACTCATCATCATCATCATTCATTTGCATGTCCCTTGCAGAACTTTGCCTCCCAAACAGCACTCCTGTAGGCCTCTCAGTTGTGAGCAAGATGGCCTGCCGCTGATGCATCCATTTGCAGATAATCAACAATGTCTTGCAGCCATCTTCGCCTTGGTCTTCCTCTCTTTCTTTTTCCCATTATGTACCCTTCCAAGACAGTCTTCTCTAGATTACTACATTCCAGTACTACTCTTTGTATTTATTTAACTCCATTTTCATGTGCAATTTTTTTTTCTAATATCATTCATAATAGTCCAAAATTACTCTCTATATTTACATTAACTCCACTTTCAAGTGAAACCATTCTATCAGGGATTATGAATCAACTTGTTCTACTTCAGCAAACTATCTGAGACTGTTCTTTCTATGTCAGTTTTATTTACAGACAGGCAGGCAGGCAGACAGACAGAATGATGAATGCTGATGCATATTTTAAATACATAATTACCAAAATACAGGCCAGGGCTTTTATCAGACAATCCTTTAGCACATGAGGGCATCGTACTCTGTGGACAAACATGACACTGTTACAAGCAAATACAGCCACTAAAACCAGTAACAAACAAATAAGTTAGAGAAAAATTCTTCCTCTTCTTCTTCTTCTTTCAGTTTCATATGACCAGCTTTCTAAATAGAGAGCTGGGTTGCCTCCATGAATCCCACTGTCAGCAGGAGGTATTCCAAGGAACCCCAGAGTTTCTCCTCCATACTTCTCTTTCAGGGCCATATCTGGGCTCTGAGGTCTCTGTATATGGTGCAAGTCAGTAGTATGTGCTAATGAGGGGGTCTGGGGTGGGGGGGGGGGGAATTCTGGCACATGCATCTGGCTACAGTGCAGCCTTTATCTTGTGGAGATGATGAGATAAATGAAACATGAACCATCTGAATCTGAATTCCCACAATCCTAGGTTGAACAATTATTTCCTATTTTTCAAAACCTCATATAGTGGGATTTCAGCTGTGCTGCAACCACTATGTAAGCTGCACTGATCATGTGAAAATGGATCAAGAAATTTTACATTCCATTGTAAAACATCTTGACCCCTGATAAGGGAAATTAATTACTATTTAATTTCTGAGCTCTTCATCATATTCTTCCATCTATTTCCTATGAATGCTGATTTATGTTCTGACTCATCATCATCACCATCATTATCATCATCACCACCACCATCATCATCATCAGGTGCCATGCCAACAGGTGCTAATGGGTGCCCTTTCTCCATGTATCTCAATCTTGGATATATTTATCAACAGCCCATTTGGTAACTCCATTTAAACATCACATTAGACTCCATGACGGTCTTTCTTGCCTTTCTGCCTTTTTTTCCAAATTTATCTTGCCTGTTCTTATCTCTTTTCTTTCCTGTTCTTAATTCATTTATCTTTCATTTATCATTCATGTTTCTATCTCATTTATCTTTCCTATTCTTAAGATGTTTTCAAGTCCCACCACTCTCTCATTATTTGTCCAGTGTTTCAGACAACACCAATCTCCTCTCACAAATGTGGCAGTTCATCTCTGGTTTTCAGCACTGTCTTACAGCTTCTCTCATGGGAGGCTGGGGTCTAGCCAGGTCCTTTACCTGAATGTGATGTATAGGTGGCAACTGTGGAGGGCTGGATGTGGTGTCTGTTGCTCTTTGGTCTGCTGAGCCAATTTTCAGCTTCTGATATAGATGACATCCCAGCCTGCAATGTCTTGTTCTCATCTGGAAGATTATAACTTGGTCATTTCTTAAGTTTAAGGCATTCATCATCTGTTTTCGCTCTGGGGTGTCGTTTTATCCATATGTGGCTTCTAAACTGTTCTTTGTGTCTTCTTGTGTTAAGCTTCTATCTATCTTATTTGTTCAGTCAATGCTGACTTTGTCCATATGGTTTTAATGAAGTTTCTTTCTTCACTGACATCTGTTATATAATCATCATTGCCATTTCACCAACCCGTGGTACTCTTAATACTTTTATATATGAGTCCACATCTTTTTTTGCCTCCAAAGATTTCTGTGCTGCTCTGTTCACTGTTTACAATTCACTTCCACAGAGAAGATATTTGGTACTATATATGTACTAAACATTGGAGGTATAAAAGTTCATCCAAAAATGGGTACAATGAGAGCATAGAACAAAAGCTTGCATGCTTCCAAAAGTGTTTCGGTGGCAAATGCTCAAACTGGAAACACAGTCCTGCAACAAAACTGGCTGGCAACATGAAACAATACTGACAACAGTGGGTGCTGCAAGGTATAAAGCAAACTCAGTAAATACTGACAATGGTGGGTGTTGAAGATGTAAATGAAACTATCTTCATTTCCTCAAAAACTTAACAGTCATAAAAGCGCAGAATACTAAACATAATTTCATAAAATTTTATTTTGCTTAAAATAATTTATGAGATTATGGATACCATTTCTGAGCTCCACAACTCTCCCAATATGCTACAGCTGACCAACACAGAAATAAACATTCAGTACAGTACAGTAATAGCTTAATAGGCAAATATTCAATAACTGGCTGTTGTGTTTAGACTCTAAAACTGATTAATAGTAATGTATGGCGGTACTGGGCATTTGAGTAGCGAAGTATTTAGTGCACTAGTTTCCTATGGCAAGGGTCTGGGTTTGAATCCGGCCAGAGGCACCCCAGTCACCAAACTGTAGAAATGAGTAACTGACTTCTGGAGTTGGGGGAGGAAAGGCAGCCAGGCGTGATACTGACCATATCACCCTCTAGTGTGCTGACAGGTCAAGGAAAATATGAATGCTAACACCATATTCCTATGTGCCTGTAAGGCATGACAGGATTATCTCTTCCTATTTTTACCATGGCAATACTGCAGACATCTTACATCATTCCCGTGACATTAATGTCACATAGGGCTCCCATAGTTGTTTGCCAAGTTTTCCTGTTCTCTGCGAGTCTTTCAACTTCATCAAGGGATGTTATGCCCACTAAAGTGACTTCTCTTAACAATGTCCTCTTTAGAGTTTCACATGGTCAACCTCTTTTTCTTCGGCCTGTTGTGCTCCACTTGATAGCTTGTTTTGGTATTCTCTGATTATTTCTTCTCATCACATGGCCTATATATGTCCATCTTCTTTTTCTGATCACCCATGAGACAGGTTGTTGTTTGCTCATCTGTCTTATCTCTGTGTTGTTCTTAAATTCATTCCACTTTATACCAAGTATTTCCTTAGGCATTTGTTTTCAAAAGAGTCTAATTTCTTATCTACTTCTTTAGTTGATTTCCAGCTTTCACATGCATAAATGAGAGTGGATATCACATTTGAATTGAATAATCTTAACTTGGTTTTTGTGCTTATAACTTTTTATTTCCATATGTTCTCAAGATTTTTGAAGGACAATGCTGCTTTTGCAATTCGAACTCTAACTTTCTTCCTGTGTCACCATCCTGGTCTATGTAGCTGTCAAGGTACAGACAGGCAGACACAAAAGTTCTAAGTGCCATGCCACATGGCATAAGTGATCATTTCTCTCCACAATTCTGTCTTTTGCGTTGATTATGAGATCTGCCGGTGACTTTCTTCCTAGCCACACTGACAGCCCATCCAGTATCTCTCTGTCTTCCTCTGTCTCTTCTTCCCTCAATTTTTCCACTTGCCACAGTGTGTTCAAGTTTTCCCCCCTTCTCAGGAAATGCCCTATAAATCTCGCTTGTCTGTCTCTGATCTTTGCTACAATTTACTTTTTTAACTCCAGCCACTCTTAAGACTTCTTCGTTGGTTTTCTTGGCTGTCCATGGTACCTTCAACATCCTTCTTATGAACCACATTTCCATGGCCTCCATTTCTTGCTGTACTTATAACCACAGACCATTCTTCACACCCATAAAAACAGAATTGGCTCGATGTAACATTTAAATACTCTGAATCTTGTTTCCATTGATATGGATCTGTTGCACAGGATGTTTCTCATTTTCTGGAATGCTGACTTGGCCTGAGCATGTCTGATTTTTATTTCATTGTGACATTTCCCATCATTTGTTATAATCATTCCTAATCTATCAACTTGTTTCAGATTTGTGCCATCAATGGCAATGCTATATTTTGGTGGTATTCTTTTCTTTGAGATGACCATCACTTCAGTCTTCTTTATGTTCAGGATGAGACTTTTACTTTCATGAACCACAACGTCCAGAAGAGCCTGTAGCTCCCCCCCCCCTTCACTTTTAGCAATCAGAACTGTGCTATCTGCATATTTTAAGTTGTTAAGGTTATACCTGCCAAATGAAATTCCTGGCATGACACAAAAGAATGGTGATAAAACCACTGTAAGATCCACATTTAAACAAAAAAAAAAGGGAAAAAATGAGAACAGTAAACTAAATGTAAAAACTGAATGACCAACATAAGGTGCTTTCTCTTTCCTTATCTCTTTCGCTCCAAAACAATGCTAGGCATATTGGCAGATCTTGTACACCTACGTGAATCATAGGTGCTTCTCAGAGCACATGATCAATCCATTTTAAGCAATTTTTATTATAATTACATATGCCTTGCTGCCTGCTACGAGCAAGTAGGTCTCTATTACTTAAGACAATTGTGGCTACAAAATGTCTATAGTTCTACTTTTAACTATGGGGAACGAGGATACTTTAGACCAGTGGCTCCCAACCTTTATACATCCAAGGACCCTTTTTTTTTTCAACAACATGTAAGTAATAATAATAATGTAAGTAATACTGTAATGCAATAAACCCTTAATTGTTTTTTTTTATACAATAGATGACAGCTACACTGACAACACACCTGCGGACCATCTGATAATGCTTCAAGGACACACGGTGGGAATAACTGCTTCAAATATTTTTTTTTACCTTTCTTCTTTACGGCATTCAGTTATGCCACTTGTACAGATGGTCTACGACTGATAGTTTTATTCTGGGACTTCTAGATAATAGTTTTGTTCTGGTTATAATACTATACTGGAGAGATTTCTAGATAATTCTCAACAAAAATTTTATATTATCTTGCCTTGCCTTATCTTCTTCCTCATACTTTTCAGTACTGAGGGGACCAATAGACATTTTGACAAGGCTCAGTGATTTGCTTCAACTAATGGGATATCTAAAGTTTCTGTAAGTTCCTCCATCCGCGCTTGAATAGGTGGCGTCTCCTTGTTTTCTACAATTCTCAGCATGAACATTTCCTGTGGCATACATTCTAGGGGTAGTCATGTAAAGTGCAGCCAAAGCATCTGACTTTTTGTTTCTGAATGTAGTGCAATAATGCTACTCCAACCCTTGCCCTGATGGTGTCTTCTTGTTAAACTCCAACCCTTGCTCCGACAGTGTCTTCTTGTTAAACTCTAACCCTTGCCCTGATGGTGTCTTCTCATTATCTTTAATATGCCCCTCAAGCATCTCATTTCTGTTTTACACATTATATTCATTCTATTTCTAGTGGAAAATCATACAACAACAAAAAGAACAAGTAAAACACATTAGTAAAATAACAAGAACAGCTGAAGTAAAAGATGTTCATAAAAATAAACTGTAAAATTTTGTTTGTTCAAACAAAACAAAACAAACAAAAAAAAAACAGAACATACTTTGTTTGGGGCTTTCTCCTTTTCCTATGTCAAAATAAGTCAAATTTTTAAAGCTTAAAAGTTAAAAATAAACAATCTTGTCTATATCATTCTGTCCTCTTTTCATCTTTTAATGCTGACCGTAACTAAATTTTAAAAAAATAATAAAAGTGTAAATCACTTTTCCGTTTTATTAGTAGGTCCTGGTACACTTTCTGTTGCCTTACTGCTCCATTTCCCATAGTCTCACCACGTGTATTCTCATAAATCTCTGCTGTCTTATCTTTCTGCCTGTTCAAACTTGTCACTTCCATGCTCTAAAATGAAACCCCAGCTTGCCCTAATGCCACACACTGTATTCACCTTCTGTTTTTGTCTTTATGCACGATGAATCAGTAAAATCTAATAATTTCCCCAAAGTATCTCCTATCTGTCAGTAACCGAACTCTTTCACTGCTTCATCTGAGGGGAAACTTGTGCAGTATGCTCCCTAAAGTTAAACAAAATTTACATTTGCTAATATATGTACTGGGCATCAATGAAATGTGATGGCCAGAAGCAGGTAAAAGATCAGCAGAAAATGGTAAGTTAATAATACATTCAGACAGAGACGACAGTAAACAACGAGAGGGGGTAGGTATTATTATGTCAAATGTAGCAGCAAAGAGCCTTGTAGAATGGGAACCAGTGAACAGTCGTATAATAAGAGCACGATACAACCAAAGACATGGAAGAATGACAATAATACAGTGTTACACACCCACGAACGATGCAGACAATGAGGTGAAAGACGACTTCTATCACCAATTACAACAAATCATCAACAAAGTCCCTAAACACGACGTCCTAATTGCTACGAGGGACTTCAACACTAAGGTAGGGAAAGACAACACCGACGTCAAAAAAGTAATGGGGAAAGAAGGAACTGACATGGTTAATCAGAATGGAGAAAAATTAATTGAAATACGTCTAACAGAGGGCATGGTCATTGGAGGCACAATATTTCCATATAAAGAGATACATAAAACAACGTGGATATCTCCTGATGATAAAACTAGAAACCAGATAGATTATTTTTGTATTAGAAAGCAATACAGAACATCTCTCATAGATGTAAGGGCTTATAGGGGTGCAGATGTTAATAGTGATCACATCCTGTGTATAGGGAAAATCAAACTAAAACTGAAAAGCCAACTCAAGAAATCAATACACTGAAAGATAAATTGCCACAGCCTACAAGAAGAGAATACTAACAGTAATTTCAATCAGGAACTTGCCAATCATTCCAAAACACCCAGTGAAGTAGAGGAGATAGGTATAGATGAATTATGGAATTCTTACAGCACAGCCATGATCACAACAGCAAAAGCAAGCACTGGACTGAAAAAACCAAATAGAAAAGCATGGATATCAGAAAACACAAAGAAGTATCTTCCAAGAAATGAAAGATGAGCAGCCAAATTGGACATGTTGAATGTAAAAACAGATCTTGGAAAAGATCTGGCGAAAGCAACATACAAAGAAATAGACTAGAAAGTAAAAAGTTCAGCTAGAAAAGATAAAAGAGAATACACAGACAATATGGCGAAAGAGGCAGAGAAAGCAGCAAAAACAAGAGACAGCAAAGTTCTATATAACATACAAAAGAGGCTAACAGGTAAAGAAAGACCAACCCTTAGCAAAACTGGAACCCTATTAACATCAAGTAAAGACCAAAAGCAAAGATGGGCCGAACGCTTCCAAGAAATACTTAATCGACCACACCCAAAAGAATTGTTAAACCTTGAAACTGACTTATCAGCCCCATGACTAAATGTCAACCTAGATGAAATTACATTGCATGAAATAGAAACAGCAGTGAATTTAATGGCTAACAACAAAGCTGCAGGTGAAGATGAAATAACACCCGAAATGTTAAAAGCTATCAATAGTGACAACATGAGACAATTACAGAGAATGTTTAATAAGATTTGGAAAGAAGAAAAGGTTCCTTCAAAACGGAAAAAAGGAATCATTGTTAAAATACCAAAAGAAAGCCAACCTTAGTGACTAACAATTGGAGAGGAGTAACCTTAATATCAGTTGTGTCAAAAGTATATTGCAAGGTCATTGTGAACTGACTTAAAGATAAAGTGGATACCGCAATGAGAGAAGAACACGCAGGATTTCGAAAAGAGAGAAGCTGTCTCAACCAGATCTTTACTCTAAGAATAACACTTGAAGAACATACTGAAAGCAGAAACCATTAATACTGAACTTCATAGACTTTAAAAAGGCATTTGACAGCATACACAGAGATTCATTGTGGAGAATTTTTAAGTCTATATGGAATACCATCTAAAATTGTCAACATCATTAAAGACTTCTACAATGGATATGTTTGTGGAGTCAAAATAGAAGAAGGGATGAGTGAATGGTTCCAGATTGAAACAGCTGTGAAACATTCCAGATTGAAACAGGTGTGAAACAAGGATGTATACTGTTTCCTTTGCTTTTTGGAATTACAATAAACTTCATAATGAAAAAATGCTGCGCAGGTAACACAGGTACTGACTGGGTACATGGGACCCAACTAGAAGATCTTGATTTTGCTGATGACATAACTCTTATCAGTAATAATGTGAATTCCATGCAAGAAAAAACAGATAGCCTGTCTTCACTGGCTAGCAAAATAGAACTTGAAATTAACAAGGACAAAACAAAAATAATGAAACTTCCCATTAATCACAATGGAAAAATACATGTAGAAAGGATAGATATTGAAGAAGTCAGTCACCAGTCTCATGGGTGATTAGGAAAAGGAGATGGACATATGTTGGTCACGTGATGAGAAGAAACAGTCAGAGAATCCTAAAACAAGCTGTCAAGTGAAACACAACAAGTCAAAGAAGAAGAGGCAGACCATGTGAAACTCTAAAGAGAACACTGTTAAGAGAGGTCAAATTAATAGGCATAAAATCCCTTGATGAGGTTGAAAGGCTCGTCGAAAACAAGAAAAATTGGCGAACTACCTAGCGAGCCTATGTGATGTTTAATACATGGGAAGGATATAAGATATATAAGAAGAAGAATATACAAAAAAGATATATCATCATCTTCTTCCTTGTTTTCTCTCAGATGGAATTAGTTGGTACCCCCCCAGTACAATCATAGTTTATAGCTAGGCTGTGATATTTGCATCTTTCAGTCAGACACACTCAGCTTCACTGTGGCTTATTTAAAAAATTTTTTTTTCGGGTTCAGTCTTGCCTTTCCATTCCGAACCTCATTCACCTCGGCCAGCCCAATGTCTGTTTCCAAGGGGCAACAATGGAAGATGGGACAGGGTCTTGACTGGCTATGGTTTGCTAACAATAACACAAGCAGTCAGCTACACATACCATGGTACTATCACATTTAGCTTGGGTACTGCATCTTTGGCTCCTCTTCCACACCCCTCCCCCCAAAGATACATCTTGTAACCAGTGAGAATTGGTGCATCAAGGTGAAGAATTGTGCAAGAGACCTTATGAATCTGCTTCAAGTATTATAAATCTTTTGCATGCAGTAATCATTCATCCTGATGCTAGAAAGTCTAGAAAGGTTTCAGCACATCATGAATCTATCAGACATAAAATTCACACTTGCAATGCATTCTGTGTCTATCATTCTTACTAGGAGGAGACCAAAAAAATAAAGCTACGTCTATATTTTTCATGTTTTTATCTGTTGTATTTTTGTATGTGATCCTAGAAAACAGCTTTTGCCAAAATATTGTATTGTTTTATGTTCTTCATTTGTATGTACTCATCTTGGTTTCTACCATTCTTGCTTCTGCCCACTTTCCTCACTCTATCTTTTAGTAAAGCAGAACCACACGCTTCCATCTACTTTCACTACTGGTATCAGTTTTTAACCTCAGTCGTCATTTCTCTGATCTCCCACAGTGCATTCTGACAAACATCAGAAAGTCTTCCCTGTATGTACAGTACGTCCAGAAACTATATTCGTTTCATTCATCCATTTGCATGTCCTTTGCGGAACTTTGCCTCCCTAACAGCACTACTGTAGGCCTCTCGGTTGACAGCAAGATGGCCTGCTGCTGATGCATCCATTTGCAGATCATCAACAATGTCTTGCAGCCATCTTCACTTTGGTCTTCTTCTCTTTCTTGTTCCCAATATGTACCCTTCCAAGATGGTCTTCTCTAGATTATCATGACATTTAAACTGTCCAAAATATTTAAGTTTTCTATGTTTAATCCTCTTTACTAGCCAGCCTTCGTCAATATTAAGTTCTTGTAGGTATGGATATATTTGTTCTTTTTTTTTGTCCACGATATTTGAATATTTCTTCGGAAACTATAATACAGTCAAAGAAGAGGGGTTTCTAAAGTTATGTATGGTCTGGTTACAGTCAAAGAAGAGGGGTTCTAAAGTTATGTATGGTCTGGTTACAGTCAAAGAAGAGGGGTTTCTAAAGTTATGTATGGTCTGGCTACAGTCAAAGAAGAGGGGTTTTTAAAGTTATGTATGGTCTGAGTGTCAGGATATATAGGGCCGAAACACTTGTCTGGGGGGGGGGGTTACTTCCTCTGATGATCTGAAGGAGTTGTGTTGTTGTTCCACTCTCTACAGTAGAGAGTTTCCTGCATACACTATAAAAAAAACCTATGCTAAGCAACAAAATCATTAAGATAAAAAAAATCTGTCAGAAGTATGCACAGTTCACATGTTTCAATATGCTGACAGCAAGAAACTTCAATTAATTAGTGTTCTGTATCATTTTCTTCTCATTAAATGCCATAAATCTCACCATCAACATCATCACGCACCACACTGGACTGTGTTGGAGATCATGCTTCTCATAGATCTCAGTCTCTGATATTTTCCATCAGCTCAGGAGGTGAATTTTTATTGTGCCACAGTGTTAGCCCTTGATTTTTCTTTGTCTTTTGGTCTTCCCTTGTGTCTTTTCCCATTGTATTTCCTGTTTTTTATGATGTTTTCAAGCCCTCCCTTCTCATTATATGTCCAATAAACGACGGCTGTCATTTTCTTATAGATTTAATTAGGTTTATAATTTGCTATTGTTAGAGACACACGGCTTGTCATCTTAGCTATTCATAGACGTTCTTAACATTCTTCTAAGAAACCACATCTTTCTTGCCACTAATGATATTTGCATCAATTTGTTGACCATCCATAACTCACCTCCACAGAATAGGATCAGGCTCAATGTAACATTTTAGAACTTTCCTCTTCAAAGAAACAGGGGGTGTGCAATACTTCTTTAGCAGACTCCATCACAACGGGGACCATGGCATTCCTTGCTCTGTTAGTCAGGCTAGGCCTGTTACTGGGGGTACCAATAGAAAAGTCGAACAGGGCTTTCACCAGCTATTGTTCACCAACCCTAACACTAGCATGCCAGCCACGGATCACTGATCAGCAAAACAGACAGTTTTTTCACCCCCAACACACGCAACTGCCTAAAAGCAGAAAAATCACTTCTTTGATTGTAACCAGACCATACATAACTTTAGAAACCCCTCTTCTTTGATTGTAAATATAACTTTAGAAACCCCTCTTCTTTGATTGTAACCAGACCTTACATAACTTTAGAAACCCCTCTTCTTTGATTGTAAATATAACTTTAGAAACCCCTCTTCTTTGATTGTAACCAGACCTTACATAACTTTAGAAACCCCTCTTCTTTGATTGTAAATATAACTTTAGAAACCCCTCTTCTTTGATTGTAACCAGACCTTACATAACTTTAGAAACCCCTCTTCTTTGATTGTAAATATAACTTTAGAAACCCCTTTTCTTTGATTGTAAATATAACTTTAGAAACCCCTTTTCTTTGACTGTAACCAGACCATACATAACTTTAGAAACTCTTCTTTGACTGCAAATATAACTTTAGAAACTCTTCTTCTTTGACTGTAAACATAACTTTAGAATACCCGTGTGGTACCCGGGATCTGCAAAGAATAGGACCACTGTACCCTACCATGCATGATCGTAAAAGGCGACTAAGGAGGGTTCAGCATAGGGCCAGCAACCCTATCTGGTAAAAAACTATCAGACTGCTACAGAAACAGAAGCAAGGGAAAAAGCAAATGCAGGTGGAAGGAGAAATGCGTATCAGGAAACTGAGCCCATGAAGGTTGTGGATGAAAGCCACCCACTGGAAGTCCCCAGCCCGACTGCAGACCTCCTGGAACCTAAACAAAAGATGCATATAGGCAGCTGGAATGTAAGAACACTAAACCAGACTGGAAAACTAGCACAAACCATCAAGGAAATGCACAGATACAAACTAGACATACTAGGAATACAAGAAGCAAGATGGACAGGACAAGGCAGAAGGAAATTAACAACACAGCACACAGAAGATACAATAATATGGTCAGGTAAAGAAGATCTTCATGAAGGAGGAGTAGCATTGATTATAACAAAAGAAGCATCAAGAGCATTGCTGAAATGGACCCCAATAAATGAGAGATTATTATATGCACGGTTCAACTCAAGATTCACGAAGCTGTCTATTATAGTTTGTTATGCACCAACAGAAGCAGCTGAAGAGGAATTAAAAGAAGATTTTTACAACAGCCTCCAAGCCACAGTAGAAACAATACCCAAGCATGATATGCTACTCATCTTGGGCGACTTCAATGCAAAAGTAGGTGAAGGAAATGAAGATAGAAGAAGAATCATGGGAAGAGAAGGAATCGGAGAAATAAATGAAAATGGAGAAAGACTGTGCAGTTTCTGTGAAGAAAACATGATGACCATCGGAGGGACAATTTTCCAACACAAAAACATCCATAAGGTGACTTGGAGGTCACCAGATAAAACCACAGAAAACCAAATCGATCACATACTAATAAACAACAAGTGGAAACGGTCACTACAAGATGTGCGAGCAAGGAAAGGAGCAGATATAGGAAGTGATCACAACCTTCTGGTAGCAAAAATAAAACTAAAATTAAGGAAAGCCAGAATCGGAGAACACAGAAAGATACATTTTGATACAAGAAAACTGATAGACCAGCAAACAAGAAATGAATTCTCAATAATACTTAAGAACCGCTTCAGTGTCCTACAAGACGAAGCAGAAATGTCCATATTAGAGTTCAATAAAACACTACAGGAAACAGCAAAAGAGGTGCTGGGATATCGGAAAAGGAGAAAAGAGGAATGGATAAGTGAGACCACATGGGAAAAGATAGAGCAAAGAAAAGAAATCAAGAAAAAATTACTGAACACCAAATCACAACGGCTTAAAGAACGAGTTTTAAGTAATTATGCACAAAAAGACAAAGAAGTGAAGGAATCATGCCGTCAAGATAAACGTCAGTATTATGACAACTTAGCAGAGACAGCAGAGAAAGCAGCATATACAAATGACATGAAAACCATATATAAAATCACAAAGCAGATGACAGGTAACTTCAATACAAGATGTGAAAGTGCAGTAAGAACACAAAATGGACAACTGGTCAGTGGAGAAAGAGAAAAAATTGAAAGATGGAGGGAACACTTTAACACCCTACTAAACAGAACACAAGCAGCACAAGCAATAGATATACCTGAAGCAAAAGCGGAACTAAACATCAATACAGGACCAATAACAATAAATGAAGTAAAAGAGGCGATAAAGATGCTAAAATCAGACAGGGCACCAGGTGAAGATGAAGTGACTGCTGAGATGTTGAAAGCAGAAGAAACAGAAACACCAAAACAACTTTGCCGGATATTACAACAAATTTGGGATTTAGAAAAAGCCCCAGAGGAGTGGAAAACTGGTCTTATAGTAAAACTACCAAAGAAGGGTGACCTCAGAGATTGCGGGAACTGGAGAGGCATTACCCTACTGCCACTCACTAGTAAAGTATTTTGCAGAATAATCATCAACAGAATTGTACCAACACTTGAGGAAAAACTTCGGAAAGAGCAGGCAGGATTTAGGAAAGGAAGATCATGCATAGACCATATATTTGTACTTAGACAATATTAGAACAGGCAAATGAATGGCATAGCACAACATATGCATTATTCATAGATTTTGAGAAAGCCTTTGACAGTGTCAACAGAGATGCACTGTGGAAAATCCTAAGATGGCATGGCCTCCCCCATAAAATAGTTAATGTAATCAAAGCCCTATACGAGGGTTTTCAGTGCAAAGTTATCTGTGGAGAACATACCTCCAGCAGCTTTAGGGTACAAACAGGAGTGAAACAGGGATGTGTACTATCACCAACATTATTTATCTTGGCAGTAGACTGGTTAATGAAGGAGGCAACATCAGACAAACGCAGAGGATTACAATGGACCCTTAACACAGTGCTGGAGGACCTTGACTTTGCGGACGACATTTGTCTATTATCAAGCAGTCACAAAGATATGCAAGATAAAATAAACAAGTTAACCCAGAATGCAAACAACATAGGACTAAAGATCAACGTAGGAAAGACAAAGTTAATGAAGCAAAATGTGAACAACAGAAATGTACTCAGAGTAGATAACAAGTTAGTGGAGGAGGTCAACGAATTTGTATACCTTGGCAGCAGAGTAGTAGAAAATGGAGACAGCACAGAGGACATCAACAGCAGACTTACTAAAGCAAACCAGGCTTTTGCAATGCTACAGAATATATGGAAATCAAATAAACTAAGCATAAATATGAAAATCAGGATATTTAAGAGTAATGTTCTAAGTGTACTACTCTATGGAAGTGAATGCTGGAAAATCACCAAAACCATAGAAAACAAGTTGAATTCTTTCCAGACTAAATGTTTACGTAGAATTAAAAAAATATTTTGGCCAAACACCATAAGAAATAACATCTTATTGGCAGAAATGCAGATGAAACCACTGACAACAATTATTGAGGAAAGACGCTGGCGATGGTTGGGACATGTGCTCCGAATGACTAACAACTCACTACCAAAAATAGCACTAAGATGGACACCACAGGGGAGCAGAAGTAAGGGTAGACCAAAAGAGACATGGAGAAGAACAACAGAAAGGATGTTGAGCAATAGAGGGCTCACCTGGGCAAGAGCAAAAAAAAAGGCGAAAGACAGGCATTTGTGGAAAACCCTTGCGGAAGCCCCATGTGCCCTGGGCACTTAAGGTTCAGAGAGAGAGAGAGATAACTTTAGAAACCCCTCTTCTTTGACTGTAACTATATATATAAATTAAATAAGTTATGTATATGTAAACATATACATAACTTTAAAAACCCTTCTTCTTTGATTGTAAACATAACTTTAGAAACCCCTCTTTGACTGTAGCCAGACCATACATAACTTTAGAAACCCCTCTTCTTTGACTGTAACCAGACCATACATAACTTTAGAAACCCTTCTTCTTTGACTGTAACCAGACCATACATAACTTTAAAAACCCCTCTTCTTTGACTGTAGCTGACCATACATAACTTTAAAAACCCCTCTTCTTTGACTGTAACCAGACCATACATAACTTTAAAAACCCCTCTTCTTTGACTGTAGCCAGATCATATATAACTTTAAAAACCCCTCTTCTCTGACTGTAGCCAGGCCATACATAACTTTAGAAACCCCTCACAGCACGTCACACAATTTCTGCATGAACTATGATAAGAAATGAAGAAAAGAATTTTTTTTAAGGATTTTTAAAAGAGTAGGCAAAAGCAAAGGACATGGTAGACTGGTCATGCATTGCATATGAAAAAGAACACACAGTGAGACAGCCTATAGGCAGGGCTGGGGTGGAGGGACACATCAGTGACTCATAGCTGACATGCTAGTGAACCATAGCTGACCAAGACCCTGTCCCACCTCTCCATTGGTACGTACCCCCAGTAACAGGCCTAGCCTGGCTAATGGGGCAGGGTCTGCCATAGTCTCCATGGTGGTGGAGTCTGCTAAAGAAGTGCTGCGCACGCCCCCCCCCCCCTGCTTTTTAGCTGCATGCAGGGACTGAAAAAAATAGTTGTCATGACCCATTCCCAAGCCAACACAATGCTGTGTCAAAATCTTCGCTACATAGGCTGCAAAGAACACAAAGCTTCCAGTTCCAGTGAGAATGAAGAATTAACAGGATCTCACAGGGAGAGGCAGGCAGAGGCATATGAAGGTGAACTGTTAAGCACTTTTGAGTTAGGCACATTTCATATAATGTCATCATCATCATCATCATCATCTTCACCTTTCACTCCCTTGAGAGCATAGGCCACGGATAAAGGCTCTCCAGTCATCCCTGTTCTTGGAATTATTCTCTGCTTCCTTCCATGTGCACCCCATGTCTCTGAGCACTGTCATAATTTCTCTTCTTCAAATAAGTCTAGGTCTTCCTCATTTTCTATTTCCTTGAGGATTCCATGTCAGTGCCTGTCTTGCTATGTTGGTTTCGGGTTTCCTCAGAATGTGGCCAATCTACCTTCACTTCCTAGGCATGATTTGTAGGTCCATAGGTTCCTGTCCCGCCCTTTCCCAGACCTCTTAGTTCCTGATCTTGTCCTGCCATTTAATGTTTAAAATCCTCAAGTGGTAGTTCATGAATGTATGTATCCTCTGTTGTAATGTCTTGGTCATAACCCATGTTTCTGAACCATATAGTAGGACAGTCTTTATGTTTGTACTGAAAAACCTAAGTTTGGTTCTTGTTTTGATGTTCTTAGATGACCATATTTTGTTAAGTTGGATAAATGCTGTCCTGGCCTTGGTTATTCTAGCTTAAACATCCCTTTCTGTTCCCCCATATTTATCCACTATGCTGTCTAAATATGTGAAATACTCTACCTCCTCAACTGGCACTCCCTTTACCGTGAGGCTATTGTTTGCACTAATATTTTTCATTATCTTTGTTTTTTTTTGTCTGTTAATATATAGTCCCAGTTTAGCTGAATTCTTGCTTAAGATCTGAAGTTTCTCTTGCATTTATGTGTGGCTGTGTGCCAGAAGTGCCATGTCATCTGCAAAGTCAAGATCTTCCAATTGGTTCCACAATGTCCATTGTATCTCATTTCTTTTTCTTTGTGTGGTAGTTTTCATGATCCAGTCAACTGCTAGAAGAAATAGGAATGATGATGACAAACATCTCTGCCACACGCTTGTTTCACTTTAAAACCTTCTGTGTGAGTTCCTCCATGACCGATTCTACAAGTTGTTCCTTCATATATGGTCTTTATAATCTTTGTTATCGTGGCTGGGATACCATGGTGTTCCAGTAGTATCCATAGCACTGCACAATCTAAACTATCAAATGCTTTCTCATAATCAATGAATGTAACTAATATCAAATGTTTTCTCATAATCAATGAATGTAACTAATATCAAATGCTTTCTCATAATCAATGAATGTAACTTACAGTGAAGAATTCCACTCCATTGATTGTTCTGCTATTATTCACAATGTAGCAATGTGGTAAGTACACGATCTTCCTTGCCTGAAACCTGTTTGCTCTTCTCTTAGTTTACTATCTACTGATGTTTTTACTCTATTTAGCAAAATACTGCTGAAGACCTTGCTGGGTATTGAGAGCAGAGAGATGCCTCTATAGTTCTTACATTCTAACAGATCTTCTTTCTTAGGGAGTTTTAAAAGATGGGCCTCCTTCCAGTCCGCTGGGACTTTCCCCTTTTCCCAAATCCTGTTAAATAGTAAGAGTAGTATTTCTGTTGTTATTTCTTTGTTTGCTAAGAGCACTTCTGCTACAATTCCATGTGGACCCGGTGCCTATTTCTCTTCAGCTCTGAGATAGTGTGTTCAATTTCGGCCTTGATGGGTGGTTCTACACTGATGTCTAGAGTATTCTCTGCTCCTGGTGTATCCAATGTTTCTGTTGGTGCTGGCCTATTTAGGATTTCGCTGAAGTATTCCACCCATCTTTGCATCTGCTCTTCTTCTGATGTTACTATCTTACCATCCTTGTTTTTGATGGGCTTTTCTATCCTACATGGTTTATTTGCTAAATTCTTGGTGATTTTATACAGAGTCCTCATATTGTTTTTACCAGCTGCCTCTTCTGCCTGTTCTGCCAATATCAAAATAGGCCTGTCTGTCCTTCTTTATGCTTTTCCTAACCTCTTTATGGTCCAAATTGTATTCTATCTGAGCTGAGGCCTTTGCTGCTATTGTTTTACTGTCATTTATTTTTGCTTTCATTTCTGTCCTTCTGTCTATCTTCTTCAGTGTTTCCAATGTAATCCACTCCTTGTGCTGAGTTTCTTAAATCCCACTGTCTCTTCACATGATTTGCTCCACATTTCTTTAGCACTATTCCACACAATGCTCACATCTGGTGCATCTTCCTCATCGAACTCCCGCAGAAACTGAAATCTGTTGCTCAGTTTCAGTTTAAAGTTCTTTGTGATTTCCGGGTCTTCCAACAGTACTATATTATATCTTTTCCTTGCCATGTCTGTTTTGTGGTGCTTCTTCAGTTTCATTCTCAGTTTAGCTACCAGTAGGTGGAGGTCAGAAGCTACATCGGCACCTCATTTCACTCTGACATCTGCGAAAGCTTCTCATTCATTCATTCATATGTCCCTTACAGAACTTTGCCTCCCTAACAGCATTCCTATAGGCCTCTTGGCTGTGAGCAAGATGGCCTGCTGCTGATGCATCCATTTGCAGATCATCAACAATGTCTTGCAGCCATCTTCACCTTGGTCTTCTTCTCTTTCTTTTTGCCATTATGTACCCTTCCAAGACGGTCCTCCCTAGATTATCATGACATTTAATGTGTTCAAAATATCTAAGTTTTCTCTCTTTAATCCTCTTTACTAGCCAGCCTTCTTCAATATTAAGTTCTTGTAGTATGGATATATTTGTTCTTTTTTTGTGTCCATGATATTTGAAGAACTCTTCTGTAGCATTTACATTCAAAGGCATTTATGTGTTTCTCATCTGTTTTGTTAAGTGTCCAGGTCTCACAGGCATATGTTGCAATGAGAAAGATGCATGTCCTTAAAAATCTTATTTTTGTGATTCTGTCTGTTTCTCTCCACAGATTCTTTAGTTGTTTTACTTTCTGAAGAGAGACAGATGTCCTCCTTTTAATTTCCCTCATTGTATCTCCATTATTAGTTAGTAGTGATTCAAGATATTCAAAACTCTCCACTTCTTCCAATTTTTCCTCATTGATCCATATTTCAGCTGCCTTGTTTGTTTTGTCACCTGTCATCAATTTAGTTTTCTTCGCATTAAGATAGTGGTTTTGCGAAAGCTTCTACTGATGCAAATATGGTCTATCTGGTTCTCAGTGACATGATCTGGTGATACCCACGTGGCTTTGTGTATAATTTTATGTCGATATATACTTCCTCTAATGACATGGTTAGTGAGCATGCATAGATCTGCTAGCCTTTCTCCATTTTTGTTCATTATTCCTAATCCATTTTGACCCAATACTTTCTCATAACCTGTGTTGATCTTACCTACCTTTGCATTGATGTCCTCCATTAGAAATGTTATGTGTTTGTTGCCTTTTTGATCTAGGATTTCCTGCAATGTGTTGTAGAATTCATCGTTTACTATATCTTCTGCATCATTTGTTGGTGCGTATACCTGGATGATATTCAACTTGATATCCTTCTTTGTTAAGAAGCAGGCTAACTGCCTCCGCTCATCAATGCTCTCTGGGACTCTCTGGACAGCATTAGTGCCATGCCCCTGAGTGTGTTACATCTGGGTTTTGGTGACCTGAAAAAAGGATTGTCTCCCCTGTTGCTAGTCTAAGCTTACCTGTTCCTGTACAGTGTGTTTCGCTCAGCCCCAGTATCTTTATATTATATCTATTCATTTCTCTCGCTATCATGGCAGTTTTTCCACTTTCATACACTGTTCTAACATTCCAACATGCAATGGTAAAAGGTGTCCTGGTACTCAGTAGGGATGTCGGTTCTGCAGGTTCCTTTCGGCTTTGCCTGCACAACATCATGCGCTCTGTTATCAGAGTCCCTTCCTTTTCCAGGACAAAGTTTCCTGGTTTTCTTCTCCATGTTTCTGTAATGCTCCGGTTTTTGGGGGGGGGGGGGGGGGGGGTTTACAGAGAACAGGTTGTTGGCCTATCCCCCAACCTCCTTAGTCGTCTCTTACTATATGCATGGAAGGTGGCAGTGGTTCTATTATTTTTTCTCCAGGGGCCTCGTGTACCCACATGGGGGGGATAATGTGCGCAGGACTCCTGTTATCTGCTGGACTTGATGTGGTGATCTACTGTAGGAGATGAGGATATGTTACTTAGGATGAATGAAATTTTGGTCAGTGACTTATATACTCTATCCAGACAACAGAAAATGAAAGAGAAATATTGAAGAAACTGCTGAGATAAGTGAAGTGAAGTGGCCACAACTCTGCAATGACCAGAGACAGCTGATCCAAGATCATCTCCTTTTATCTCTCTGATACTGCAAGCCTGATGTTCTTCACAGCCAGCATGATGAAGATAGTGAGACACAGCATCTTGTCAGACTGGAATCAGGTTACAGCAGCCATTTTTTTTTTAAAGTGCCTAAGTGCAGATGAAAATCAGGAGTTTGCAATGCTTATTTAGCAGACTCCACCTCCATGGGACCCTGTCTCATTAGCTAAGCTAGGCCTGTTACTAAGGGTACCATTGAAGATGGGCAGGGTTTTGATGAGCTACTGTTTGCTGACCCCAAAATTATGTCTGTTAAGTCCTTCTGGCTCTGGGGCGGGTGTACTGGCTGGACTCCCCTTCTCACTGGGGCAACTGCCGAATGTTGAAGCCTAGCATGAGCATGTGGCGACTGCCAGATTGCTCAAGGCAGGTCCATTTTTTTAAAGACAATCTATTTATACAAAGCCATGATGAATTAAAATATATTTATTCCTGTCTGCAAATCTCTTATGTTACTTATTAATTACTTTTATTGCTGCATTTGTGAGAGAATGGTGTCGATGTCTGAGTGAAAGACGTACAAGAAGACTACCTTTACATGTTACATTATGAGATGTTATCAATAATGTAAATGTCGAATTCTCCCTTCCCACCCCTCAACCCCCAACACAAACGCACACAGAGAAAATAGTCATTATTAATCAGGTGAATTCCAGTGAACTCATTTCAGTATTAGTATAACGAAGACAAATAGTACAATGACATTTAACTTCATTACCGTAACTTGATTCTCATCCTTTGATGCCTAACAGGCAATATCAAGACATCGCTTAGTCATTACACCCGTGAGGTCAACACCGTTTGTTTCCACACTAAGGAACCCCCACAACGTGTGAAATCGACACTGACTTGTGGGTCCTACCAACGAATTACTTCTAAATAAACAAACGAAAAGTTAGATAAATACCACTTATTAAACAAAAGCTTCACATTCTAGCTTATCGATGTTCGTAAATTGAGGAAATACTAGACTTGCATGCCGAATGTTACTTCGTGACAAGACTACAGCACTTTTACAACAATTCCCCCAAAATGTGGAGCTCTTTGTTAGGAGAAGGTAGTTTTCTGCCTCTCTTGTCAAGAACGGCTACTGCAAACGTTTGCTCGCGCTTTTCATCCTTTGTATATGCCCTTTCAATGTTTTCATTGATTACTTTTCACCCAAGATTTACAGTTGCCACAGTGTGTTCCAATTTTCCTCTTCTCAGAAAATATCCAACAAATCTCGCTTGTCTGCCTCTGGTCTTTGCTGTAATTTGCCTTTTAACTCCAGCCTCTCTTAAGACTTCTTCGTTGGTTTTCTTAGCTGTCCGTGGTACCTTCAAAATCCTTCTTATGAACCACATTTCCATGGCCTCCATTTCTCGCTGTACTCTCTTATTCAAGGACCATGCTTCACATCCATAAAACAGAATTGGCTCGGTGTAACATTTAAGTACTCTGAATCTTGTTTCAATTGATATGATTCTGTTGCACAAGATGTTTCTCATTTTCTGGAATGCTAACTTGCACTTCTGCTTTTTATTTCGCTGTGACATTTCCAATCAGCTGTTATAATCGTTCCTAAATACTTGAATCTATCAATTTGTTTCAGATTTGTGTCATCGATGGTAATGCTACATTTTGATGGTATTCTTTTCTTTGAATGACTTCTTCCATTTATGCTTTTAATGTGGGAGGCCCTTCATTATTATTTCATATATCTGTTTCGTCTATATGTATACAATGAGAGCCAAAAATAACGCACACTATATATTACATGAAAACAAGTACAGCTGTGAGTGCAGATCACAAGTAATGTCTTGAAACGCTTATAGGATGTTGGAGAACATCATCATCGTCATCGCTTTTTCACTCCATTTAGAGCTTAGGCCACGGATAAATGCTCTCCAGTCATCCCTGTTCTTGGAACTAATCTCTGCTTCCTTCCATGTATGTCCCTTGTCTCTGAGCACTGTCATAATTTCTCTTCTCCAAGTAAGTCTAGGTCTTCCTCGTTTTTCTATTTCGTTGAGGATTCCATGTCAGTGCCTGTCTTGCTATGTTGGTGTCTTGTTTTCTCAGAGTGTAACCAATCTACCTCCATTTCCTTGACATGATGTGTAGGTTCAAAGGTTCTTGTCCTGCCCTTTCCCAGACCTTCTCACATGCCACGTGCGAAAATTTGATTTGCTGGGATCTGTAACAAATCGGTGGAGTTTATCGTAGGAAATCTTCACTGAAGTACATGAGTTAAATGACTCTCAAAATTTATGAACTGTTGTTTTCTGTAATCCACGTAAAGTTCTTTCAAACGCGCGTAAAACCTATGGTAGACTTATACTGTAAGAAAAAAAAAAAGCCACGACTCAATAACAATGAACAACATCAGGCTACCGGCATGCTTAGAGGTGAAGCTGCAAGTCAGGGCAGTGGTACAGGTATTTAGTCCATCTTGTCACTATTTATCTATTGGTAGGTCGTCATCAGACCACAGGTCAGTGAATGCGTGTTTACAGAAAACAAGGCGGAAGATTCCGTGATGACTGTGTTTTTGAGAGGGATCGGTAATTAGATTCTCAGTAATGGTATGGGGGTTCATTAAAAAAACGGTTTTCGCTCTTGTCTTGTGCCGTCTCCCTGTAACTGCGGGCTAGTGTTCTTTGCAGCCAATCAACATACCACCACCATGGGGACTACGGCGATCCTTGCCCCGTTAGCCAGGCTAAGCCTGTTACTAGTGGTACCAACGGAGAGGTGGGGACAGGGTCTTTGTCAGCTATGGTTCGCTAACCTTGACCCTAGCATATCAGCTATAAGTCGCTGATTGCCTAACAGACAGCGTTTTCACCCTTCGATTTTCGCTCTCAGTTAGTGTTTATTAATGGTACCCTTACTGCCCAACGATATATTGACGAAATACTTCAGACACAACTGCCGTCACTGCTAGCAGGACCATATGGGTGCTACAGTGTTCATTTTCGTGCAAGATAACGCTAGGCCACATTCTGCTAGTCAAACAGTAAAAATGGACTGCAGTTTCCCCAGACACGAACTGTATTGAACATTTATGGGGACATGATCGGACGCCACGCGTCTCAACAGCAACCAGCATCCCGAAATCAACGATTTGCATCCCACTGCAGCTTGCATGGGATCCGAATCCACTGGATGCCGCTGGACATCTGGTGAGGTCAATGCCCAACCGACTTCAGGAATGTGTTATTTGAACAAGATGCGCTTTTGATGCGTTCAGGTTTAGGCGAGATATCTTTTTTTTTTTTTTTTGCTTTTCAAAAAAAGCATATAAGCGTGATCTCGGAGTTCAGTCAATTTTGATTGGTGGGTTAACTGTCCCATGGTCGTGACGGCATTGGATATGAACACATATAAAACCATTTTTGTCAAATTAGTTTTTTTATCATTAAATTATGTTTTAGCGCTTTAACCCATCATATATCTGATGTGCGTTATTTCTGGCTTCCAGTATATATATAATATCCTTCCCGTGCCGCTAAACGTCACATAGGGCTCGCAAAGTAGTTCGCCAATTTTTCCTGTCTTCGGCGAGGTCTTTCAAACTCATCAAAGGATTTTATACCTATTAATTTGGCCTCTCTTAATAATGTCCTCTTCAGAGTTTCACTCGGTCTGCTTCTTTTTCTTCGGCCTGTTGTGTTCCACTTGATAGCTTGTTTTGGGATTCTCTGATCGTTTCTTCTCATCAAGTGACCAACATATGTCCATCTCCTTTTCCTGATCACCCATGAGACTGGTTGTTGTTCAGTCATCTGTCTTATCTCTGCATTGTTCTTGAATTCATTCCACTTGATGGCGAGTATTTTCCTTAGGCATTTGTTTTCAAAAGAGTCTAATTTCTTGTCTATTTCTTTAGTTGTTTTCCAGCTTTCGCGTGCATAAATGAGGGTGGATATTACATTTGAATTGAATAGTCTTAACTTGGTTTTTGTGCTTATAACTTTTGAATTCCATATGTTCTCAAGATTCTTGAAGATTGATGCTGCTTTTGAAATTCTGATCTTAACTTCCTTTCTAGTGTCACCATCCTGGTCTATGTAGCTGCCAAGGTATGCAAATTGATTGACTTCTTCAATAGCTGTCCCTTCTATACATAATTTAGAAGCTGAATTTATTTAATGTTGCAAAGTGTAGTACACCTGTACGATGTTGTCGTCGTGGAAAATGTCGTAAACAAAGAGAACGATGTACTCTAAACGGATAACGTTAAGACACTACACTACCCCACCGAGACTTGAAACCATACCTAGATGAAAGTTTGCCAGGACAATGGATCGGGCGAAGAGGGACGAGTGAGTCCCCTCTCCCTCTCCCTCCCCTCCCCTCCCCTCCCCCAAATTTTCCTCCAGTTCTCCTGATGTAACACCCCTGGACTTCTACCTGTGGGAGACCTTAAAGAATGTTTTATAGAAGACCAGCTACGCTGTCAGGACTTCGGGAGGAAATTGAAACGGCGTGCGCATCAATCCCATTAGAAACTTTGGGTAACATTGCTCAAGCCGTGCTCAGAAGTGCTCTTGGTAAACCACTTTGAACACCTGTTGTAACTGTTGAAATCTAAAGTGTATGTATAAATTCACAATTACGATGTTCGATGAGGCAATCAGCGACACATAGGGCCAGGGTTAGCGAACTACAGCTGACCGAGATCCTGTCCCACCTTTCCGTTGGTACCCCCCAGGAAAGGGCATAGCCTGGCTAACGGGGCAGGGGTCGCCATAGTCCCCATGGTGGTGGAGTCTGCTAAAGAAGCAATGCACACCCCCCTGCTTTTTAGCTGTACTCCAGGACTGAAAAAGTACCTGCCATAATTCGCTCTCATGCCGAAACGATGCTGCAAGGGACACCAGCTCGCAGTTACAGGGAGATAGTACAAGTACAAGATTATGTTTACGTTTACATCTTTTTGGATCCCTTTGTAAACACACATGCCCGTGCTAGGCTTCGACATTCAGCAACTGGCCCAGTAAGAAAAGGAATACAGTCGATACACCGCCCCTGAGCCAAGAGGACTCCCTGTTTTCAGGGGGAGGGGGGGAGCGGAGAGCTTCCCTTGTTTTAAAGAAGAATATCTATCTATCTATCTATCTATCTATCTATCTATCTATCTATCTATCTATCTATCTATCTCTGGCACATGAGGCAAGGGTTTTCCACAAACGCATGTCCTTTGTGTTTTTGTTTCCGCTCTTGCCCAAGTGACCCCTCTATTGCTCAATATCCTCTCTGTTGTTCATCTCCATGTCTCCTTTGGTCTACCCTTACTTCTGTTCCCCTGTGGTGTCCATCTTAGTGCTATTTTTGGTAGTGAGTTGTCAGTCATCCGGAGTACATGTCCCAATCATCGCCAGCGTCTTTCCTCAAAAATTGCTATCAGTGACTTCATCTCCATTTCTGCAAACAGGATGTTATTTCTTACGGTGTTTGGCCAAAATATTCTTCTAATTTTTCGTAAACATTTAGCCTGGAAAGAACTGAACTTGTTTTCTACAGTTTTGGTGATTTTCCAGCACTCACTTCCACAGAGTAGTACACTTAGAACATTACTCTTAAATGTCGTAAAACAGAATGGTTAATTAATAAGGTAAGCGGGGGAGATGATAACATTTCTTCACTTACAAAAGTCCTCTCCAAGGACCCACTCAGCAGTAGTAGGCTAAGATGGCCCGGAAGCATATTTCAGGAACCGCATCCCACCAACCTATACACCAGCCTTTCTCACTCTGTTTGCCCCCCCCCCCCCCCCCAACAACCCCCAAACTCCTTTTTTTTAAATCCCTGTGCATTAAAATATTTATCGTCGCTCATTTTTCACTTCATATGTATCCCACCCCCACCCCTACCCTCCCCCAAAGCTATCACGGCCGTTCCACCTTGTCCCCCACCGCCATAAATTACACCATTTCAATGGGGAAAAATTGTTTTTCCTTTTAGTTATCCAGTAGAGGCTGTCGCCGAAAAGAATAATAATAAATGTAAGAACAGCGAAGAGTAAAAACTTTATCTTAATGCAAAGAAAGCTAAACTGATTGCAAATGATAATAAGACAAATAAGGCAGTTTATATATATATATATATGAGGAAAAATTAGAAGAGGTAGAGAGTTTTGAATATCCTGGATCATTACTAACTAAATAGGCATCTTGCTTACAACCGAGAGGCTTACAGGAGAGCTGTTAGGGAGGCAAAGTTCCGCAAGGGGCATGCAAATGACTGAATGAATGGAGATACAATGAGGGAAATTAAAAGGAGAGCATCTATCCCTCTTCAAAAGGTAAAGCAACTAAAGAAGCCTTGGAGAAGAACAGACCGAACTATAAAAATAAAATGTTTAAGGGAATGCATCTTTCTCATCGCAACATATGCCAGTGAGACCTGGACACTTAGCAAAACAATGAGAAACACATAAATGCTTTTGAATGTAAATGCTATAGAACAGTCCTTCAGCTATCATGGACACAACAAAGAACAAATATATCCATACTACAATAACTTAAATATTGAAGAAGGTTGGCTAGTAAAAAAAATCAAACAGAAATAACTTAAATATTTTGGACATGTTAAACGTTATGAGAATTTAGAGAAGACAGTCCTGGAAAGGCACATAATGGGAAAAAGAAAGAGATGAAGACCAAAGCGAAGATTGCTGCAAGACATCGTTGATGATCTGCGAATGGATGCATCAGAAGCAAGGCATCTTGCTTACAACTGAGAGGCCTACAGGAGAGCTGTTTGGAGGCAAAGTTCCGCTAAGGACATGTAAATGACTGACTGACACAAAATGTTAATCAGGTATGGCTTACAGTATATGACATGTGCAAGGGTACTTTTTTGTGTGTAACTAACCTGTCTTGGACAAAAACAAAAGCAGGTAACTAACCCCTAGGGTTCCTGAGGTGGATGTTTCAGTCACTATCTCTGACGGAACCACTTAGATCCTCCGCCGCGGAACCTGGGCTGAGAAACTCCATTATAGAGACTGGCTAAGAGGTCTATATATAATGTACAAGACACTCTAGGAGATTTTTCCATCAGCGGCAACATCTGCGAGAAACTGGCCACGCAGACAGCAACTACGTGCAAGAGACGGGAGTAGTTATGTTACCTCAGGAAGAAATTAAGGTTAAATTTGAAGACAAGCGAATAGAGAGAGAGAGAGAGAGAGAGAAAACTTAACAACACAAACACGGCTTTCTTATTTAGTCTGGTCAGTTGTGCCAAACAAACAGTGGCGGAAACAAAAATGAAACACGATATGCATTCTTTCCTTAATTAAGCCTAATAGGCTCCACTGACGGGAAGGCGAATCTAGTCCAAGAAATACACTTAGTCAAAGTCGGATGTGCCAATCCACAACACGCGTAACAGCAACACATCGAAATCAACGTCCCCTTTTGAGGGCTAGCGTCGAAGGAGAAGGGAAACACATTGTTTGATATTTCCCGCTTTGGGGGGGGGGGGGGGGAAGGGTCACTTCCCCGCGCTGAGCGCAGACTGATCAGTCTTATCATTCTAATTTCTGGCCTCACTGCCTATGCTCCGAACCATATCACTGCAACCTGCGAAATACTTATCTTTAGATTTGCAACAGTTTTGTGGGACGAACAAGCGAGTGCTTTGTGCCTTGGATACATTAGCCGCCGAAAATTGAGGGTTCTAACGAAGGTGAAGGTCAGTTCGCCTAATACACTTAGTTCGACAGAAAGATTGGGGGGGGGGGGGGTAATAATAATATCAAGTTATTGCAGGAGGTTAACGAATTTAGAATGGAGACAGCACATAGAACATCAACAACAGACTTACTAGAGCAAACCAGGCTTTTGCAATGCTGCAGACTATATGAATTTTTTTTTTAAAACTAAGCATGAAGACGAAAATCAGGATTTAAGAGTAATGTTCTAATTGTAGTAATCAAAGGAAGTGAAGTGACTGCTGGAAAATCACCAAAACTATAGAAAGCAAGCTGAATTCTTTCCAGACTAAATTTTTACGACGAATTAGAGTAATATTTTGGCCAAACAGCGTAAGAAATAACATCTTGTTGGCAGAAATGCAAATGAAGTCACTGACAGCAATTAGTGAGGAAAGACTAGCGATGAATGTGCTCCGAATGACTGACGACTCACTACCATATGTGCTCCGGCTGACTGACGACTCACTACCACAAAAACAGCATTAAGATGGACACCACAGGGGAACAGAAGTAAAGGTAGACCAAAGGAGAGATGGAGAAGAACAACAGAGAGGATGCTAAGCAATTGAGGGCTCACCTGGTCAAGAGCGGAAAAAACGCGAAGGACAGGCATTTGTGGAAAATCCCTTACGGGAACCTCATGTACCTTGGGCACTTAAAGAGAGAGAGAGAGAGAGAGAGAGAGAGAGAGAGAGAGAGAGAGAGAGAGAGAGAGAGTGAAATAATAGTAATACTAATGTGCGGTGCCATTTAACGTTGGCGATCATCTTGTGCGGTCTTTGATATTTCGGTTAGTTCAAAAGCTTTAGTTTTTGCGTGCCGCCTGGCCAGTCCACTGAGATATTTTTTTTCCTCTTCCTTTTTCCCTGGAATTTCCCAGTAATTACTAGGTTCTCCAGTTTCTGCATTCTCATCACATGTCCCACAAATTTTGATTGTCTTTTTTTTCTTATCATTTTAACTAGTTTTCGTTGTTCTGAAGCATCTATGAGAACCTCTTCCTTTACATCTGCCCAGGATTTCTTTTTAGTGTATGTTTCTCCAAAACCACATCTCAGTATGTTGACTGCCTTAAACTCCGATGGGAAAATATTACAACTTTTATTTCTGTAACATCTAGTTTGAAAATAAGTATGTCATGCGATAATGTAGGTAACTAACAAATAAACAAGAATATAGGCTGGAAGTAAACATTACAAGCCAGAAATCAAGAATGATAAAATCTATATTTAACTAAGTAAATAAATGAAGAAACCGAAACAACTGAACACTGTCGTAATGAAGCAGTGGTTCTCAATTTTTTTTCTTTGCTCACCTACACTATCCTTTGTATTGAGTCCTCGCAACACAGACTAGCGTACGAGTTGGCAACACTGCGGGAGGCTCGGTCTAAGCGCGTTGTTTGCCAATCAGTTGTTTTGTAGGTTTGTAATAGTTTTACTCTCAGAATAATACTTGAAGAACATATTGAAAAGCAGAAACCATTAATACTGAATTTCATAGATTTTAAGAAGGCATTTGATAGCATACACAGAGATTCATTATGGAGAATTTTATGTCTATATGGAATACCATCTAAAATTGTCAACATCATTAAGGACTTATACAATGGATATGGTTGTGCAGTCAAGACAGAAGAAGGGATGAGTGAATGGTTCCAGATTGAAACAGGCGTGAAACAAGGATGTATACTGTCTCCTTTACTTTTTGGGATTACAATAGACTTCATAATGAAAAAATGCTGCACAGGTAACACACGTATTGACTGGGTACATGGGACCCAACTAGAAGATCTTGATTTTGCTGATGACATAACTCTTATCAGTAATAATGTGAATTCCATGCAGGAAAAAACAGATAGCCTATCTTCACTGGCTAGCAAAATAGGACTTGAAATTAACAAGGACAAAACAAAAATAATGAAAATTCCCATCAATCAAAATGGAAAAATACACATAGAAGGGACAGATATTGAAGAAGTCAATCAATTTGCATACCTTGGCAGCTACATAGACCAGGATGGTGACACTAGAAAGGAAGTTAGGATCAGAATTGCAAAAGCAGCATCAATCTTCAAGAATCTTGAGAACATATGGAATTCAAAAGTTATAAGCACAAAAACCAAGTTAAGACTATTCAATTCAAATGTAATATCCACCCTCATTTATGCATGCGAAAGCTGGAAAACAACTAAAGAAATAGAAAAGAAATTAGACTCTTTTGAAAACAAATGCCTAAGGAAAATACTCGGCATCAAGTGGAATGAATTCAAGAACAATGCAGAGATAAGACAGATGACTGAACAACAACCAGTCTCACGGGTGATCAGGAAAAGGAGATGGACATATGTTGGTCACTTGATGAGAAGAAATGATCAGAGAATCCCAAAACAACTGAACACTGTCGTAATGAAGCAGTGGTTCTCAATTTTTTTTCTTTGCTCACCTACACTATCCTTTGTATTGAGTCCTCGCAACACAGACTAGCGTACGAGTTGGCAACACTGCGGGAGGCTCGGTCTGAGCGCGTTGTTTGCCAATCAGTTGTTTTGTAGGTTTGTAATAGTTTGTGTGCGCCATTTTGTTCATAGTCTGGCATATTTCTGAGGTTGATTACACCGACAGGAAGATTCAAATGATTTGATTCAAGACTTAAGCCCAAACTGGTGCAATGAAAACCACGGTGTCACGCAATCCCGCTTCCGAGACCCACCAAGAATACAGGCTAAAGCACTGTGATACTCTGAACCCCTTGTGGTCCTTTCGTGGAACTCGTGTGGTCTATTTTGGACCACACAGGGGACCACGGGACCTAACGAGGACCACATGCGTGAATTCAGTAGGTTCACAGTGCGGTTTTTGGTGGTAGAAGTGAACGAAGAAGAAGAAGAAGAAGAAGACTTAAGCAAGATTTCATGAGTGTACGTTCACCACTATCATTATTACCAATAATGGAGATACAGTGAGGGAAATTAAAGGAGGACATCTATCGCTCTTCAAAAAAGTAAAATAACTGAAGAAGGTGTGGAGAGGAACAGACAGAACTACAAAAAATAAGATTTTTAAGGGTATGCATTTTCCCATCGCAACATATGCTCGTGAGACCTGGACACTTAACAAAACAGCTGAGAAACACATAAATACCTTTGAATGCAAATTGTACAGAAGAGTCCTTGAAATATCATGGACACAAAAAAGAACAACTATATCTATACTACAAGAACTTAATATTGAAGCAAGTTGGCTCGTAAAAAGGACTCTCTCTCTCTCTCTCTCTCTCTCTCTCTCTCTCTCTCTCTCTCTCTCTGAAGCTAAGTGCTCAGGGCACATGGGTTTTCCACAAATGCCTGTCCTTTGCCTTTTTCTGCTCTTGCCCAGATGAGCCCTCTGTTGCTCAACATCCTCTCTGTTGTTCTTCTCCAAGTCCCTTTTGGTCTACCCTTACTTCCATTCCCCTATGGTGTCCATCTTAGTGCTATTTTTGGTAGTGAGGTGTCAGTCATTCGGAGCACACGTCCCAACCATCGCTAGCGTCTTTCCTCAATAATTGCTGTCAGTGGCTTCATCTGCATTTCTGCCAACAAGATGTTATTGCTTACGGTGTTTGGCCAAAATATTTTTTCTAATTCTTCGTAAACATTTAGTCTGGAAAGAATTAAACTTGTTTTCTATGGTTTTAGAGATTTGCCAGCATTCTCTTCCGTAGAGTAGTACAATTAGAACATTACTCTTAAATATCCTGATTTTCATATTTATGCTTAGTTTTTTTGATTTCCATATAGTCTGCAGCATTGCAAAAGCCTGGTTTGCTCTAGTAAGTCTGCTGTTGATGTCCTCTGTGCTGTCTCCATTTTCTACTACTCTGCTGCCAAGGTATACAAATTCGTTGACCTCCTCCACTAACTTGTTATCTACTTTGAGTACATTTCTGTTGTTCACATTTTGCTTCATTAACTTTGTCTTTCCTACGTTGATCTTTAGTCCTATGTTGTTTGCATTCTGAGTTAGCTTGTTTATTTTATCTTGCATATCTTTGTGACTGCTTGATAATAGACAAATGTCGTCCGCAAAGTCAATGTCCTCCAGCACTGTGTCAAGGGTCCATTGTAATCCTCTGCATTTGTCCAATGTTGCCTCTTTCATTAACCAGTCTACTGCCAAGATAAATAATGTTGGTGATAGTACACATCCCTGCTTCACTCCTGTTGTACCCTAAAGCTGCTGGAGGTATGTTCTCCACAGATCACTTTTCACTGAAAACCCTCATATAGGGCTTTGATTACATTCATTATCTTATGGGGGAGGCCATGCCATCTTAGGATTTTCTACAGTGCATCTCCGTTGACATTGTCACAGGCTTTCTCAGAATCTATAAACAATGCATATGTTATGCTATGCTAATCATTTGCCTGCTCTAATATTTGTTTAAGTAAAAATATGTGATCTAGGCATGATCTTCCTTTCCTAAATTCTGCCTACTCTTTCCGAAGTTTTCCCTCAAGTGCTGGTACAAATCTGTTGATGATTATTCTGCAAAATACTTTACTGGTGAGTGGCAGGAGGGTAATGCCTCTCCAGTTCCCGCAATCTCTGAGGTCACCCTTCTTCGATAGTTTTACTATAAGGCCAGTTTTCCACTCCTCTGGAGCTTTTTCTAGATCCCAGATTTGTTGTAGTGTCCGGCAGAGTTGTTTTGGTGTTTCTGTGGAACACTTTAACACCCTACTAAACAGAACACAAGCAGCACAGACAATAGACATACTTTAAGCAAAAACGGAACTAAACATCAATACAGGACCAATAATAATAAGTGAAGTAAAAGAGGCAATAAGGAAGCTAAAATTAGACAGGGCAACAGGTGAACATGAAGTGACTACTGAGATGTTGAAAGCAGAAGAAACAGCAACACAAAAACAACTCCGCCGGATACTACAACACACTACTAAGATGGACGCCACAGAGGAACAGAAGTAAGAGTAGACCAAAAGAGACATGGAGAAGAACAACAGAGAGGATGTTGAGCAACAGAGGGCTCACCAAGGCAAGAGCAGAAAAAAGGCAAAGGACAGGCATTTGTGGAAAACCCTTGCGGAATCCCCTTGTGCCCTGGACACTTAAGGTTCAGAGAGAGTGAGCGAGTGAAAGAGAGAGAGAGAGAGAGAGAGAGAGAGAGATATCTGGCAGAGTTGTTTTGGTGGTTCTGTTTCTTCTGCTTTCAGCATCTCAGCAATCACTTCATCTTCATCTGGTGCCCTGTCTAATTTTAGCTTCTTTATTGCATCCTTTATTTCACTTATTGTTATTGGTCCTGTATTGATGTTTAGTTCCGTTTTTGCTTCAGGTATGTCTATTGTTTGTGCTCCTTGTGTTCTGTTTAGTAGAGTGTTAAAGTGTTCCCTCCATCTTTCAATATTTTCTCTTTCTCCACTGATCATTTGTCCCTTATGCGTCCTTACTGCACTCTCACATCTCGTGCTGAAGTTATCTGTCATCTGCTTTGTGATTTTGTATATGGTTTTCATGTCATTTGCATATGCTGCTTTGTTTGCTGCTTCTGCTAAGTTGTCATAGTATTGACGTTTAACTTGACGGCATGATTCCTTCACTTCTTTGTCTTTTTGTGCATAATTACTTAAAACTTGTTCTTTTAGCCTTTGTGATTTGGTGTTCAGTAATTTTTTCTTCATTTCCTTTCTTTGCTCTATCTTTTCTCACGTGGTCTTTCTTATCCATTTCTCTTTTCTCCATTTCCGATATCCCAGCACCTCTTTTGCTGTTTCCTGTAGTGTTTTATTGAATTCTAGTATAGACATTTCTGCTTCGTCTTGTAGGACACTGAAGCGGTTCTTAAGTACTATTGAGAATTCATTCCACGTTTGCTGATCTTTCAGGTTTGCTGTATCAAAACGTGCCTTTCTGTGTTCTCCGATTTTGGCTTTCCTTAATTTATTTTTTCTTTTGCTACCAGAGGGTTCTGATCACTTCCTACATCTGCTCCTTTCCCTGCTCGCACATCTTGTAGTGACCGTTTCTACTTGTTTATTAGTATGTGATTGATTTGGTTTCCTGTGGTTTTATCTGGGGACCTCCAAGTCACTTTATGGATGTTTTTATATTGAAAAATTGTCCCTCCGATGGTCATCATGTTTTCTTCACAGAAACTGCACAGTCTTTCTCCATTTTCATTTATTTCTCCGATTCCTTCTCTTCCCATGATTCTTCTTCTATCTTCATTTCCCTCACCTACTTTTGCATTGAAGTCGCCAAAGATGATTAGCATATCATGGCTTGGGTATTGTTTCTACTGTGGTTTGGATGCTGTTGTATAATAATCTTCTTTTAATCCCTCTTCAGCTGCTTCTGTTGGTGCATAACAAACTGTAATAGACAGCTTCATGAATCTTGAGTTGAACCGTTCATATAATAATCTCTCATTTATAGCGGTCCATTTCAGCAATGCTCTTGGTGCTTCTCTTGTTATAATCAATGCTACCCCTCCTTCATGATGATATTCTTTACCTGACCATATTATTATATCTTCTGTGTGCTGTGTTAGTTTCCTTCTGCCTTATCCTATCCTCTTGTCTCTTGTATTCCTAGTATGTCTAGTTTGTATCCGTGCATTTCCTTGATGGTTTGTGCTAGTTTTCCAGTCTGATTAAGTGTTCTTACATTCCAGCTGCCTATTTGCATCTTGTGTTTAGGTTCCATGAAGTCTGCAGTCGGGCTGGGGACTTCCAATGGCTGGCTTTCATCCACAACCTTCTTGGGCTCAGTTTCCTGATACGCATTTCTCCTTCCACCTGCATTTGTTTTTTTCTCTTGCTTCTGTTTCTGTAGCGGTCTGATAGTTTGCTTTTTTTTTAACCATATAAGGTTTCTGGCCCTATGCGCCTCTCCTTAGTCGCCTTTTACAATCATGCGTGGTAGGGTACGGTGGTCCTATTCTTTGCAGATCCTGGGTACCACAAAGGGGGGGGGGGGTAAAGAGGATTAAACAGAGAAAACTTAAATATTTTGGACACAGTAAATGTCATGAGAATTTAGAGAAGAGCTTCTTGGGAGGGTACATAATGGGGAAAAAGAAAGAGAGGAAAGCCAAGGCGAAGATGGCTGCAAGACATCGTTGATAAGCTGCAAATGAATGCATCAGCAGTGGGGCATCTTGATTACAACTGAGAGGCCTACAGGAGAGCTGTTAAGGAGGCAAAGTTCCGCAAGGGACATGCAAATGACTGACTGACGTTTAACACTTGCTCCATACATCGCGAGGTTCTGATGGCGAGGACTCTCCCAACATATCTGGTTAGACGCTCGGTCTACAAATCCGGTGGTACCGGACTCAAATCTCAGCAGTGGGGATTTTTTGTCTGCCACAACCACACCAAAAAGGCTTCGGGAGAGGGAGATAAGGGAGGTGGGGGAATGGAGTAAGAAATTCTCCAGTGGACAACTTCTGTTCTATTGGGACTCTTACATGACCCGTCGCAGATTTTCAGATCATGAAACCCCGTCTATACAAGATTTTCTGTGGGATTATTTCTAGCATAGACCCTGTTCTATTATTCCGGTTGAACTATCTATATAGTTAAGCAGTCCATTATTCACAAGGATTTAAGAATACCCAAGGGAAAAGGTTCAGTCTTCTTAATGCGGTGACGGTCAGCATTTTGGTTTAAGAACTTTCATTTATTCTTTGCTTACTGATCCCAGGTGGTCTTGCTTATCCATTCCTCTTTTCTTCATTTCCGATATCCCAGCACCTCTTTTGCTGTTTCCTGTAGTGTTTTATTGAATTCTAGTATGGACATTTCTGCTTCGTCTTGTAGAACACTGAAGCGGTTCTTAAGTACTATTGAGAATTCATTCCCCGTTTGCTGATCTTTCAGTTTTGTTGTATCAAAACGTGCCTTTCTGTGTTCTCCGATTTTGGCGTTCCTTAATTTATTTTTTCTTTTGCTACCAGAAGGTTCTGATCACTTCCTACATCTGCTCCTTTCCCTGCTCTTACATCTTGTAGTGACCGTTTCTACTTGTTTATTAGTATGTGATTGATTTGGTTTCCTGTGGTTTTATCTTGGGATCTCCAAGTCACTTTATGGATGTTTTTATATTGAAAAATTGTCCCTCCGATGGTCATCATGTTTTCTTCGCAGAAACTGCACAGTCTTTCTCCATTTTCATTTATTTCTCCGATTCCTTCTCTTCCCATGATTCTTCTTCTATCTTCATTTCCTTCACCTACTTTTGCATTGAAGTCGCCAAAGATGATTAGCATATCATGGCTTGGGTATTGTTTCTACTGTGGTTTGGATGCTGTTGTATAATAATCTTCTTTTAATTCCTCTTCAGCTGCTTCTATTGGTGCATAACAAACCGTAATAGACAGCTTCGTGAATCTTGAGTTGAACCGTTCATATAATAATCTCTCATTTATAGCGGTCCATTTCAGCAATGCTCTTGGTGCTTCTCTTGTTATAATCAATGCCACTCCTCCTTCATGATGATATTCTTTACCTGACCATATTATTGTATCTTCTGTGTGCTGTGTTAGTTTCCTTCTGCCTTATCCTATCCTCTTGCCTCTTGTATTCCTAGTATGTCTAGTTTGTATCCGTGCATTTCCTTGATGGTTTGTGCTAGTTTTCCAGTCTGATTAAGTGTTCTTACATTCCAGCTGCCTATTTGCATCTTGTGTTTAGGTTCCATGAAGTCTGCAGTCGGGCTGGGGACTTCCAGTGGCTGGCTTTCATCCACAACCTTCATGGGCTCAGTTTCCTGATAAGCATTTCTCCTTCCACCTGCATTTGTTTTTTTCTCTTGCTTCTGTTTCTGTAGCGGTCTGATAGTTTGCTTTTTTTTAACCATATAAGGTTTCTGGCCTCTCCTTAGTCGCCTTTTACAATCATGCGTGGTAGGGTACGGTGGTCCTATTCTTTGCAGATCCTGGGTACCACAAGGGGGGGGGGGGTAAAGAGGGTTAAACAGAGAAAACTTAAATATTTTGGACACATTAAATGTCATGAGAATTTAGAGAAGAGCTTCTTGGGAGGGTACATAATGAGGAAAAAGAAAGAGAGGAAAGCCAAGGCGAAGATGGCTGCAAGACATCGTTGATAAGCTGCAAATGAATGCATCAGCAGTGGGGCATCTTGATTACAACTGAGAGGCCTACAGGAGAGCTGTTAAGGAGGCAAAGTTCCGCAAGGGACATGCAAATGACTGGCTGACGTTTAACACTTGCTCCATACATCGCGAGGTTCTGATGGCGAGGACTCTCCCAACATATCTGGTTAGACGATCGGTCTACAAATCCGGTGGTACCGGACTCAAATCTCAGCAGTGGGGATTTTTTGTCTGCCACAACCACACCAAAAAGGCTTCGGGAGAGGGAGATAAGGGAGGTGGGGGAATGGAGTAAGAAATTCTCCAGTGGACAACTTCTGTTCTATTGGGACTCTTACATGACCCGTCGCAGATTTTCAGATCATGGAACCCCGTCTATACAAGACTTTCTGTGGGATTATTTCTAGCATAGACTCTGTTCTATTATTCCGGTTGAACCATCTATATAGTTCAGCAGTCCATTATTCACAAGGATTTAAGAATACCCAAGGGAAAAGGTTCAGTCTTCTTAATGCGGTGACGGTCAGCATTTTGGTTTAAGAACTTTCATTTATTCTTTGCTTACTGATCCCAGGAACTTGAGTTGACGTATGAACTCAAGTTTTGTCCAGTCTTTTGGACTTCTGTAATGAAACAATCTTGATTTGTTTGTCAGGATCTTGGGAGTGCTGGGTGGGGGTTTAACACGCTGATTTTAATACTTGTAGCCCAGACAAACTAGTTGCCCTCAACTTAATATAAATGCGTTGAAAATAAAGGGGTGGCCACTAGCTTAATATATATGTGTTGAATATAAAGGGGTGATTCTCAGCTTAATATAAATGTGTTGAAAATAAAGGGGTGATCCTCAGCTTAATATAAATGTGTTGAATATAAAGGGGTGATCCTCAGCTTAATATAAATGTGTTGAAAATAAAGGGGTGGCCCTCAGCTTAATATAAACGTGTTGAAAATAAAGGGGTGGCCCTCAGCTTAATATAAATGTGTTGAAAATAAAGGGGTGGCCCTCAGCTTAACATAAATGTGCTGAAAATAAAGTGCTGGCCCTCAATTTTTGTGTTGTAGTATATATGACTTGAAAAAAATATGAGTTACTTAAAAAAGAGAAAGGATAAAATTAAAGCTGATATTATAACACTCTTTTTAAAAAAAATAGAAAGGATACAATTAAAGCTGACATTATAACACTCTGAAAAAAAAAACAGAGCGGATAAAATTAAAGATGACATTATAAAACTCTTTAAAAAAATAGAAAGGATACAATTAAAGCTGACATTATAACACTGTTTAAAAAAATAGAAGGGATACAATTAAAGCTGACATTATAACACTCTTTAAAAACTAGAAAGGATAAAATTAAAGCTGACATTATAACACTGTTTAAAAAAATAGAAGGGATACAATTAAAGCTGACATTATAACACTCTTTAAAAACTAGAAAGGATAAAATTAAAGCTGACATTATAACACTCTTTAAAAACTAGAAAGTATAAAATTAAAGCTGACATTATAACACTCTTTAAAAACTAGAAAGGATAAAATTAAAGCTGACATTATAACACTCTTTAAAAACTAGAAAGGATAAAATTAAAGCTGACATTATAACACTCTTTAAAAACTAGAAAGGATAAAATTAAAGATGACATTGTAAAACTCTTTTAAAAAATAAAAAGGATAAAATTAAAGCTGACATTATAACACTCTTTAAAAACTAGAAAGGATAAAATTAAAGCTGACACTATAACACTCTTTAAAAACTAGAAAGGATAAAATTAAAGCTGACACTATAACACTCTTTAAAAACTAGAAAGGATAAAATTAAAGCTGACACTATAACACTCTTTAAAAACTAGAAAGGATAAAATTAAAGCTGACATGACATTCTTAAGAAATAGAACGGATAAAATTAAAGCTGACATGACATTCTTAAGAAATAGAACGGATAAAATTAAAGCTGACATTATAACACTCTTTAAAAACTAGAAAGGATAAAATTAAAGCTGACATAACACTCATATTTTTTTCCCAGTTTTTTATACGCTTTCAAAACCAACAGCAAAACTGAACATATTTTATCGGCTCTAATCTCTGTTCTCAGTCGTTACGTCAAAATATTGCCCATTATCAATAAATATGAACAAAGTAGAAACTTTTGGAAATACGAAAAACTAAAATTACGCAATGGTTCTTATAACCAAAAACTAAAAAAAAAAAAATCTAGGTTCGGTACTTTGTGTCACATCTGTGCAAATAGTAACAATTTCTCCACAGAATATCTATTGAAAGAAAATTCTTTCTCTCTCCTATCTCTCTCTCCTCTCTCGCTCTCTCTCTCTCTCTGAACCTTTAGGTGCCTAGGGCACATTGGGCGTCCCAAGGGTTTTCCACAAATGCCTGTCTGTCGTCTCCCCCCCCCCCCCCCAACCAACCGCTCTTGCCCAGGTGAGCCCTCTATTGTTCAACATTCTCTCTGTTGTCTTTCCCTCCATGTCTCCCTAACTCCTGTTCCTTTGAGGTGACGGTCAGCATTTTGGTTTAAGAACTTTCATTTATTCTTTGCTTACTGATCCCAGGAACTTGAGTTGACTTATGAACTCAAGTTTTGTCCAGTCTTTTGGACTTCTGTAATGAAACAATCTTGATTTGTTTGTCAGGATCTTGGGAGTGCGGGGTGGGGGTTTAACACGCTGATTTTAATATTTGTAGCCCAGACAAACTGGTTGCCCTCAACTTAATATAAATGTGTTGAAAATAAAGGGGTGGCCACCAGCTTAATATATATGTGTTGAAAATAAAGGGGTGGTCCTCAGCTTTATATAAATGTGTTGAAAATAAAGGGGTGATCCTCAGCTTAATATAAATGTGTTGAATATAAAGGGGTGATCCTCAGCTTAATATAAATGTGTTGAAAATAAAGGGGTGATCCTCAGCTTAATATAAATGTGTTGAAAATAAAGGGGTGATCCTCAGCTTAATATAAATGTGTTGAATATAAAGGGGTGATCCTCAGCTTAATATAAATGTGTTGAAAATAAAGGGGTGATCCTCAGCTTAATATAAACGTGTTGAAAATAAAGGGGTGGCCAGCTTAATATAAATGTGTTGAAAATAAAGGGGTGGCCCTCAGCTTAACATAAATGTGTTGAAAATAAAGTGCTGGCCCTCAATTTTTGTGCTGTAGTATATATGACTTGAAAAAAATATGAGTTACTTAAAAAAGAGAAAGGATAAAATTAAAGCTATATTATAACACTCTTTTTAAAAAAAAATAGAAAGGATACAATTAAAGCTGACATTATAACACTCTGAAAAAAAACAGAGCGGATAAAATTAAAGATGACATTATAAAACTCTTTTAAAAAATAGAAAGGATACAATTAAAGCTGACATTATAACACTGTTTAAAAAAATAGAAGGGATACAATTAAAGCTGACATTATAACACTCTTTAAAAACTAGAAAGGATAAAATTAAAGCTGACATGACATTCTTAAGAAATAGAACGGATAAAATTAAAGCTGACATAACACTCATATTTTTTTCCCAGTTTTTTATACGCTTTCAAAACCAACAGCAAAACTGAACATATTTTATCGGCTCTAATCTCTGTTCTCAGTCGTTACGTCAAAATATTGCCCATTATCAATAAATATGAACAAAGTAGAAACTTTTGGAAATACGAAAAACTAAAATTACGCAATGGTTCTTATAACCAAAAACTAAAAAAAAAAAAAAATCTAGGTTCGGTACTTTGTGTCACATCTGTGCAAATAGTAACAATTTCTCCACAGAATATCTATTGAAAGAAAATTCTTTCTCTCTCCTATCTCTCTCTCCTCTCTCGCTCTCTCTCTCTCTCTCTCTCTGAACCTTTAGGTGCCTAGGGCACATTGGGCGTCCCAAGGGTTTTCCACAAATGCCTGTCTGTCGTCTCCCCCCCCCCCCCCCAACCAACCGCTCTTGCCCAGGTGAGCCCTCTATTGTTCAACATTCTCTCTGTTGTCTTTCCCTCCATGTCTCCCTAACTCCTGTTCCTTTGAGGTGTCCATCTCAGTGCTATTTTTGGCAATGAGTCATCAGTCATCCAGAACACATGCTCTAACCATCGACAGTGTCTGTCCCCAGTAATCGAAGTCATTGGCTTCATCTGCATTTCTGCCACCAAGATATTATTTGAAAAAGAAAATCAGTGATATTAAAATACAATAAGTGTAGCCAGTAACCATTTAAAAATCCATCTTAAAAGACAAAAAGAAATTATATGACGAAAAAGATAAATGCAACGGTTAATTCTTTTATTAATCCAGTGAGTTTTATTCGTCATAGCGTTTATGTTAACGTGAAAAGGTCTCTCATTGCTTCTTCCATCTGATTTTTGCTTCTTATGTTTCATCTGTAACGTTTATTACACAGACACTTGTAAATATATATATATATATATTCTTCAAATACTATGGACGCAAAAAAGAACAAATATATATATACTACAAGAACTTAAACTTGGAGAACTACTGTTACGATCATGAAACGAATCCAGACATTTATTAACACATGCCTTAGAAGGATTCTACAAATACGATGGCCAGTTACCATAAGTAACCAAGAACTGCAGCAGCGAACAGGCCAGCAACCAGTGGAAGACGACATCCTACGAAGAAGATGGGGATGGATCGGACACACCCTACGGAAATCCACATCCAGCACCACAAGGCAAGCCCTAACATGGAACCCACAGGGTAAAAGGAGGAGAGGGAGACTTAGGAACTCCTGGCGCAGAAGTCTGGACATGGACATCAAAATAATGAACCAGACATGGAGACAGTTGGAAAGAGTGGCTCAGGACCGAACTGCCTGGCGAGCTCTTGTTGGCGGCCTATGCTCCACGAGGGGTCAGAGGCATAGATAGATAGATAGATAGATAGATAGATAGATAGATAGATAGATAGATAGATAGATAGATAGATAGATAGATAGATAGATAGATAGATAGATAGATAGATAGATAGATAGATAGATAGATAGATAGATAGATAGATAGATAGATAGACAAGAACTTAATATTGAAGAAGGCTGGCTAGTAAAGAGGATTAAAGAGAGAAAACTTAAATATGTTGGACACATTAAACGTCATGATAATCTAGAGAAAACTGTCTTGGAAGGGTACATAATGGGAAAAAGAAAGAGAGGAATACCAAGGCGAAGATGGCTGCAAGACATTGTTGATGATCTGCAAATGGATGCATCAGCAGTAGGCCATTTTGCTCACAACAGAGAGGCCTACAGTAGTACTGTTAGGGAGTCGACGTTCCGCAAGGGACATGCAAACGAAATGAATGAATATATATATATATATATATATATATATATATATATATATATATATATATATATATATATAAAGAAATATCTACAGAAAAGTTATGAAAACTGTAGAAGCAGATTATTTCACTTCAACAAGTCGCAGTATTCCTTTAATTTTTTTTGTCACCATTGTTTTCAAGAAGATCTAGCAATTGTATATATCATCTTTAACATGATGATGATGATAATGTCGAAATTGATGATGCTAATAAATTCATAGCTTATCTTATGATTTTGTTTAAAATTAACGTATACACTTGTTAATGCTATTTAAAATAAATGGTCTGACATGTTAAAGTTTACTTAACATAATCGGTTAAAAAAATAGAGTTAGGTGTGGTGGCAAGATATGCTACTGATGGCATGCATACAGGCCCGTCCTGGCGATAGTATATCATCTTGTGGCTAGGAAGAAAGAGAGGAAGACCAAGGCAAAGATGGCTGCAAGACGTCGCTGATGATCTGCGAATGGTCGCATCAGCAGCAGGGACATCTTGCTTACAACCGAAAGGCCTACAATGGAGCTATTAGGGCGGCAAAGTTCCGCAACAGACATGCAAGTGACTGACTGACTGCGGCTAGGAAATTAAATGATGTATATCTTCAGTCTTACGTCATGTTTTCCCATGGTACACCTATCAAGTCGATTCGTGGATTCCCGTCCCGTCTTTTATACTGGTTGTCTGATCACCCTTCTCGCTGTCGTCTCCTTTCTCTCACACGTGTGGCGAATTACCTAGAAAAATAAGCGGGCTCAAGCTGGGTTAACAAAAATGAACCAAGAAGTAAGGAATGCGTTTGTGGAAAGAAAAAACACAGATCCAAGTGATCATCAGCTGTGTCTGGTCTTCGGGATACAAAGACATATAACAACAGTAGAGATCACAGCTAGAGGGGAATCAGGCCATATGGGACAGTGAGGAGGCTCTTACTATGTTTTAGCCCGGGGACCTGGCTGGTGCTCGTTCTGTCCTTGCATTTTAACTTTTCAGTTTAAGCGTGCTTTTCAAAATGTATTTGTCTTTGATATAGTTAAAATATGTCGTGTAGTTCTTAAGTTTCCTGCTTTTATAATTTTATTTTCAGTTACGAGGGGCGTTCAGAAAGTAATGCACCACATCGTTTTTTTTTTTTTTTAGCTAATAATGAAGATAGCATAGAATTTTGCACACTTTAAATATGGCATGTGCCGCTTGTGTGGACCAAATTGCACCGCAACCGGCCAAATAAAATGGCTGCCCTAACCGTTGAAATGGAGCGTGTATAAGCGCGAATTGTGATAGAATTTCTCAGAGAAGGAAACTGTTGTGAACATTCATAAACGTCTGTGTGATGTGTATGGAAGTTTTGCAGTCGACAAGAGTACAATCAGTCGCTGGTTTCAGAGAATCAAAATCAATAAGTAGCGATAAGGAGTTGCATGATCGGCCGCGCTGTGGACGTCCTGCCACAGCCACCAAGGCAGAAATGTTGAAATGCGCTGAGGGCATTATTCTTACTGATAGGCATATCACTACTCAACACGGTTCTAAGGACTGCAAAACGCGCCACAAACAGCCTCTGGCAGTTAAGTCCAGCTCCTGGCCTTCCCGTGGCAGAACTGTTTAAACTGACAGGAGAAGGGGCGAGGGCGAATATCTGGCGCCTGAAAACCAGTTACTTAGGGTAGATGAGTGTCACGTTTGGTAGCTCATCTGCCGCTGTAGGCGAGATCTTCAGCTGCCGTGCGTGGAGCGGTGCTCTTCCCGGCCAATGAAGAAATTTGCAAATGAGGTTGCCGCGCAGCATCACTGCGGAAAAGGTGGTTGAAAGAATAAAGCGAAGCAAACAGTCAAATCACGGCACCTCTGGTCTGGAGGTCGGCCACGTCCTGAGTGCAGTCATATCGGGTGAAATGCATGAACTGGCTTGTCCCAGAGGTTAAGTCACTGCTGGCTTGACTTTTCAAATGCCGCGCGTGGAGTGAAGCTCCTCCCGGTTAAGGAAGTAAATGCGGAAATAAAGGTTGCTGTGCGGCGCCGATGGGAAAAGGTGGTGGAAAGTGAAGTTTAACCTGGTATGTCCAGTAGTATCGCTACGAGAGCTATACCACGGCACCTCTGCTCTAGAGGCCGCCTACGTCCGAAATACACCTACACTGGTGAAATATGCCTAAACCGGCACACACCAGGGGTGGAACTCGATGGCTAGACATGTCATGCCACCTCCGCTCTAGAGGTCGGTAACGCCTGATAAACACCCATACTGGTGAATTTTGCCTAAACCGGCTCATACCAGGGGTGAATCTTGAAGGCTATGAATGTCACAGTACCTCTGCCCTAGAGGTCGGTCCCGTCCCAAACATGCCCATACTGGGAAATGCCTAAACCGGCTAAACCCAGGGGTAGAAGTCACTAGTGGCGAGGATTCGTCCTCCTGGACAAAAGCTCCATCCTGGTCACAACTAGGAAGGGTAGCGGCCACAACCGCAAAATGCTGAAGTCGGAGGCACTGGACCAGGGAAGTCTAGATAGGCAACCACCTCTCACCCGGCGGGGATGTCTGCGTATCCTAATCACGCTGAGGTTTTCCGGTGAGAAAGTCCAACCCTGGACTGGATGGACAACCACCTCTCACCCGGCGGTGATACACGGGTATCTCAAAACACGTCGAGGTTTTCCGGTGAGAAAGTCCAACTCTGGCCTGGGTGGGCTAACGCCTCTCACCCAGCGGGGATGCACTGATATTCCAAACACGTCGAGGTCTTCCGGTGAGAAAGTCCAACCCTAGACCAAACTGGTGCAATGAAAACCACGGTGTCACGCAATCCCGCTTCCGAGACCCACCAAGAATACAGGCTAAAGCACTGTGATACTCTGAACCCCTTGTGGTCCTTTCGTGGAACTCGTGTGGTCTATTTTGGACCACACAGGGGACCACAGGACCTAACGAGGACCACATGCGTGAATTCAGTAGGTTCACAGTGCGGTTTTTGGTGGTAGAAGTGAACGAAGAAGAAGAAGAAGACTACTCAACACTTGGCCTTAAAGCTATCAGTCAGTAATGCTAGTGCAAATGGGGTTATAGAATCTCTCGATTTTCTAAGGTTTGCGAAAGGTGGGTTCCTCGAAGTCTCACAAATGACCATCGATTGCAAAGGAGAGCAATTTCTTCTGAATTGTTGGAAGCAATCACTGAATTGGGTTGGACAGTACTACCCCATCCACTCTATAGTCCCGATTTGGCACACTCTGATTTCCATATGGTCCACTTAAAGATGCACTCAGAGGGGTAAGATATGAAGATGACGAAGGAGTGATTCATGCAGTTAAGAAATGGCTACATAATCAAGAGAAAATCTGGTACAGTCTAGGAATACATGCACTTGTTTCGCGCTAGCGTAAAGCCGTACAAGTTTATGGGGATTATGTTGAATAATACCGATGTTTACATGCCATATATGTGTATATTGTGTATAAATTTCATGCTTTTAAAATAAACAGCTCCTGAGAAAAACGATGTGGTGCATTACTTTCCGAACGCCCTTCGTACATCATCATCATCATCATCATCATCATCATCATCATCATCATCATCTCATGCAGTCTCCCTACGCAAGGTTGACTGCAATGAATCTCCTCTCTGCTCTGTTTCTTATCTTCGTAGCACACTCTGCCAAGCTTGTCCTTGTCTGTCTCTTGATGTTGTCCACCTATCTATATCGCTGTCATCCTCGTGCTCTTTTCTATCCTTTTTTTTCTCTTGCTATTATCAAGAAGGGTCTTCAGTATAATATTTTGCCTCTTGACATGCCCAAACTATCTTAACTGTCTTGTTTTTGTGCCAGTCAATATTTTCAGTCAAGCTGTCCTACATCTGAAACAAATCACCAGCTTCGTTTTGTTTCCATATCTTGTCCATGAAATGAATTCGTTTAGTCTGTAAGTATGTATTTCAAATGGTGCAGTTTTCTTTCACATTTTCTTCTTTTCTTATACATGTTTTTAAACCGCACGAAAGTCTTGAGAATACAGACCGTGTGACGAGTCTTTTTCTGTGTTATTTGATAAGACTTAAGATATTTCTTGTTCTGCTGAAGACGACGTTGGCTATTTCTGTTCTTATGATTATCCATTACCAATTACCCATTTTCCATAGTCTGTTTTTTGTGTACCTATTTTTCTTTATATTATCATTATTATTACTAACTGCACTGGTCTCTCATGGCGAAGGTCGGGGGTTCGAATCCGGCCGGCTGCACACCAGTCACCCAGCTGTAGAAATGGGTACCCGGCTTCTTCTGGAGTTGGGGAAGGAAAGGCAGCCAGGCGTGATACTGACCATATCACTCTCTAGTGTGCTGACAGGTGAAGGAAAATATGGGCACTAACACCATATCCCTATGTGCTTCTATGGCATGACAGGGTTACCTTTTTTTTTTTTTTACTTATTATTACTAACAACCCAAAATGCTAGTAAAATAGTACCAAAGGTCAAGGTTGGAAAAACAAAGTTAATGAACAAAAAATTGAGCAACAGCAATGTACTGAAAGTAGATAACAAGTCAGTGGAGGAGGTCAACGAATTTGTGTATCTTGGCATTAGATTAATAGAAGATGAAGACAGTAAAGAGAACATCTATAACAGGCTAACTAGAGCAAACCATGCTTTCGCAATCCTTACAATTATCCAAAAAAGCTGAGCACGAAAGCAAAAACCACAAGAGAATAATGTCCTAAGTATGGTGGTCTACAGAAGTGTGTTTTGCATAACCACCAAAACTATAGAAAACAAACTGAATTTCTCTCAGACTAAATGTTTACATAGGATTATACGAAGCAGTCAGTCAGCCAGTCAGTCATTTGCATGTCCCTTGCGGAACTTTGCCTCCCTAACAGCTCTTCTGTAGGCTTCTCGGATGTAAGCTAGATGCCCTTCTGCTGATGCGTCCATTTGCAGATTACTAACGCCATGGCCTTCTTCTCTTTATTCCCATTATTATTATTCCTCGTTACTAGTCAACCTTCTTCAATATTAAGTTCGTGTAGTATGGATATATTTGTTCTTTTTTGTGTCCATGATATTTGAAGAACTCTTCTGTAGCATTTACATTCAAAGGAATTTATATGTTTCTCAGCTGTTGCGAAAAGTGTCCAGGTCTCACAGGCATAAGTTGCGATGGGAAAGATGCATTAAAATCTTAATTTTGTAGTTCTGTCTTTTCCTCTCCACAGCTTCTTTAGTTTTTTTTTTTTTTTTTGCTTTTTGAGGAGACTATACAAATATTTTTCCTACGTTTGTCTATTATCAAGCAGTCACAAAGATATGCAAGATAAAATACACAAGCTAACTCAGAATGCAAACAACATAGGACTAAAGATCAACGTAGGAAAGACAAAATTAATGAAGCAAAATGTGAACAACAGAAATGTACTCAAAGTAGATAACAAGTTAGTGGAGGAGGTCAACGAATTTGTATACCTTGGCAGCAGAGTAGTAGAAAATGGAGACAGCACAGAGGACATCAACAGCAGACTTACTAGAGCAAACCAGGCTTTTACAATGCTGCAGACTATATGGAAATCAAAAAAACTAAGCATAAATATGAAAATCAGGATATTTAAGAGTAATGTTCTAATTGTACTACTCTATGGAAGTGAATGCTGGAAAATCACTAAAACCATAGAAAACAAGTTCAATTCTTTCCAGACTAAATGTTTACGAAGAATTAGAAAAATATTTTGGCCAAACACCATTAGAAATAACATCTTATTAGCAGAAATGCAGATGAAACCACTGACAGCAATTATTGAGGAAAGACGTTGGCGATGGTTGGGACATGTGCTCCGAATGACAACTCACTACCAAAAATACCACTAAGATGGACACCACAAGGGAGCAGAAGTAAGGGTAGACCAAAAGAGACATGGAGAAGAACAACAGAAAGGATGTTGAGCAATAGAGGGCTCACCTGGGCAAGAGCAGAAAAAAAAGGCAAAGGACAGGCATTTGTGGAAAACCCTTGCGGAAGCCCCATGTGCCCTGGGCACTTAAGGTTCAGAGAGAGAGAGAGATACAAATATTTTGGCCAAATATTATAAGAAATAGCAGAAGTGCTTATCAAGCCATTGACTTAGTTTACTGAGGAAAAATGTTAGCGGTGGTTTGGGGCATGTCCTTCAGACGACTGATGACTCATTGCTAAAAATAGCACGGAGATGGACTTCTCAGGAGAACAGGAGTAGGGGCAGACATGGAGAAGAATAACAGAGAGGATGGTGAACAATAGGGGCTCACCTGGGGCATGAGCGGACACAAAAAAAGGCGAAAGACAGGCATCTGTGGACTTTTGCATTGGATTCCTAAAGGTTCAGAAATTCTTCTTCTTCTTCTTATTGTACAACTCTTCACGAACCATTTGGTAGGAAATGCTCAGACTACCAACTATATTTCAGGAAGTTATAATAATGAACCATTTTTTAAAAAAATGAAGTGGAATGTTTTCATCCCTCTTATTTCTCAAAATGTCAGTTACCTCAAACTTGATTTTTCATAAGTTTAAAATGAATATTCTAAATTCTTTAGTTCTAAAGTGATTTATATGCACTTCTTCCTCTCTCCATCATATTGGTTAGGCCTGATTATCAGCAGAGCCTAAAATACGACCTCTTGTCCTCGTTCGTAAGATAACGGTAATAACAGATGGGAGTAGTTTCAATGGCTGAAAAGGCTCTTGTCCGGACAAACAATAGAAGGCGAAGACTAAGCTCCGGAGCACCTGCCTCTCTTCATCCGATTGGGCCTCGAATTGAAACTGCGTGTGTGACGTCAGCAGTGGCGGCCTGTTCAACCACAAGCGGAAGTGAGGCTATCGTCTGCTCAACAACACGAGAGCGTCTTTGTATTGTCTGTGTTTTGTAGAATTTCGCTGGAAACATTGGACGAATTATAGCGGAAAAAAGTGAATAATATCGTGAAAATTATGATCATCACATCTACGAGGTGTATCAGTGTTTATTGCCGTCTGTAGGATCTCGTTTTCTGGCTAAGAAGGTGAGTTTTCTTCGATGTAGTTGTTTACCGCTTACACAGTGATGAAAACGAAAGGAAAGGCGGTCTTGGTCGTTGGGGCTTAGCGCAAGCCCAGGTAACCGCAATTTTCAATGCCCCTGAGCTATAACCTCTGCCATTGTGTGGCAGAAGAATAAACCGGCGCTGAAATGCTTCTTAAAAAGTCCGAAAGCTTTAGGTTTGTGAAGAAAGCCTTTTCTTCGCAATGCCATTCATCGATTGTCATTCACCTTACAATAACAAACACACCAAACACACTGGCGATGACCCACTTACAGATCTGCATTGTTCGTGCTTTCGAACTTGACTGAGCATTGAATATTTCGTGTTTACAGCGTTAGGGTTTTCAGAAGTTATAAAAGTGAAATTACAGCTTCGTGTGTCCTTAGTCTGCCAGAACACTACCAGTTTTACATGATAATGTGTTAACAAATAATTTTTGCTTACAAAATATTATTTGTGGCCATAATCATGTATAAAGCTGAGGACTGTGTAACCCCACCCTTCTCGTTTCCCGTCCGCCTCTTCTATCTCCCAGAGATCCACCACTACACTGTGAAGAACAAATAAACACACTGGCTACAAAAGAAAGAAAAAAAGGCCATAATGTAGCCTTAATGTCCCTTCCCACTCCAGATCACACACTATGTAGGTCAACTTTAACCCATCCTTGACGCAAATGTTTAAGGGATATTGAGAATTAGCTAATTATCGTTTTGCTGAAAACAGCTTGGGCCAATGTCGAATAAAATTATTAGTTCCTTTCTTATTGCATTATCACGTTAAGCTAACATTAAATAAATGTAGATAATTTATAAGGTTAGAAACATGCAAGCTCAGTATGCTTTTGTTGTAGCTAAAATGGATTATGTCCAGTAGACAAAGACACCAGCCGAGTTCGTTATTTTTAAGAAGATGCGTATTAAATGCATTAACATTTCTGTTTATATTTGCCCTTCCTTGTGGTATGATCTTGTGCGTCACCATATTTTATTTTTTTTTTTTAGGTTATCTGCCAGTTTGCCTTGTTTCATTCTTTGAGACGATAAAATTTGGAAGAAGCTGCTATCATTCCATCTTCTTTGTCCAATGCAGTTGTTACCATTTTGCTCATTTGTCATGACTTTTGTCTCTGAGAGTCTGATTTGCCAAGATAGTGCATAGTATGTGTGATTTGGCTTGTAAGCTTAAGTTCTTTCAGTTTACTGAGGACAGGTCTGATTGTTCCCAGTTTGCTTACTTTCTCTGTTATTTTTTCATTTCATTTGTTTCAGTTCTTCGCTTTCTATTTGTTGTTTCACGAAGCGAACCACCATTCTTCTGAATGACCATGTATCAGATGCCAGAATTTGCTGTGTGCTTTTCGTGCTTATAGCGTCCTTATTTCGGCACCACTGATTAGTACTGCTTAACATGCTCATTTCACAAGCATGCACTGAATCGTTACTTCAGACCACACTGTTGGAGTATTGTGTAAATTATGAGTAATTATCCAAGTTCTATTTCTGATTGTACTGCACGTTGGAAAACTATTGACATCCATGATGTACAATTATTAGCTATTTGCCATTGTGTGTCTGAAGCGGCGATGCAAACAGTAGCATCTAGTCCAAGTTTAAGTAACCAACAGGGAGACTATTTTGTAAAACCAGTCTGCAAATATTCTCAGTCCTCTAGACAGCTTGTTGAGCCTTTGATCCACAAAGGGCGGGCAGGCTATAGCGTTTAGCAGCACAAAGAGGCCATTCAGTTTTGGTATCTTGTGTAAGATTGCCCAACGGATCGTGAACTGGTTGAGGCTTTTCATAAAAGGCAGCAGCAGTTGGGATTGGAAGTTATTCTGGTTGCAAGTAGCTGTTATCCTAGATATTTTTACGTTCGTGTTGTAGACCGGTGTTTCTCAGCGAAATCTGTACAGCCTTTCCATGAAAGGAGGTGGGGGAGAAAAGGAGGAGAACTGCGGGCAGTTTCGTAAGGGTCACAACTACAAGACTTAAATAACATTTTTGTTATACTGACATAAGTTAAGAAACTTTAGAAACGTGAAGACGAAGCATTAAAAAAATGTTACTAATGTGAATTATGTCCGAAGACACCGGGCATAGGCGTATGAAGATGCAGATCAGTGTTTTGACATTTCTGTTGAGAGGGAGAGAGAGAGAGAGTGGTGGTACCTAGAGGGAGGGATGGAGGGGGCACATAGAGAGAGAGAGGTGGTACCTAGAGGGAGGGATAGAGGGGGCACCTAGAAAGGTAGGGAGGGTACGTCTAGAGAGACAGGGAGGGAGGAGGCATCTCCTAGAGAGACAGGCAGGGAGAGGAGGATTTAGAAAATTTTAATGCAGAAAGAGGGGGGAGAACAGGCAAGCAGAAGCTTGTAGTGGAAGTCATAGATTGATTAGGACTGCCAGCCGGATTCAGTAATCGAAAAACCAGGGGAGGAATTGCGGAATTCGTGAGACAGATTGGCATCGGATGTCTGGGCGAGTGATGAAAGAAGAACAGATTGAAACTAAGGCAGTTTTAGAGTAAATGTAGTTACTGAAAAATTTTGTTAGAGGTGATCTGAACCAGCAAGCAGTAATAAGTCGAAAGACTATTATGTCTGTCCCTATCTACCAGCTTTGATTCAGAAAACAGCCAAGTTGTCCGCTTACCTCAGCCTACCCCAAAGGTATCTCATGGCGATGGCTGATTTCTTAGCCGCCCTCTTGTTAGCTAATGAAAGCCACGGCGGTAGCCAGATCATGATATTGGGGGGGGGGGGGGAAGGAGGAGAGAGCAGTTTTTTAGTTTCCAAAGAACCATGCCAAGAACTCAGGTCCGCAAGAGCACTCCTACGTAAAACAACAAAAGAAAAGTAATGCCAAGACAAATAGGTCTCATTGATACCATTATCTGCTGCAGTCTTCATTTCATTTAACTTTATTAAACTATTTGGACCACAGTCACTATCCTTTCCTCCATCGTTCTCAGCAGCCCGCCATATCTTCGTTGATTTCATCAGAAGAATATATAAGGCATTACTTGTTGCACTCTTTTCCTTCCAATTCCTACAGTTGAAATTATGAACACCGAGAAACAAATGACATTGCGCCAGATTTCCATCCTTTCGTTGCAAAATGGAAAAAAAAAATCAGTGTTCATAGGGTTAATATTCTTTCTCTGTATTTATATAGGCATACTTGCATACATCAACAGGAATACCCGGCGTTGTACAGGTAGGTTAGGTGCAGGATGAAACGTGTTAAAATTTGGTGACTGGCAGAAAAGATCAGATTCTGTCAGTCTTTCCGTGTGCCTACAAACCCATTCATCTGATTATTTGTCATTCGATCGATCAGTCGAAAGTAGAGCTGTAACTCACTTTTGAACGCGGAAACTATGAACTGGTGCAGAAACTCGACTTAACATGAACATTTTCAGTTCTGTGATTCAGATTTCTTGCGATATAAATATTTACACATTGATCGGAAACATTCTTATACTAAAACAAGTTTATTGCAAAGAAAGAATGAAGACGAGCAAATTTGCATTTGAAAGATTTTTTTGTCAGCATTATGCCAGTTAAAAAAAAACAACAACAAAAAAGCTTCCCCTAAAATGAATACTTTCATTAGAAAAAAATCTGGCACTGTCAAGCGAAGCCCAGCGAATCACTGCCTGCCTCATTATCTCTCGATATATATATATATATATATATATATATATATATATATATATATATATATATATATATATATATATACATACATACATACACACACGCACCCACGCACGCACACACACAGAGAGAGAGAGAGAGAGTCAGTTTGGACGCTTTAACTTTCTAAAGATTCTATATCTTGAATGGGTTAATGCGTGCGAGCTGTGTGCCACTTAGCCAGTTCCTTTGTGAGATGTTATTTTATCTCAATGCCGGGGTGAAGATGCTGTCCCAGTTTGCAAATAGCGACCCGGAGCTGACATGCCAGCGTCAAGGTTGGCGAACCAAAGCCGGTCAAGACCCCGTCCCACCTCTTTGATGGCATCCCCAGTAACAGGCCTAACTTGACTATTGGGGCAGGGATCGCCATAATTCCCATGGTGTTGGAGTCTGCTTAAGAAGTGTTGCACACCTCCTGCATTTTAGCTGCACTCGGCCGAAAAAGTAGTAGCCTTAACCCGCTCCCAATCCGACTCGATACCATGTCTCATCTTCACCGCATTGGCTGCAAAGAACACCAGCTCGCAGTTCCAGGAAGAAGACTAAAAATAAACAACTTTTTTTTAGGTCTTCAGGGCATCCCAGCAGTTATGGTTCCTTAACAATGAAGCCCATGTCAGGATGGATAGCTGCAGAAAGAACTGACATAAACGTTGTAGGATGTGTCTGATAGACGAAATTTTATGCTCAACAAAAGAACTCCAGATAAGGAATGTTACGTAGAAAACTCATAGACTTTCCATAATCCTTATTGCTTTGTAAATAAGATTATGATTTTATTTCCGTAGTTTACGTATTAGGACATCTTGGCGAACTACCATGCGGGCCCCATGTGACGTTTAGCGGCACGGGAAGGATGTAAGATGTAAGTTTACGTATTGTACGCGAAGAGAGACAATGAATAATGTTTTGTAAGCCAGGGATTCTTCACATTATCAACACCTACGGTGTCATAAGATGATAAAGAGTTGAGGAATTAAATTCTTTGAACATTGAAACTTACATTGAAAAGTGCCACATTTAGACATCTGATGTTACCATCATGAAACTACCCATTAATCAAAATGGAAAAAATACACGTAGAAAGGACAGATGTTGAATAAGTCAATCAATTTGCATACCTTGGCAGCTACATAGATCAGGATGGTGACACCAGAAAGGAAGTTAGAATTAGAACTGCAAAAGCAGCATCGATCTTCAAGAATCTTGAGAACGTATGGCATTCAAAAGTTATAAGCACAAAAACTAAGGTAAGATTATTCAATTCAAATGTAATATCCACCCTCATTTATGCATGTGGAAGCTGGAAATCAACTAAAGAAATAGACAAGAAATTAGACTCTTTTGAAAACAAATGCCCAAGGAAAATATTCGGCATCAAGTGGAACGAATTCAAGAACAATGCAGAGATAAGACAGATGAGCGAACAACAACCAATCTCAGGGATGATCAGGAAAAGGAGATGGACATATGTTGGTCATGTGATGAGAAGAAACGATCAGATAATCCCAAAACAAGTTATCAAGTGGAGCACAACAGGCTAAAGGAAAAGAGGCAGATCACGTGAAACTCTAAAAGAGGGCACTGATAAGAGAGGCCAGAATAATAGGCATAAAATCCCTTAATGACGTTGAAAAGCTCGCTGAAAACAGGAACAACTGGCGAATTACCTTGCGAGCCCTATATGACGTTTAACGGCATGGGAAGGATATAAGATAAGATGTTACCATCGTTTTCAGTAAACTAAATAATATATGTATGGGTTATTGGAATGGAGATTTACGCTCCAGTTTTGTGGAGGCTTAAAGAATATTAGTTTGCTCAGAATATGTGAAAATAGGAAATTGTTAGCCATGTACCTTTCATTTTATACGAGAAGGTAACCAGGTAAGTTACGAAGGGAAGTCAGTAAAGTAAATCGCAAATTGAAATATTTTATCAGTGGCAGTTATCAGGTAGTATTTAAATATGTCTTTAGATAGTACCATCATCCAACTTTATAATAGCAGTATGTAGGGGAGTTACGTGCGCATGCGCAAAGCAATAACAAAATGGCTACCCAACTGTTAGTGTGTACTAAAGAAGAACAGAGAAGTGTAGTGCGATTTTTGTGGGCTAAAGGACATTCAGTTGAAGGCATTCATAAGGAAATGATTACAGTTTATGCTGAAAAGTGTTTATCACGTAAAGCGGTCTATAACTGGGTAAAAGAATTTTCTCAGGGACGCACCGAAATTGTTGACAAAGTCCGACTTGGCCGTCCTGTTAAGATTGCAACAGAAGCGACTGTGAATGAGATTATCATCATTTCTAGGTGCCCCCTCCTTACCTCCCTCTAGGTATCACCTCTCTCTCTCTCTCTCTCTCTCTCTCTCTCTCTCTCTCTGAATGAGATTATCAGAGCTGATAGACGAGTAACGATAGACAATGTAGCACGTGCAATCAGATGTTCACATGGCTTAGCCTACATAATAATGCATGAGCAGTTGAATTTTCGGAAAGTTTGCTCACGTTGAGTACCCAGATCTGAATGATGAACACAGATTGAACCTATTTGGCTTGTCATTGCAGCATCTCTGTCATTACGGATGTGAAGGTGAAGACAAGCTCCAAAGGATTATTACTGGAGACGAATCTTGGGTGCACCACTACCAACCCGAATCAAAACGTGCCTCAATGCAATTGAAACACTGGTCATCGCCGTGCGCAAAAAATTCAAGATTACGCCTTCAGCGGGGAAGGTTATGCTGACAGTGTTCTGGGATTATAAAGGAGTGTTGTTAACCAAGTTCCAGAAGTATGGTGACAGTGTGAATTCTGTATCGTACTGTGAAGTTCTGTCGATGCTACGGGATGTAATTCGAAGAAAACGTCCTGGTCTGCTGACTAGAGGTGTGCTTCTCCTCCATGACAATGCCAGACCACATACAGCTCGGTTAACCCAAGAGAAAATTAGCCAGTTGGATTGGAAAGTTCTTGAACATCCACCCTATAGTCCTGACTTAGCTCCAAGTGATTTTCACCTGTTTGGTCCATTGAAAAACCACCTTGGCGGGAGAAGATTCTCGAGTGACGAATAGGTGGAAACAGAAGTAAAAAAAATGGTTCAGAAATCAGACACGATTTTTACGCCATGGGTATTGCATCACTAATTACACGATAGGACAATGTATCAATGTTGGTGGCAATTACGTTGAGAAATAGGGGAATAATGTAGTTTAACAAATTAAAAGTTTTCAAATTACTGTCGCATTTAGTTTTGTTGTAACTGGCATTTGCGAGTTACTTAGTGACTTCCCCTCGTATATCATTTCAAGGCAAAGCATAAGGCACTAAATTAGGTTCCGTGTCCATCTCGTGTATGTTTTACATTTTCGGGCATGTATGGCGGTTGGCAGTTACGTTGTGTTAAGGAAAACCTCACATGAATTGCCTAAATATAACGTATATATGCCGCCTTTTTGAAAGATCTTTGAAAGAGTATCACCTCTTGCCTGCATTAGTTACTTATCAGTGTTCGCATGCTAGAGAGCAGGAGCAATTCATTTGTTTTTCTCGTTCCACCACCAGACCACTTGCATTATCAGACCATCTCACTTCACACTTAGAGGTCAGCTCAGTGAACCCTGATTTATCTTTGTTTTGCACGCCCTTCTCTTCAGTTCTGAGCGGGTGCTAGAGGCCTCGATTCCGAGTCTGCCAGCCATTGTAAGTACACGCGCACCGTGAGGTTAATCAACCAAAATTTCTGACTCCTTCGGCCTCGGCTGTTTAAAAGTGGCGCTCGTGGGGATTAAATGAACACAGCACGCGTAAACCCTACTGAAAGGCGAAGTTTTGAGATACATCTGTACGATTTAGGCCATCGTTCCCCCAGGTTTCTGCTGTATCCCATCATCCTCCGGGTACAAACGAGCTTTGGCACATTGTTTTGAAACTGCGCTTCCATTCGTTTTTAAACATTCAAGTGGGCATTGGTGGCGCTATAAATGTTTTTGTTTTGTTTTTGAGGGTGATAATAAATTTAGGCCACATTGAGACAGTTATCTTTCCCCCTACCATTCGAATTTCCCAAGAAAAGATTGGGGACTAAATGTACTCCGGAATAACAGTTCTCACTAGAACACTTTTCAGTCTGTAAAGTGGTTCTCAGCCTACAAAGTGGTTATAAACCCTTTTTTTGCCCTACGCACCTTTTACACTATATCAGAATGCCATTCTTTTCCTCACCCTAACCTCCTTCTCGTTTCCAAGATTGTCTGACTCCAAAGGTTTGTAGTCTATAGGAAGACCAATGTTCCAACAGAATTGGTTTAACATTGAAAAGTCTTGTCGTGGCATAGCCTGAACTGCCACATAAGATATCAAAACGTAAGTCTTGGTGTAAAGTATGTACAGTAATCCAGGGTCATTGACAAATGCTTCGGAAACATCTTTGGTGGAAATTCTTCTTCAGACAAATAATACTTGTCTTTCTTATTTCGTGCAGGAAAATCATTAACTCTTTTACGACCAATAATAAAATTATCAGTAGTTCACTTGCGCGACCTAAAGCAGATAGGAGTTGAAAAGTCTTGTCGTGGCATAGCCTGAACTGCCACATAAGATAACAAAACGTAAGTCTTGGTAAAGTATGTACAGTAATCCAGGGTCATTGACAAATGCTTCTCAACTCCTCAGCTCTCTCTCTGACTCTCTCTGCTTTGGATTTTTCTTGTCATCGCCGCCATCATCATCTGAAGATGTGATAAATAACTGCTTATCAACTGGGAATATTACTTGTACGTCGTCATCTGTTTTATATGTATAAAGTGTCAAAGTAAGAAGAGTTATATGAACCCACAGACTTTCCTGACGTTTCATTCGAAGCGTTAGCAGAGCCTAGCTACTTTTATGAGGTACACTGTTTCTCTTTGAGATGCCGACAGACCGGAGCGAGGGTCGGTCAGACAAAACTTTATGGCCTGACTGATATTCCGGTACGGACCAGACTGCGAGGAAAGTTCATTAGTTTAAGAAGTAGGAGAGCACCCAGAGGGGGTAGGAGAGAAATGAACGCATGCGTGCTCAGCATACGGGAAACCTGTTTATGGCATCGTTGTATGTGTAAACGAGAGTAGATGCGACCGTTTTAGTCGTTGTGACTGGTAATAGGCTGTCGTGCAGGGTTAGAAGTTGAGCAGATGATGATTTATGTAGGTTCTTACGGGTATTTGCTAGAGCAGTGTTTCCTCACACATGTTTTGGACTGCCGCCCCCTTGAGTCCAAGATCACATCGTAGCGCTATCTCCCCCTTCGTGTGTGTGTGTGTATGTATGTATGTATATATATATCAGTCAATTCATTTTTACTTCATTTGGATGTCCCTTGCGGAACTTTGCCTACCTAACAGCTCTCCTGTAGGGCTTTCGATTGTAAGCAAGATGCCCTGGTGTTGATGCATCCATATGCAGATTATCAACGATGTCTTTCTGCCATCTTCGCCATGGTCTTCCTCTCTTTCTTTTTCCCATTATATATCCTTCCAAGACGGTCTTCTCTAAATTCTCATGACGTTTAATGTGTCCAAAATATTTAAGCTTTCTCTGTTTAATCTTCTTTACTAGCCAGCTTTCTTCAATATTAAGTTCTTATAGTATGGATATATTTATTCTTTTTTGTATCCGTGATATTTGAAGAACTCTTCTGTAGCATTTACATTCACAGGCATTTGTGTTTCTCACCTGTTTTGTTAAGTGTCCAGGTCTCACAGGCATATGTTGCGATGGGAAAGATCTTACATCCTTCCCGTGACGTTAAATGTCACATAGGGCTCTCATAGTTGTTTGCCAAGTTTTCCTGTTCTCAGCGAGTAGTTCTACTTCATCATGTGATGTTATACCCACTAAATTGGCTTCTCTTAACAATGTCATCTTTAGAGTTTCACGTGGTCGACCTCTTTTTCTTCGGCCTGTTGTGTTCCACTTGATAGCTTGTTTGGGGATTCTCTGAGTGTTTCTTCTCATGACATGGCCTACATATGACTATCTTCTTTTTCTGATCATCCTTGAGACAGATTGTTGTTCAGTCATCTGTCTTATCTTTGCATTGTTCTTGAATTCGTTCCACTTTATACCAAGAATTTTCCTTAGGCATTTGCTTTCAAAACAGTCTAATGTTTTGGTCTATTTCTTTAGTTGATTTCCAGCTTTCGCATGTATAAGTGAGGGTGGATATCACATTTGAATTGAATAATCTTAACTTGGTTTTTGTGCTTATAACTTTTGAATTTTATATGTTCTCAGGATTTTTGAAAAACAGTTCTGCTTTTGCAATTCTAATTCTAATTTCCGTCCTGGTGTCATCATCCTTGTCTGTGTAGCTGCCAAGGTATGCAAATTCAACAACTGTTCCTTCTAAGTATATTTTTCCTTCTTGGTTAATGAGAAGTTTCATTATTTTTGTTTTGTCTTTTTAATTTCAAGACATACTTTGCTAGCCAAAGAGTATAGGGAATCTGTTTTTCCCTGCATCGATTTCACATTGTCACTGATAAGAGTTATGTCATCTGCAAAATCAAGATAATCTATTTGGGTCCCATGTACCCAGTCAGTGCCGGTTTTACCTGTACAGGATCATTTGATTATAAAGTCTATGGCAATTCCAAAAAGCAATGGAGATAATATACATCATCGTTTCATGCCTGTTTCAGTCAGAAAATGGGAAAGATGCATGCCCTTAAAAATATTATTTTTGTAGTTCTGTCTGTTTTCTCCACAGCTTCTTTAGTTGCTTTACTCTCTGAAGAGATGTCCTCCTTTTAATTTCCCTCATTATATCTCCATTATTAGTTAGTAATGATCCATGTGGTATGAATACAATTCTTTTCCATTCTTTTGGTCAAATACCTGAGTGTCATATCTTTTTACATAGTGCATGATAGATTGTTGCACATGCCTTTCCTCCTGCTTTAATAAGTTCAGCTGTTATCTCATCGCATCCTGGTGATTTACCATTTTTCTGATTCTTTATTGCCTGTAAAACTTCACTTGTCGGTTGGGGTTCTTTCTCGTCCAATAATAATTGACACTGTTGATTTCTGCTTTCACAGTCAGTTGTATCGTACATTCCTCTGCAATATTCCTTCTATCTTTCTAGAATTTCCTCTGTCTCTGTCAAGGTCTTCTCCATCTCGTCACAAATTACATTTAGCTTAAGTGTTATATTTCTCGTCAATGTCTTCATTTCTTTAAATATTTCACTATCTCTTCCACACTTCTGATGTCCTTCTGTTCTTTCACAACAATCCTGTATGTATTGTTTTTGGTCTTTTCTTATGTTTCTTCTTACTTTTGTTAAAGATTTATATTCCTCATTGTTTGTTTGTCACTTTCCATTTCGTCGTCACTTCTCTCTCTCTCTCTCTCTCTCTCTCTCTCTCTGTGTGTAAAAAACAGGTTCTTCGCTACAGTGGTGTAATGCCCCACTGGATCTCATTTAGGGAACATTTGCATTAGAGAATACTGAGACCCATTGAAAAGATCCGTCCAAGATATATCGTCTTCTCTTGTTTCGTTTTCTTTTCTGTACATCTTCAGAATTAGAAAACTATACCGCAAATATACCGGCGACACTGAAACAGATGGCGCCACGGTAGTATAGTGGTTAGTGCATTCGCTTGTCGATCAGGTCGTCTGTGGTTCGATTTCGTACTAGGACGTACATTTTTTTCGGACCGACCAGAACCAGGGTCAGCCCAGCCTAAAAAAAAAGGGTACCTGGGTTTTCCCTAGGAAGACACAGGTAGCGAGGACAGAAATGTGAAAGTACTAACACTTCACACCTCTTGCGGCATGCAAATGCTACGGGACAAAGATAGTTTGATGCACATCACGTATAGCCCAATGTCATGTAGGAAAGAAAATCGTAATCTGAGTATAACAGTTGATCCTTTCACATTATGAAGCCTGTCTTTCTCACTTTCCCCAGCGTTATCAGTGGCAGAAGTAGGTAGTTTCTGTCATGGTTGTATGCAAATTATGTGGCATTCATAGATTTATGCCATATGAAAGTATAACACACAGTAATATGTGTATGCACGCGTACACATGTGAAATATTTAATATATTCTCATTTCCCCCCCCCCACCCCCTTTACAGTGCATTCTAGGTGTAGTTTGAGATGAGTTTAAAACGATCTCGGAGGGTCCTAGAACAGCGCCTTATTTTCCAGACTGGCTGTCTCCACCCAGCTGGAATTAACAATGTCTTCAGCTTTCTGTAACTTCTTTATTTTTCCACTGGCTTTTTTATACTCTACTTTCTTTCTCTATGCTACCCCTCCCTACCACCATCCTATTTCCTTCTCTGCCAACATATTGGTCTTGTCCTATCCACCAGTTTCCCATTTTCTCCCGGTAGGTGTTTAAGTTCTTCATTCATTATCTCTCCGCGTCCCCTTTTCCCTCCCCCCTCCCCCTCTTCCCCCCCTCCCCCGACACCTCTAGCGACTATCATGTTTCTATTGCCTTCCCCCCACCCCTTTCTCCCACTTGTTCTCCTCCTCTTTCTCCGCTTCTTCGTTATGATTGGCCCTATCGTGAATCTTTTGTCTGTAGGCAGCGTGGTGGTTTTTTTTCTCCTTTTTTTTCCTCCTCCTTCTTCCACACAAATTTCTTCTTCTCACCCGGAGCAAGACGCTTCAGATAAGTTATATATGTTTGTATTTCGTTCTGTATGTATCCACGAATAAGGCTCACGCCGAAATATCGGATGTTATATGTTTTTCATTTATACATTTCATACTTTCTATTCGTTTTTTTTTTCCCCACCTTGCTCACTTCCACCCTCACTTTGTAAAACTGCACCATACACCTCTATCTACCTTAAAGATACCAGCAGCAGGGAATGGAGAGTTAGAAAGAATTTGAACTTAACCGCTTATTTAAATCATAGCGGATTATAAACACCTTGAAACTGAACAGATTACGCTAGCTGGGTCATGTAGAAAGAATGGAAGAGAACAGACAAATGAAAATAATGTATGTACAAGAGATGAAGGAAACAAGACCGAGAGATATACCAAGACAGAGATGGAGAGATAACATAGAAGAAGATATACAGGAAATTGGTGTCACCAACTGGAGAGAGAAGATTAGGAATATGGAGGAAGGAATGAAGATGAACTTGATCTGGAGCAGTAATGACTCGGAAAGAAGAAGAAGAATAGATTTGAGAGAAGAAGCATCTTTGAGTAACAAATATCCCTTTTTGCCTTTGTCAAATCAAGCAGAAAAAAAAGATCTAATAAAGTCAGGTTTGTATTGTGTATTAAAAGAAATATTTCTTGATTTAGTCTCAGTGTCCGCTTCATTTTGTTGCAAATAAAACGATAGGATCTGAGAGATGTTACTGTTGCGCCTATTAAAAATAAATTGTGCAGTTAGTCCATGTAAATGTAGTGTTATCATTACCAGTTATGAATCAATTCGCCGAGTGAAATAAATCATACAGGTTTGAATGAAATAGAGCTGCCTATTGCAACTGGTCGGGTTGCGTAATGCGCCAAAAATATAATGAATGCACACACAAAAGAGCAGGGAGTTAAAACACCTTAAATGGCGAGTGTCTGTGTTTCACCAGTTAACTCTTTCACTCCAAAGCAACACTGGCAGTGTTTGTAGATTATGAAACCTAAATGAACTAATGCTGGAAGAGTTAATCATGTGGTTAATGTTTTCGTGATAAAATTCAGTCCAAGTTCTGGTCACTGTTGCAAATGTTTGCGATTGCTAGTCATCTCTCAGATAACCTTCCGTGCCGAGATACATATATCTCAAGAGGCTTCCTCTTGTGATGCTGTTGACACAAGCGCCTGTTTGAATCAACCGCCAGTGGTACTATTTCACTACTACCAGCGCTTCGTGCAACATGTACCTAGGCCATGAAACCCCCATGAGACAATCAGAGCTGCTAGTTTAGACTTGCGTCGAGGCGTGAATTTCTTGAATGATCTCCCTTCTTTATTCGCCTCCTGGCAGTCATATTTCGCGTTACGTTTTGGTGCTTGTTTTGGTAGGGCGATGTAAATATGGGCATTTTGTAACCTTCAACTGCAAGGGTTCTGTATCTGTTCCCTGTTTGTCTATATACAGGGAAACAAATGAACAGATGACATGATGAGGTTTAATTTTATTTCAATGTTGTTCAGTAAAAGTCTGTTATCTTTGCCACAAAAAGGTTCGTCCAAGTTATAGTCTGTAGTAGAATTAAGACGAATCCATCGGCTGTTTGGGAGAACATAACATGACATAAACAGTGAGTTGAAACATATAATGTATGTCTTGTGCCACACATGAAAAACAAAAACAGAAGAAGAAGAAGAGAAACAATGGACTGGACCTCTCTCAAACTTAATACGAGACAGGACAAAGCAGACCTGATAGCAAGTATAGACGAACACATCGCAAGAAAGATTAGATAAGAGATAAAGGAGGTCACTTTTGAAAGGGTCGGGTAGAGAGGTTTTTGTCTCTGCCTTGGGCATCCATGACATGACAAAAATTGATGATGATGATGATAATGATAACGACGGCGGCGTGGGGGAAAATGCAGTTGTCGATATTAATGATAGAAAGAGGACTGGTTGTGCATAAAAAAAGTTCCATGTTTTGTTTCATTTCTAACAATGCTAATTCTTGACGAAGTCCATAAAAAATAAAATGTGGTAACAGTGTCCAGCTTTGAACACAAAGATAGTATGGTATTCCACGCAGAATCACTTTTGTGCAATCAGAATTGTCTGGTTGCTTTGCAATGTCTTGATTTGGTCGCGGGCAAATTTTTCCTGTACTGATCTGTATGGGAAAACTGAGTGGAAAATTGCAGTGGCATGAGAGCTATTAAATTCTAATTTTTTGCTGCTTGCAAATTGGAAGCATGCTTCGGTGAAATGCAGTGTTTCTCATGCTTGTTCGGGCTACCGCCTCTTTTCCTCCAACGCCATATCCTTAAACATCCCCCACACCCCCACCACCACCACCACCACAACCTTATGTACTACCCATACACTGGCGTATTAAACTAGAATATACATTACACAACTAACAACTTCAGCTAGCAAACCAATTTGTTTAACAGTGTGAAGGATTACATCGCATTTGAACTCATCTACTGCGTTATTTTCTCCAACTTTTAATGTGATAGATGAGTTTCATACAGGGACACACGTTTCTCAGTATCAGGTTGAAAAGTGATGAGAAGAGAGGTATTACTGCCCCCGTCTTCTGCTTCGTATCTCAACCCCCCCCACTGCCCCTTATTCTTTCACCGCCCCTCCTCCCCAGGTCCTTTCCAACCCCCACAAGGAGGAGGAGGGCGTTATCGCCCACTTTGGGAAACACCGGCGAAATGTATTTACAAAATAACATACTTTCATTTGAGCAGGGAATTTTAAAAAAAAACATTTTGTGAAAAATAAATTGAAAAATATAAAGCTTCAAACATTCAATACTTTACTTTTTTTTTTGGGGGGGGGAGAGGAGGAGTATGGTTGTTTTGAAGATTGATCGCTGGTATTGAGCTGTAATGAAGGTAGACAGAGGTGTATGGTTCAGTTTTACAAAAGAAAAAGACAGTGTGAGAAAAGTGGGCAGACATAAGAATGGCAGAAGATGAGATCATCATCGCCTTTCACTCCTTTGAGAGCACAGACCACGGACAAAGATTCTCCAGTCATCCCTGTTCTTGGAATTATTCTCTGCTTCCTTCCTTGTGTATACCCTGTCTCTGAGTACTGTCATAATTTCTCTTCCCCAAGTAAGTCTAGGTCTTCTTTTTCAAGAAAGTGAGATGAGCACCTATAAATGTAAATATTTTGGCAAAAGCCTTTTTAAAAAATTACGTATAGAAACAACACAACAGATTAAAAACACTAAATACAGTCCCATCTTTCGTACAAAGAGGAGATTTTAAAAACCGAGTGTTTAATTTTTCATCTGTTTTTCGTGTTTACTGAAAGCTTACATATTCCCAATGATTACATACGGATGCGAAATGTAGACATTTAATAAATCATTAGAAAAAAGAAAAGCAGCATTTGAAATGAAATGTTACAGCAAGGATAGAGCGAAAATCAAATAAAGAGATACTGACGGGAAACTGGCTCATTAACACCATAAAAATGAGAAAGCTGAGATACTTCGACCACATCAAGAGACACAATAGCTTGGAGAGGCTGATAGTAGAAGGCACAATGCAAAAGAGAAAAGGGACGACCTCGCTGCAGGTGGACTCTGGACATGACGGAAAGTCTGAATGTGTCATTGCGAGACGCTGGTCACTTGCGCAAGACGGTATTTTGCACTCAGGGAGGCTGCGAGAAGGACAGCGTTCTGGAAAGGACATGTCACGTGAATGATTATCTGGTAGGTGGGTGAGAGAGAGAGAGAGATCCTTGAAAAGAAAGCTCTTTGCCGAAATATTGGATTGTTGTGTGCCCATCTTACTTTCTGTCATACTTGTTTCTGCCCACTTTCCTCACTTAAAAAAAATCTTTTTGTAAAACTACTTTTCTTTGCAAATTTATAAGGGAGACACTGTTACAAATTACCCGTTCATTTTTGTTCTGTATGTTATTCATTTCATTCTCACGTTGCACCTTAGGGGTAAATGAGTTGCAGGTCTCGATCTTTAGCTTTCTGTGTTCTATACAACTCACCGAAGCATACAAAGGCCTATGAAGTCACTTTTATTCTCGCGTTTAGTCAAACCCGTAACTGGAGCACAGTAAGAAAGGATCATTTTATAGGCTTTCCAGTACCGTCAGTAAACATCAATCATTGGTCCTTTTGTCTCGTGAGACTTCAGAGAACGACAGAGCGACAGACGTTCCTAGTGAGAAGAGAAAATAACAGGGCCCGAAGGTGACGCACGCCAGAATCTGAGCGAGTCATGGACTGAACATTACATAGAGCGTTTCCTGCGTGGAGGGAATCAGAATACAATAGCTTTGATATACGTGAAATGGCCCAAAGCAGGAGTTGAAGGTAGATCTTCAGGGAAAGAGGGAGAAGGTGAGAAATGCCCAAAGTACTGCCGTGCACGGTTAATTTCTATCTCACGTGTTGAGAAAGGTTGATAAATCTTTATTTATTTATTTTTTTAAAATTCACATATAGACGTGCAAGTGTCAGATATACCAGCAGAAAGACTGCAGAAATAATTGCCATCCGTTGGTCTCACTTTGACAATACTCTCACACCTTCTAATTTGATAGTTCTAAACTTTTCTTTACTAGCCACGTGGGATCAAGATGGCTTTTAGAATTAACAAGACACGTTTCGCGCCAATTCGGGGATCATAATGACGTAAAACTTTTCTAGTGGTCGAGTAAGCGTTGTATTTTAAAAAGGCATTAATCATGTTGTAAAAGATCTTTTTTTTCTTTTCCCACAAGAACAAATTATCAGTTGATGGGTTGATAACGTGGGTTTAACGAAGCATGTACTGAATGGATTTGTTGAGATTGACCTCAGGTGTTTCCATAGAGATGTGAATTATTTGTTTATGTCGCGTCTTTTCAGTGTCTTTGAAGTGTGTGCTCTTTTTTTTTTCAAAATTTCTTTGCTTACAGAAATCATGGATGAAAGTTTTAACGAAATGATATTTATGATATTTATTTATTTTAATTTGAAATATTTGATGATATTTAGGTTTAAAGATCAATTCCGTATATAGAGGAGAAGTATTGTTTGAGCTGCACTGAGTCACATGTTCTGCCACATCTGGTTGCACTTGGTTGTCAGTGTTGAATAGCAGCAGGGGGGGGGGGGGAATTATTATTATTATTATTATTTGTAATGTAGCACATTTAATTCATAGCTTTAGTAAAATATGCGGTTTCTGGTTATAACAGAGTCCGTGGTTCGAATTACGGCCGTTCTTGCCCTACTTTTCTTACCCTCACGTCTTAAGGGAGAGCATTTCAAGAATTTTTAAGCAAAAAAAAAATCTTACCTCAGTCGAAAAGCGTTTCGGTTTTTTTTTTCAAACTTTACTCGTGCACTTGGACAAGTGCTTCGTTTATTGTCCAGAGAACGTCTAATTGATACTCAGTTTCTTGCCCGTTATTCTGGAACATCTATTTAGTCACCGTCACCAAAGCATAACTGGTGAACTGACCATTTTGTCCTTGCTGATAGTGTCAGGGTTCGCGAACCATAGCTGACCAAGACCATGTCCCACCTCTCCGTTGGTACACCCAGTAACAGATATAGACTGGCTAACGGGACAGGGATCGGCTTAGTCCCCATGGTGGTGGAGTCTGCTAAAGAAGCATTGCATGCACCCTGCTTTTTAGATGTACTCCAGGACTGAAAAAGTAGTTGCCTTAACCCGCTCCCACGCCGATACGATGCTGTATCTCAACACCTCTACAGCACCGGCTGCAAAGAACACCAGCTCGCAGTTACAGGGAGATGTCACGAGACAAGAAAAGACACGAAAATCCACACTGGAAAAAAAAGTTCACAGGTTTTATGCCCAGTGAACGTCGTAGCCATGGTGATGGACCATCCCTCAGTCCATCGGTTTGGAAACTTTGCCTTATAAAACTGACGAACGACGAAACTCCAGTGTGGCGATGTACCCACCATCTTGTTGGAAAATTAGACATGATGAAACTCTTGTAATTTCGGTGCAACGTAAACGCTTCATGTCCAGGTGAACGTTGGCTGGAAGGGTGGACTCTGTTCAGAAAAGGATCCATTTACCCTGTTGTTCATTAGACCGCACCAGATAGTCTTTGACGTTCTTCAAACAACAGACACATATTGAAGTGCACGAATATAGCTTTAAAAATATTTGTACTTGGCATAGTTTTTTAGTGTAAAAATGTTTTAAATCAGGGAAAGACTTTATGCTCACCCACCTGTTTTCAAACGCACCGTGTCATGTCACAATGACAGAAGAATAATTCGCATCAGCTTAGAAACTGTCTTATGTGAATACGTTTGTTATGGTATTTTGAACCGAGAAGGAGGTAGGTATAATTTATTATTGCAACTAAAAAATCCTCAGTTATTTGCATGTCCCTTGCGGAACTTTGCCTCCCTAACAGCTCTCCTGTAGGCCTCTCGGTTGTAAGCAAGATGGCCTGCTGCTGATGCGTCCATTCGCAGATCATCAACGATGTCTTGCAGCCATTTTCACCTTAGTCTTCCTCTCTTTTTCCCATTATGTACCCCTACAAAACTGTCTTCTCTAAATTCTCATGACGTTTAATGTGTCCAGATTATTTAAGTTTTCTCTGTTTAATCCTGTTTAATAGCCAACCTTCTTCAGTATTAAGTTCTTGTAGTATGGATATATTTGTTCTTTTTTGTGCCCATGATATTTGTTCCAGCAGAGACAGAAATGAAACAGAGAAAGAGATACTGATTGATTAGTTGATCTTTATTTCCAAAGTTTGAAGAATATATTTTTATATATAGTATCAGATTCGTCTGGAGATATATATATATATAGCTGCAAATTTACGAAGATACACTATAGATTGAGGGGAAAAAAAGAAAAATATATGTCCTGTATAATTTTCATGCCGTGGGTAGTGTGAAGTGTTAGTGCCTTCACATTTCAAGGCTACTACAGCATGTGAGGTAGGGATGCCAGCTCATATCCTCTTTACCACTGTTTTCCTAAGGAAACTCCAGGTACCCGCTTTTTTGTGTGTTAAAGCTAGGTTGATCCCGATGCCAGTCGGTTTCCCCCCCCCTCCCCCCCCCAAAAAAAAATCCGCACTAGTTGCGAAATCGAATCAACAGGCGAGCGCACTAGCTAGTGCACCATTTACAACATCCAGAGAGAAAAGAAAGAAAAGATTAATATGAAGACAGTGCGAAAGACCGTAGGTTTTTAAAGTTGAATAAAGATTTTGTGAAAAGATATTGAAACTTGTAACAGTTTATCTTGTGGGCATGAGTGAGGGTGCTGTATGGGTTGTTAGTGAGATCAGGTGTTATTCATAATTTTCAACATCTTGAATCTAGGAATTAGCGTCATCGCACTCGGGAGCACACCCTTATATGCTCTGTTTTCTGTTTCAGTAACCACCGAAGAGTATGAACACTAATTGTGCTAGTCAGCTGTACTCAGATTCTACCAGCCAGTCACATGGCTCTCTCTCTATAATATATATATATATATATATATATATATATATATATATATATATATAATCAACACATGCTCATTCCTCCTCCGGCATCTGGTCCTTGACCACAGCGTATTTGTGCATTCATCAGCTGACGTTCGATTTGTAGGGACGAGATTTCTGCATGAGATCCGCCAAGTACTTCAGACGGGTTTCTGTGGGGACGACCATTGTACTCGTACATCGAGTGCTCTCCATAGATCGTATGGAGGCCTTGTAATGCTGGTGATCTCTCTGTGTATGTGTTGTGTGTTTGTTATCTTAGAGACACCAAAAGAGGTATCCCACTAGATAAATGTCAACACCCGGGTCTTCTTCTTCTTCAGGTACAAACACGTTTGACTTCGGGTCAGCGTATTTTTAGGACCCGGTTTGCCTTCCCTTCGGTCAAACTACCGTTTTATGGGGCTTAATTGAGAGATAGAGTAGGGTCATAGTCGGCAGTGATTCATCAGCCATGACTCAGGAAGTCAGATATTGATAGCTGATCGTTATCCCATTCACCCAGAACACTACATCTTAGCGACGGTTCCCCCACCCCCTTCAGTGTGTGTTCTTGTTTGTTTGTTTTTTTTTTAAAAGTTGCGAATTTCAGATTGCAAGAATATTCCTTAACATTGAAAGCTATCTGTACTCGCTAAGTATTTCTGCTGAATGTTTCAGTTCCCAAATTATGACTGAATAAGAAAGATGAAGAACGGTGGATATAGCTGTGGTGCAGAGGCATTCAATTTCATCTCTTCTCTTCAGTATCAGGATTTAGCTTAGTTTAACCAGTTGCTCTCCCCCCCCCCCCCAGTTTTTAGTAACGCTGTCGCCCTGTTCCCTTTCAGTCCAGATCACCGGCTGCCTGGAAAATATATTTCGCTCATTTGGTTTTGATGCCTCTTATCTCCAAATAAACAGTATCACATCCCCCATTTTGGAAACCACTGGTATAATATCACAGGTACTGAAGAAAAATAAAGACATTACATGATAGTGTTTGTCGATTAGCCTTATCCTCTTTTGTGAAGCTTTAGTGCCACATGAAATTAATGTTTGAATAGTTGTTGAATATATCTTTGTTTTGATTTGTGGCTTTATTTTCAGTTATGGAGAACTGTATGAAACGACGAGACCGTGACACCTGTAACCTTTCCGAGGACGAAGAGGACAGCGACCTTGAAGGCGATTTACAGTCTTACCTCTTGCCAGGTGAAAGAAGTCGCCGTCACGACTGTCGTGAGTGTGGTCTGATCAGCCCTTACAAGCGTCTTAGAGTCGAGGACCTCGTACGCACCTCTACCAAGTGGGAAAGCGGAGAAGAAGAAGAAGAGGAATCGCGTAACCTTTTGAAGTTTCATGTCGAAGTTCACAGTGAAGAGCTTGCCAATACGGACGCTCTAAATGACTACAACACTGATGGCCATAAGGAAATTTGTTGGCCGAAACGTAGCCCATCACGCAGCAGTGATATGCAGCATCCTGACAGTGATCACACGACAGACGTTTTGAAATCGCGCCCTCTTTTACAAACGGACAATTCATTGCCAGGGACAAGCAGAGGAAACGTTCATAAATCCGTGGACGATCATGATCAGCTAAAACTGTCCGCCATAGTTAGCAAGGCAGATGTGTTAAACTCTAACGGAGCAGATGGTTCATGTGGCAGTACTACTAGCAGTTCATTAAAACAAGTGGACCCTGTCATGATTTTCACTCAGCCGTCAGGCAAAGGATGTGGTATCCCATACATAGACGAAATATGCATGGAAGAGAATCCATATAGTTCACCTGAGGATGAATACATCGCACAGCCAGCATTTGGACACAGAAAAATACCTATGCCACCACCAGCATTTAAAGCAGTCGATTCATTGCTCCTGGCGTCTTATCACCCAGACTTTCAGGAGTCTAGTCAGGCTGCTTATGACTCTGATGTGGATACATCAGAACTGAAATCTGGCAGTATGTCTAGCCACTGTAAGAAAACATTGCAAGATAATATGCCAAGAAATAGTCTAGCACCAGCCCACAGTGCTAGATGCCCAGAAACTGTTGAATTGCTAGAAGTTCACGCTGGAGATTTAGAGTGTAGTGCAGATACATGTCCTCTGTCTAACCTACAAGCTAATGAAAACATGAGTGATAACAAAGAAGCAACAGCAGGCGACGATACCGATCACTACCATACTATAGGTGATATGGATACTGTTGGAGTAATCCCTTTCAGCAAACAGTCTGAACCGATTAGCATATCTGGGCCAGTCAATGTCTTCTCAGGTTCTTGTGATTCAGACCTGAATGAAATTTCCAACAGGGAACCGAACTGTTTCCCAGCAAGTCACACAAAGTCAGTCGGCACCTGTTGCAGCAGTGTTTCCTCCCCGACCAAAGACGCACTGATCGGCTGCGACCGCAGTAACATGGATGGTGCGTCAAATGTGGATTTAGATCGAAGCATGGCAGATGGATGTTCGTCACCTGTTAAGTTGAAATTAACGGCATCTTCCGGAAGCACTACCGGAAGACATCGCGACATGGAAAGTGATAATGGCCAAAGACTCTGGTAAGTTCTCTTTATCTTCATATTCTTGTTTCGTGAACGACAGTATTTTAGTTGCTCGCTCACTCACTCACTCACTCGCTCGCTCGCTCACTCACTCACTCACTCACTCACTCACTCACTCACTCACTCACTCACTCACTCACTCACTCACTCACTCACTCACTCACTCACTCACTCACTCACTCACTCACTCACTCACTCACTGGTGTGTTAAGTCCACACTGGGGGACATTTTAGGGGATGGACAGGACCTGAAACCCACAAATCCATGGCCTAGTGTACTGTCGTACTGGGGTGGCCATGCCTAAAACCAACTCTACAACCCAGGATTACCCTCCCAGGATACTGTATGCCAGTCATGCAACACGTCATATACATCCACACATCACATAAACATGAAATACATATCACCAAGTCAGCTGTCAGTTTACATCCATTTATTTAACACTCTCTACATATATCATAGTGACACCACCACAGCCATTACATTCCCAGGATATCAGCATGTATCGTCATGATAATAACAAGCGTGACATGTATCAGCAATGCAACATATTAAAACATGACATGTATCAACAATGTAACATATTAACTCTCTAAGGATAAACTAAATATATATGTGCCTGATGCTGGCCTGTGCTCCCTGGCCCTCATAAACAGTTTCACACACATTCATCTAGTTGTGGCACTGCACTTATCTAGCCTTGTCTGCTGCTGCTCTTATGAAACTCTCATCTCCCTGGATCTCGATGTGCTACTCTGCTGCCACACCTCTCTCCCCATACTACACATGATCTTATGTTGTGCTAACGCACTGAAATACCACTACACGTAATCTCCTGATGTGTGTTAACGCACTGACATACCACTCCATCTCCTGGTGTTTGCTAAGGCACTGGAATATAATCACTCCATCTCCTCACTTCACAAATCCCATGTGCTAATCACATCATTGATTTGCAGATGCTGCATCCAGGTTACCTATTTCCAGAATACCATCTCCATATATATATATATATATACATACCAGCCATGTGAACGAAGGCACTGAAGGAGCTAGATATGTGCCCATCCAATTGTGTCGATAATCAATGAATCTAAAGAATCTCCTCATGCTACGAGAAGGACATATAATCTGCAGCACATTGATTTCCCAACACATTAAATCAAAACAGTGTGAGTCGGCTGGGGCATAAGTATATCACGATAATCATGGCCAGACGAAACGAACTTAACCGCGCTGTTCTTCGTTATATATATATATATATGGTCCTTCCACCCCAGGATTTACACGAGCAGCCATGCCATGCTCCGCCCACGACGTACAACCAACGGCAGTTCACTCACTCATTCACTCACTCACTCACTCAGGGAGAGAGAGAGAGAGAGAGAGAGAGAGTTTTGTAGGAATCAGGTTTTTTCTTTAGTCTCCCTGAAGCTGCGAACGGATGATCTTTGCAGGCTATGCGGTGAAGATGTTGAGACACAGCATCATGTTGGCTTGGGAACGGGTTATGGCGGATATTTTTTTTCAGTCCCTGAATGGAGCTAAAAAGCAGAGGAGATGCAAAGCTTCTTTAGCAGACCCCAACTCCATACGGACTATGGCCCTCCCAACCCCACTAGCCAGGCTAGGCTTGTCACTAGGGGTACCAGCGGAGAGGTGGGACAGTCTTGGTTGGATATGGTTCGCCAACAATGACTCTAGCATGTCAGTTATGGGCCGCTGACTTCCAAATCTGACATAGTCTTAAAGTCTTCGTCCCCGCCCATTATTTTGCCATAATTTGTCCGCTCTGTCACTAGCGCCTTCTTCTTATGCCGTTAGCGTCGCAGTAGGTTTTTAGACACCGGTCCAGAAAAAGTGAGAGGCCTTGGTAGGTGTCATGTTACGCTTCTCCAGTGTGTCTTTCAGCTACACTAGAGGAGTTTTGAATGCTGAAGAGAAATATAGATCACAAGCATCGGCCAAAACCTTCAGTAACACCCATCAAGTTTTTTTTAAACGACTTCGACCTGGCCACTGTTATGACTGAGCTACTAAAAGCTTGGCTCGCCGCTACACAGTGACCTAGAAGAAGTATAACAGTCTGCCATCATTTTATTAGCATCGGCTTTGTACAGAATAGGAAAGCCCTCAGTCCCATTGCTTACGGAACAAGGGAGAAGATTTATTGTGCTCGTTAAAATAGGTCTTTTTGCATGTAAAACACGTGTCATATATTTGTTGGTGTTGTTCAACTGGCATTTGACTAACTTGCTTTTTTTTTTTTCTCTTTCAATTTTTCAAGCTCAGGGGGATCACGCTGCCTGGAGCCCAGTTTTGAGTCACGACTTCATGCTTGTGGAGACCCAGCATGTGACAACCCGCACCAGCAGCAGTACGAGCTGGGTAGGGAGCGCCAATATTCTTCAGGCTCGTCTGCCAGATCTCAGCCTATCAGTGCACAAGGCCACCACTTCGAACCACTCCAGGTTCACCTTCCTGTCCTTGGCTGTAAAGAGTATGAACTATGCGCTGAAGGCGTGAAAAACGTCGCCCTTTCATCTAGATCTTCACGCCACAGTTGTGAAGACGACTTCCAGTACCGGAGCCTTGATAGAACTCGCAAGCAGCACCCTGACGGCAGACCACAACAGCACAGTATACAGTATCCTTCCGCCAGATTCCTGAATCATCCACAGTGGTGTGCACAGACTGAAGCTTATCAAACGAACAAGTCTTATCCTAGCAGTCTGGCGATTTCTGGAGACGGCACAAAAAGAGCAGTTCTCCAGAGTTCAGGTATGTTGATGGAATAGATTTTGCTTGCATTTCTTCCAGTTCCTACCACAGTACTAAATCTTGATCGAGTATTTTAGGACATATACTGAAGCAAAGTGGACGCTTATTTAAAGAAATTGCTTTGATCATAGAAAGAATAATAACAGAATCAATGATCAGCAGGCATTATTTTGGGCATATTCCATTCATATGGCGGCCTGAGTTGTTGGCTGAGTGATTAGGCGCTCAGATTACTAAGCTGGTGATACCGGGTTCAAGTCCCACCAATGGGTTTTTTTTTTTCAGGTACCACCACATCGAAAAGGTCCAGGAGTCCACGCAGTCGGAAATCTCGGAAGATAAATGCAAACAGGTGTGATACTGACTACATCACACGTTCGTGTGGCAAAGATCTTTGAAACACTGTCCTAACACCTTATCCCCAACATGCTTTAATGGCGTGGAAACGGGGATTTTTACCTTTCGGCTTTACCTATATTCTATTCATATACAAGATAAAACCAGACCTGTATAATACGTAAATAATACCGTATGAAACAATCGTATTTAGGCTGTTGAACCATATCACCTTAAATAAACGTTCAAACAGATTCACAACCAAAACCCAAACTGCAGACAATATGATAATGGGGAGGAACGTTTGAATACTTCCTTCCTGCCTAAATTCATAAAGCTAAAATAACTATGAAAAAAATTTTTCCAAAAAAAGGAAGTAAAGTATCCCACAGTTTAAATCATAGAGTAACTTTCTTCCAGCTTCATTCTACCAGCATTTCTCATCACTATTTATTCTGGCGGGCCATAGAAAATTTGAGTATTTTGACATATTAAATGTCAAGAGAGTTCGGAGAAAACAGTCTTTGAAGAGTGCGTAATCGGAAAGAGAAAGAAGACCAAGGCGAAGATTGCAACAAGACGTTATTGATGATTTGCGAATGGATGCGTCAGCAACAGGGCATCTTGCTTACAACTTGGAGGCCTTCAAGAGAGCTTTTAGAGAAGCAAAGCTCCGCAAGGGACATGCTAATGAGTGTGTGAATGAATGGGGGCATGGAAATTAATACAGGAGTGAAAGAGTTAATTAAAGGGCCAAGATTCATCATCATTTATCATCCGCAAAAAAGTACAGTAATGAGTGTTTTTATATACCATTATATATGTTTCGGAAAATCATCTTTCCAGCAAAAGAGTTACATGAATTAACGTTTTACTTTTACACTGAGTTGGAGCTGAAAATGAGAGGTGTGTGTGGAGAGAGAATGTTAGGTACATTGGGAGAAAGATTTTAATTCGACTGTGAGTATATACGTAATCAGTTTTATGTTGCTATCTTGAACTGAGCTGTCAGTCTTTCCTTCACAAGTTTTTACGCGCCCCCCTCCCCCGTCTTCACCTCCCCCCGTTGGCACGCAGCCATCTTGTCCAAAGTAGTTAGCGATGTTAGCCCCGTCTTGGCTATCTCATGGTCCACAGATAAGGCCATGTGGGTAACTTATTGTGAAATGAGAGAGTTTCTGAAACGTGATCGTTAAAATGTCAGCACCTACGAGGTATAGTAATCCAACACTACTGGACGGCTTCAACGGAAGTTGTGCTCTGAACGGGATCGTCTGCTGTTGTGTCAGCACATATAAAGTGTACAAATCTAACAAGTACGGCCCCCGGAAAATCGATGCAGATTCGACTCTTAGCTGGCCCACACCCCACTCAGATCCTAACAGACGCGCAATCGAAACACGCCAGTACTGATCATCACGTAACCGGGCAGTGCATTAAGTTGAAGATCACGTTTTACCGGTGTCAGTGCCAGATCAGTTCTTGCACCTTCCCGTAAGTACGACCAGATGAGTGTTACACCATTATCATGAGCCGGCTGGCAGGAGTCGTAAATATTACACAGGTGATATATGCAAAATTTTTAATACGATCGCATTGTCTTACATGCAGTTTCTGTAGGAAAGAATATTTACTCTCAAAGGAATAAAGCATTAAATAAGTTACTGGGTACTTTACCTAATAAGGTAGCTTTACACACTCAAGAACAGAGGTTCCCAAACTTTTTATACCGCTTTTTATACACCTTGCAAAAAACAAAATCAAAACATGTTACACTGATATTATGAACAACATTCAATAATGACAGTACAAGCGCTGTTGCCATACCATGCAAATATGAAGCTTAAAGCCTGACGGAATAGCTTATATGTTCAGGCCCTGACTTTGGCAGTGTTCTTTATTTAGATTTGGACAAAAAAACATGGCAGACCTAATTAATGATGTTGTTTTATAGTGCGTGGACACAAAGTTTTGTGTGTGTTTTTTAAAAATTTACTTCACGAAGTTTGATAGGACTATGACCGAGTCCAAGGGCTTTAGAGGTTATCCGTTGAGATGACGTAGCGAATATTTGCTTATACAGAGCGGCTTATGGCTGCTGTTGTCAGTAGAACTGGTCAAAACGTTAGCTCATTATCAGCTTTTCACTGTTGATGCAATTAGCAAATTTTATTCATCGGAAATGAAAGGTAAATTTTTATGGAAGTTGCCTCATGTTCATTCATTCATTTATTTGCATGTCCCTTGCGGAACTTTGCCTCCCAAACACCACTCCTGTAGGCCTCTCGGTTGTGAGCAAGATGGCCTGCTGCTGTTGCATCCATTTCCAGATCGTCAACGATGTCTTGCAGCCATCTTCGTCTTGGTCTTCCTCATGAGGTTTCGTAAATGTTAGGACCTGCTCAGCTTGCGTGAGCTTTGAATGTTCCAGCGTTAGTGCGTGTATTTGGCCGGGCTGTGTACTGGGATGTGGCTGGTTTGTTGCTGAGAGACTCATTAAGAATGCGAGGACCACGAATGAAATTACTTTTAATAATTGCACTTAGCTGGAGCAGGATCACATATATATATATATATATATATATATATATATATATTATATATATATATATATATATATATATATATATATATATATCAGTGGTCAACAGCCGCTAGTCATAGTGGACCAAAACCCTATCCTCCCTCGCCAGGGTGCTCCAGGAAACAGGCTTTTGGATTAGTTTAACATGGCTAGTGAGAGTGAGATCGGGATGTTTTCAATGGTAATGACATTTTTGTGAGAAATTACAAAATCTACAGTACTTCCGATCCGACTTTGCTGCTGCATCAGCCACCACGAATTCATGTTTATAAGAAATGTGAGAACTTCAGCTAGTCGCGCATACTTTAGTGGAGCCTGTAACCTGTGCAGATGTTTGCATGGACAGTGAGTTCTTATATTACTAGGCGAGCAGAAGCTAGCATTGGACAACCGATCATCATAAGCTGATCATTGTATACTTATAGGATCAGCACAGCTCTGGCTTGGAAATTATATCCAGTACATTTTTTTCTTCGTCACTAAATATTACCAAAATTGTTGCGATTTTTCTCTCCTTAATATTTATGAATCATTTTAAAACCATGAAAAGTATACTGTGTAACACATCAGTATCACAGAGTGTAAGGAAAATGGTGCTCCAGTATTACATAGAGCCAGTTCTGATCTGTGGATGTGAAGTCTGTACAGTTACTAAAGAGATGCAGCAACGACTGGAAACAACGAAAATATGGTTTCTTAGAGGAATGTCAAGGACATTATGGACAGCAACAATATCAGATGAAGAAATTCTGAGAGAGACGTATTCGAGAAGACAAATAATTACGGCAGTCGGGAAAGACAGTCTAAATTTATAGGAGGTGTCATGAGAAAAGACAAACTAGAACACATCATGACAGTAGGAAAGTTAGAGGGGAAAGAGGCCTGAAATAGACCAGGAGAAAAAAAAATCCTGTATGGAATGGCAAGATGGCACGGAAAGAGAACACCAGAACTCATAGAGGCAACACATAACAGAGAGATGTGGAGAGTTAAGACAGCCAATGGCAGTAGGCACGACACTTGATAGATAGATTTTAAAACCGAGACACAGTTTATCGCCACTAACAGTTCCCACAGTAAAGCGCCCCGAAGTCTGAGCTTATCAGTTGTCCTTTATTTTTTACGTCACATTTGAATTCATTTATTTCGTCTCCTCTTCGTCAATTCTTATCGCTCTTTGTTCCCAGTAATAGCGAGAACTGGCGTATTCTTTGGTGCTAAGCAGCTGTTCTTTCTAAAGCTGACAACTTCCGCCAGCTGGACAAAAGCTGTCGGATTATATTCGGACCTGATAGTTTCCAGTATTGCCGCAATAAAATTTGTTAGGCGTAGTAGGATTCCGTCCGTGTTCACACAGTGGTGGAACATGATACCGTACTCAGTGAACGGTGGAACATGATACCGTACTCAGTGAAAAACTGTTCAGTTGAAAATCCAGTCTGTAGTATAGGGTTTATTTAGATGGTAACCTATTGGATAGTATGGAAATGGCTTTAAAAAAAAAAGCTTTAGATGATTTTGAAGCGGGAAAATTGTGTTGTTAGTGTTTTGTGCCACACACCATTTTTTTTCATCCATATGATCCGGATCCACTCGTTATTATAGATGCCTCTTGGCCGGACGCTCCGGCTGGTAAATGCCTTCATCGACCATACCGTTCCATTCTCCTCATAATTATAACTTCAAAACCTGTCCTAGACCATAAGACCTGGATCAGTATTTACGCTGTTTTCTCTACGTGTCTGCCTATCTTACGCCAGTTTTAGTTTATGCAGGAAACCAGATCTAAGACAGAAGAACATTTGTAAGCCAGGTATAAGTTGATTTTTTTTTTTTTTTTGGACACTTGAGATGAGAAGAATTGGCGAGAAACTGCAGAAATTGAGAAAACATCTGCATTTAGGGCCTTGTATCCAACGAGGAGAAAATGAGGGCCAAAGCTGAAGACAAGGTACAAACATAAAAGATCTGAAACATTTTTTTTAAGTTGCTGTGGCCAGCTGCAGTATGGGAATCAGTCATTAGAGTATTACAGTGCTACACAAAGTCACTATGCCTATGAAACTTTTGACAGTTCACAATAGATGAAAGATAAATTAAAATGTACTACATGGTTCTGATGAAACATGCAGCAACACCGTGGTGAGAAAGTCCATAAAGAAGTGGCAGAACAACGAAAACTAGTTAAAGTTATTCAAGAAAAGAAATGTAATCAACTTTTTTTTTGACAGAAATTGGAGAACCTGGTAATAGCTATGTCAAAAGACATAAGAGTATACTGAAGACCATACTAGAAGGAAAGATGGTAGGAAAAAGAGCAAGAGGAAGACAGAGATGTAGATGGGAAGATAACACACAAGAATGGACAGGATACAGCCTGGCTGAGTGCACCATCAAGGTGAGGGAGCAAGGCATATGGAGAAGCATTACCACCAACCTTCGTTCTGGACAAGACACATGATGATGATGTTGATTCGTAGAACCGAATAATAGGGCTGACCTCTTTGTTAGTGTTCAGTTTTATAAGAATGTGTGTTACTAAACCCTTGCTGGCACAAATATACATGAAATCATTGACTTAGGTTATTGAGAAAAGACGCTGGCGATGGCAGGGGGCTATTGATTCATTGCCAAAAATAGCTCTGAGATGGACACCTCAAAGGAGCAGGAGTAAAGGTAGACCAGAGGAGGCATGGAGAAGAACAACAGAGAGGATGTTGAACAATAGAGCGAAAAAGGCGAATGGCAGATGTTTGTGGAAAACCCTTGCAGAAGCGCCATGTGCACTTAAAGGTTCAGAGAGGGAGGGATGGATGGATGTTACTAATGTTAAGCGGACATTACTGAATTCCTTAGAGAAAATCGTAGCACAAAGTAAGACGTTCACTTACGTCCATGTGCAATCCATGTGCTAAGGGACCGTTTGTTAGCGTTGAAAGAACCGTACCGGATTTAGGTACATATCTTTTAGTGATGTGATTTCTTAGTACAGAAACTCTCAGAAACAGGATTCTGCTGGTATTCAAAGCGCTGTTTCCCCATCCCAACCCTTGTGTTTATTGAATGGCTCTCAGTAAAGTAGTGTCGCGTGCCTGTTTTCTCAAAGGTTTCCTGGCTCAAAGAGTTTGCTCGCGCGTGTATGGGAGTTATTGTGTTTGGTTCACGAAAGCAGTTCATTATTATATCTCAGGCACAGTGATTACCAGCTGACATGTCTCGGAGGGTCCGCAGGTGTGCTGCCGAAGTTTGGAGGAGGGTTAAAAAAAACAGTAGCAATTATAATCGGGTTTAAAAGATAATAAATGCCATTAAAAATTGATCGCATGTCATGGCACTCTTCTTCTCTTATTCAATTAACCATGATGTGAAACAGATTGTCACTTGCTGCTTTCGTTGAAAAATACACAATGTGGAATAAAATGAAGGGAAAAAAGGTTTATATAAGAATGAACGAAACTAAATGTATAGAATGATATTTTAGAAATGGATAATATTTAGTAACAGTAAAATATAAGAACGTTATATATACCGTAAAAGTTCACGAAAAAAAAAGCCAGGAAATACTGTTGCAGAAAGAGCTAAATAACAGCACAGCTGCTCAGATCATAAGATAATCCACTTTCTCCGTCAGGCAAGAGTTTCTACCCATATAAACTTCTTTGGTTCACAACTCCCTTTAAAGATCTATTAATTATTGGCTTTTCACTACTTTAGGAAACTTCAGTGCGCTGTATGAACGCTCATCACTACCTACGAAAGTTTGAAGCTGTGGTCAGTATCCAGTTCCTACTTGTATTGTAACACTAATAAAGAGAGAATTTGCTGAATAACATAAAACATATAATATAATTAATATAAAATCGAAACTGTAATAGAAATTAAAATCTTTTCCATAAAACTTTTTTTACAACAGAAACGCACCCACATATACAAGGTCTGACAATTAAGTAATGAGACTGATTACATAAAAATTAAAGTAAACAACAGTTGAAGATATAACCTATATTTTATTCAAAGTAAGCCGCATGTGCATTGATACAGCGAGTGGGACGATCTAACAAACACTGGAACGACCTCTGCAGTTCTTCTGTGGGTATGTCCCTTAAAGTCGATGTTACGGCCCTTTGGATGTCATCAGTATCGTCAAAGAAGCGTCTTTTCAATGGTAACTTTAATTTTGGGAATAGAAAATAATTGCTGGGAGACAAATCTGCGAAATATGGTGGATAGTTGAGAACACACACTTGTATTTGGTGAAAAATATTCCTGTAGAACTACCGCCCGGTGAACCGGTGCATTATCATGAAGAATGAAAAAAAGTGCCAAGTGTTGAATACTCGGGTCGGATTCAGAGAATCCTTTTCAATAGGCATTTCAAAATACTTAAATAAACTTTGGCAGTGGCAATCTGTCCCTCTGGAATAATTTTTTTTTGTGAATAATTCCTTTGCTGTCGTAGAAGCACACCAACATTGTCGTCACTTTCGACTTTTAAAGACGAAATTTGTTTGCCTTTTGGTGATGATGATGACTTCCACTGAGCACTTTGGTGTTTAGTTGTGGGGTCATAGCAGAAAATCTGTGTTTTATCCTCTCCAGCAATCAAATTTAAGAAATGTTTATTTCTGCGACACGCTTTGTTGATGTCTTTTGCACACTCAACACGCTGATGTTTTGTGTCTTTTGCATACTCACCACGCTGATGTTTTGGGTCATCAGACAACGAATGTGGTACAAACCGACAAGCAACTTTTTTTCTTGCCCAAATCTTACACTAAAATTTTACGAATGGTCTCTCGGTTAACACCAGATTCATCTGGTATCATCCTCACAGTCAAACCGCGATCTTCTTGTATCCGTTCTGACTTTTGCAGTGAGTTCCTCGTTACAAACAGAAATTGGGCGTCCATGTCTAGCTGCATTTGTAATCGTTTCCATACCACTTTTGAATCGTGAATACCACCTGAATGTCTGTGCACGAGATAAACAATTATTCCCATAAACTTGTCGCATCAATTCAACTGTCTCATTGGCACTTTATCTGAGTTTTAAACAAAATTTAATGTTAGCTTTTTGCTCCATACTGATTACGTAACAGTGCGCCTATGACTGGGTCATCAAAATAGCGGCTTGTTTGTCCTCTGCTTATCAGGCGGCGATGAAAAGTTGCCAGATCATATATGAAGGTTGCCTCTTTGGATTCCATGCTTTGTTTCATAGATGGCATTTTTGTCTTGGCCATAATAAAAAGAGTCTCATTACTTAATTGTCGGACCTTGACCAAATAACATGTTTTGATAATATTGAGGAGTTTAACAAACAAAAGAACATGTTATGATGGAAGTGAGTAAATGTAAGTCTCCACATTAGTGCTGAAAGACTTCTTTAGAGCGGACATCGTGGTTCGAAAAACAGGTATCTATCAGGTCGGAGGGGGAGTGGGATTTTTTAAAATTTTTTTTACTATTATTATGATTATTATTATTATTTTGTGTCGTGCCGGATAGCGTTGGTGACCATGGTTCTGCATCTAGTGCAGTCCTTGGTGTTTTAATTCAGATGTTTTTATTTTTTTGCCATGCCACTTGGTCAGTCCACTGAGATATTTTCCTCTTGGCCTTCCTCTTCATCTTTTCTCCTTGAATTTTCCAGTTTTTACTTGGTTCTCCATCTTCTCTCTCTCTCCCCCCAAAAAAAAAATGGAGGGGTGGGGGAGGGAAGAAAATCGCATTGTCATGCGTGGACATGTCTGTCATCAAACATCAGTCACCAGGACTTACAGAATCTTAATTTCAACCAGAGTTGATCCGACAGTCCAAGCAGTTTTATACCATCTGTTGCAAAGGCTTTAATAATACAAAGTAGCAATGGAAAGAACTTAAGAATGTAAGGAAGAAGATTCGTGTAACTAAATGCGTGCAATAAATAACCAGTTGAAGCAGAGATGGATGTTCTATTGACGGGCTTCACGAGCAAGACAGCAGCTTATCTTCTTTTAGCTTCGTGAACAAAAGGGCATGACCAAAGCTCATGAATGATTTCAGTGCCCTAAACAAAATGTTTTCACGTGTCAGAGCACCATCTGTATGGTCGGATCGGCAGGTGCTTAGAACTTCTTTTCATACAGACTGAAGATTATTTTATGTGTCTTTCATAATTGCGTCCTCATTTACTATAAAAGAAAGCCATGTCAAGGCCGCGATGCAAAGCCTGGGCGACCAGAGCTTCCCTCCCCCCTCCTCTTTTTTTAAAACTCATTATTAAATCTCTTACATTCATTATATAGCGCTCGTTCATGCATGTTCGCACTTGTTTTCTATCATCCTGACTAGTGATTTCCAGTGAAAAGTTTAAATTCTGGGCGGCAATAATTTTTTTGTTTTCGTTTTTAAACTTTGCTCGTGGCAAAACCACTTTTGTGGACTGTTGCGCGGGTCGCACTTTAAAAATATTAAATAGAAAGAAGGTAGCACAACTTTTTTTAGTTTGTTTGTTCAGAACACTAGATATTTCCAGTTCTGGAAACAAACTGCCACGCTAACGATGCATATACCTAACAGTTCATACAAATTAAAAGATGGATGTTCACAGAGCATTTCACAAGATTATGATGATGATATGCTTCAACCAGTTTTTATCCACATACAGACACTTACTGCGTGGTAGCAGTTTTCAGTTTTACATAATTTCTTATTATATGGAAGTGAATCAATGGAAAATGGGCAGGTCCACACAAAGATCATTGAAAGCAATAGAAATATGGTTTATCAGAAGAATGTTGCGAACTCCCTGGACAGTAGAGAAAAAGATATGAGCAGAGCGGGAGGGATAAAAAAAAACATCTTGTTCAACAAAAAAAAAAAAAACCCAGAAAAGTACGAGAAGGACGGTGTAGTTTAATAGGACATGCAAGAAGAGAGGACACTGAAAATATTGTAACAGCAGGAAAAACAGGGAAGAAGAGACAGGGGAAGGCCGAGAGAAAGGACACTTAATAGTTTGACGAGATGGTGTGAGATGAGATCACCAAATGAAATTATGGCCTGCATGAAGAACCGGGTACTGTGGAGAAACGCGGTAGCCAACGCTAGCTGGCACGGCTCATGATGATGATGTACTTTACAGGTGAGAAAACCCCACCCTCGCAAAAAAAAACACCTCAAGAATAGTAGATACTGCTTCATGATAAACTTTTAAGTGTTCTGTAATAAAAATGTATTGAGGTTCCTATAATAAGATTTTTAAAATGTCGTACATCGTTAGAAAGTAGAACTTTATAAAAGTAGAAGGTAACCTCAAGGAAAACCTAAAAACTTTGAATTAAATAAAGTTTATGATTTGTTCCCCTCATAATGAAGACAGGATTTGATAGACCATGCGAATGATGCGCTTCTGGCGTGCTGTGTTCTAGTCTTCTAATGCTCTTTACTATTTCAGATACTGGGACATTTTCTGTTCTTCAATCTTCGTTCCTCTTGAATCTTTAGCCTTTCTTTTATTGGACGGATTAGGAAAGCGCGCCAAGATTTTCTTTTTCTAATTGCTGTTTGGTAAAATAGAGATCGGTGCTGTATGAAGCGTAACATAAGCGGCTGGCATTTTACTATTTTCAGACCTACATTTTCGTTTGCAAATACTGCATGTAAGTGAAATGCTTGGTGTGTTAATGAAATTAGTTACACACGATGTATGGCAGGTGTAGTGGGATTTATCTCTCCGGCGATCCTGATAATTAAATTACACCCTCGGCAGCGGCTTAGAGAATTGCAAACGTGCTAACTACATATTTTAGATTATCATTGGACGAAAACAGAAGGTACTTTTAGATTATCATTGGACGAAAACAGAGGACGTATGGTACTGGCATTTGTGACGTTTTTGTCAGCAGAACGGCTGTTCCCAGGAGTGTTCTACTTCGCACATCAGAGAAAACTCATATTCATTCATCGTATGCCGTGCCGAACTGTGTAGACAGGAGTAGTTATCCATTTTGTGCAGTTATTACTGTCAGTATAAATTAATTTCCGTGACAGACTGGGGATCTGCGGGGAACTTAAGCAGACATGTATAGGAAAATTTTCGGAGGATGCATTATGTAACATTGCATAGATTCTTTTACAGGATAGTCAAGCACGTGGAGTCGGTGAGAGAGGGAGAGGGGGAATTGAGAAAGGGAAGGAAGAAACAGTAACGTGTACCAGAAAAATACTATTCACAGAAATGGCCCGTGAATTATTTCCTAATACATAAATACTCAGGGACGACAGGCATCTAACAACAGCGTTTGCAAAACTTGCAGCAGTACATTAGGGAGGGGATAAGAGTGTACATGGGACCATATAAAAGCTACGGCGGTTTTTTTTTTTTTTAGATATCAGTTAGACATGTATCAGATTTCTTAGTGTCAGGGCAACAACAATAACAACAGCTGCAACAGAAACAACAACAGAAGCAACTTCAGTTATGGATCATCCGTAGAAAAAAAAAATCCTCTTTAAGCGAGACAGGCCGCCAGAACAAAGAGATGCATTTCTTGACAGTACAAACGAAACAGATGTTCATTAAACTGATTGTGTCAAAGGTCAGAAAGCTCCCCAGGTGTAAAAGATGTTTGTTTTTAAGGAATCAGAGAAAAACCGGTGTGGTAATTTGTTGTCTTTTTGAAGTCGACGAAAAAAAATATATGCTCAGAAAGAATATGGTACAGTAATCATTTAATTCGTTTATAGCAGGCAGGCAGACAGACGGACAGACAGACAGTCAGACACACACACACAGGGGAGAGAGAGAGAGAGAGTATAGTTGGTACTTTTATGAGCTGTATTGAATATAAATCGTGTTTTCTTCTTATTTCCGCACGATGTAAGAATGAATGGAGGTGAAAATTTAAATTGATAAACTTCGCATTTTCATAATTTAGAAAGAAGGCAAATTTCTGAATGGAACTAAACTGTATAATGAAAGCAACGCTGGATGCATTGGATGGAAATAAGAAACTCACTAGGTACTGAAAGCCGTTTTTTGTGCGTGTGTGTATGAGCAGACTGAAGCTAAGTATAATGAACGTGCAGTTTCGTGTATCAATAAGGCTTAGTGACACCTGCCGATCTGAACAGGAAGAGACTGTCGTGATTGATGGGTACGTGAATTTGAAGGAGCCTATCCTATGACTTAGTTTGTTCTTTTATGACCGTATCATATTTTTTTTCGGCTGGTCTCTGTAGAAATTTGACACCAGGGCCCTCATAGTCCTCGCTCTTTCTGTCTGATCTCCTGACAAGAAAGTGGGGGGAGTAGTGAAATGCTGGCACGGTTTGTGGTAAGAAGAAGGAGACGACGAAGGTAATGGTTATGCTTACTTACAACAGCGGACGGAATAACTATCTAGAAGGTATTTTTATGACAAATACCAGAGGAAACATATCGCTGACTCGGACATTTATAAACTTTGACTAACTTGGCTTTTTTGTTTGTTTGTGTGTGTGTGTGTGTGTGTGTGAGAGAGAGAGAGAGCAATTTATCATTGCCCATAGTTTTTTTAGCTGAATAAAGGAGTCGGTAATTAACTTCAGCGTGAGATTAAGCTATGCTGATAGTCGGTTTAATTATTTCCATGATGACAAATGATGCATATAATCCTCAGTCACATATAAACTTTCACATATCCAAGGACGTATACTTCTTATAATAATCGCTGAGGCGTAATTTCTGCGCACATGGTTCAGATGTAATACTTCTTCTTCTTTGAACTGGAACTGTGAGCTGGTGTTCCTTTTAGCCAATGCTATGAACATGTTGAGGCACAACATTGTGTAAGAATGGGGGCGGGTGACGGCGACTATTTTTTTTTTTTTCGGTTCCTGAGTGGAGATAGAAACTAGGGTGTGCGCAGGTACTTCTTTAGCAGACTCTCCCACCATGGGGACTGCCGCAATCCCTGCCCCGTTAGCCAGGCTATTCATGTTACTGGAGGTAACAACGGAGAGGTAGTACAGGACCTTGGCCGGCTATGATTTACCAACCCTGATGATAGCATGTCAGCTCTGTAGGTAGTTGTCTGCCCAATCGGACTCCAGAAATCGTTCAGATATAAATCTTTTACATGTTCATGGAGAAATTAGAACCGGAGTATAGAATGCTGACAATCTAAAAACATACACGAGGTATACATTTTGTTCATGAAGTACTGCACTGAAAGATATTAGGTAAAAGTGGTGGAAACATATACTATAATTTTTCTCGTCCTTTTTTTTTCTTTTTTTCAGGTAATCTCAGGATCTCCATCTACTGGAATGTGGGACTGCTGACTGTACATGGTAAGTCATTGAGTGGTTTAGCGGTTATCAAACTCTGCGGTGCCTTGAGGCTATTGGAAACCCGGTTTCCAAAAGTGGGGGGGGGGGGGGGGCTGTCAGAACCAACTGAGCGAGGGAGGAAAAAAAGAAGAAGAAAAACGATTTGGGAAGTTCTAGTAGGAGTATAACTTAGGAACAAAAAAAAAAAAAGCTGTAGCTCGGGAAAAGTCTGGAAACTATGATGTAGATTAATGGACAGTGCAATGATAGAATCCCTCTTGAATGGTTTTGCTGTAGCTGTTCTATTGTTACTGTAAATATTGCTTTTAGTTGGGTTTTAGTCTCTGTTTTTGTTTGTTTGTCTGTCTGTTCATATGTTATGCTTCTGTCAGTCTGTTGCATTCTTCCTCCGTCTTTTGCCAGTCTCTTAATTTCCTTGGATGTTACTGTGGGCGGGTATCCATTGTATGACTGCTTTAATGGATATTGTGCTTGTCGTGTGATCCTGTACCATCATGCCAGGGCAAAAAAATTGGTTCCCTAAACTAGCCGTTTCTTACCTAGATAACAGCACCTGACCAAGCTTCTTTCTCCCCTGTCCCTTGATGTTGACGATGACCCCCTTATCTTACTCTTTCTTCTTACCCTTTTGTCATGGCTCTTTCTCACTGGCATGATTTTGAAGTTATACGCTGGAAGAAAATATGTGAAGTTTAGAGCCAGTGGGCCAAACCAAAAGAATGAGAAATCATCTTTTGCCTCTGTTGGCGCGTCTTTTGTTGAATGTTTCCCCCTTTTTTACCACTGCATCTCATCATTGCTGTTTCTGTATTGCGTTGTTTCAGTTATCCAAGCCAGATGTTTATCTTCTTCGTGGGCGCCTCACTGCGACTCTTACGTCAAGATGGTTCTGGTCCCAGATGAGAGTCGTCGTACGCGATGTAAGACGCAGCAGCAGTTCAACACCAATAACCCGCTGTTCGATGAGAAGTTTTCCATGTAAGTAATAGTCCGATGTGTAGCATGCGGAGGAGAGGAAATTGTGTGTGTGTGTGTGCTTAAGGTTAAACATAGCGTTAAGATTGTGTGCGCGTGGGGTTGAGCATAGCATTAAAATTGTGTGTATTCGTAGGGTTAAATATAGTGTTAAGATTTTGTGTGTTCATAGGGTTAAACATAGTGTTAAGATTTTGTGCGCATTGGGGTTGAACATAGCATTAAGATTGTGTGTATTCGTAGGGTTAAACATAGTGTTAAGATTGTGTGTGTTCATAGGGTTAAACATAGTGTTAAGATTGTGTGTTCATAGGGTTGAATATAACGTTAAGATTTTGTGTGTTCATAGAGTTAAACAACGCTAAGATTGAGTGTGTGCTGAGGGTAAAACATAGCGTTAGGGGTGAATACTTTATCCGATTAGGCAGTCAACGGAGTGGGCTAATATGGCTTGAAGATATAAGAAATGAGGCACTACCACTATGCAGACCACAGTACAGTAGAAATGACACTACAGAGAAATGGAATAGTGTCTTGGTCAGCTCTTATTAACTGACACGTCGTAGCTGTCATGCTATCATTGCTCCTAGTGTGGATAATCTTTTCCCGAAGAATGAGCGGTGAAGTTAGATTCTCTGATTGTTAGAGCTCGATTAAATAAAGAGCCTCTTAATATCTTTTGACATCCGTTCAAACGTTCTCACCTGTGGCTAAGTAAATTACCTAGTTCGTTGACACCAAATTGTCATTTGTTAGCTGTGGCTGGAGTACATTACCTTGTTCGTTGAAAACCACTAATGTATTCATCCACATACAGTACCGTGAGACGTTTGTGAAACTGTCTCGTGGCTTTGAAGACTACGAATCTTACATCTTCTCAAATTTTTCTCCCATTACTCTGTCGTTCCAGTTCCATCCATTGATTTTCTTTACATCCATTTCTCTTTTCCATCAGACTTATACCTTATAGTTCTTTTACAAACTGGGCCTCAGTTTTGTCTTTGTATTACCAGGGAAATCTTGGAAGAGGACCGAAGAAAGAGACTTCTGATATCCGTGTGGCACAAAGATTCAAAAAGCGGGCAAGTACTTGAGAATAACCAGCTGTTTTCTATTGTTCTTATCCAAATGTCTCTCGCTTAGCTCATCGTTTTCACCATCCAGTATTATATTTGATATGCAACATTTAATTCTCAGTAACTGTTGTATATTTATGGGACTTCGTTCAACAACGAAGTATATTAGTTCGGTAAAGTTATGTGCATAAGAATACGAATAATTCTTACTGTAGTACCCACTTAAGCAAGCACAGATCATTGTGTCTATGCCAGAGGGGTTGGTTACCAGTGCTTTATATGTTTGTTTTGTGACCCGTGAAATTGGGACATAAAAAATAAAGACATACATTATTCTGTGAAATCTGGTGAGACGATATAGAAATACACTTTTACCTTGTTTTGAAAGGTCTACCACACGGTACCAGCAAAGTACATTATATTAGTTTGTAGTGCTGTAGGCTGTGCCAAAGTGAATGGAGTTTTATATGTCATTTGAATTTTGTTCAGCTTTGTGGCTACTGTACAATCTCGGGCAAGGCAAACATTAAACTAACGAGGGAGTCATCTAGAATCTCATATATCTCCTTTTCCTCCACTGGATATGTTACGTATTTTGAGATTCCAGAAATGGAAGCCAACAGTTCCCTGAATATTCCAAGACAACAAAAATCCTTTCGTTGGAAAGCATCTGGCCAACCACACGTCATCTACTCATTGCTCGTGCAACATAAATAATCGCTCACCTCTAATCTCCATTCTCACTCGTTTTATATAGCTTAGAACCGTCATACATCATCACATCACAACCCCTCTTACATCTTACATCCTTACCTTGCTGTTAAACGTCACATATAGCCCGCATGGTAGTTCGCCAAGATGTCCTGTCTTCTGCGAAATTTTCAGTCTCATCAAGGGATGTTTTGCCCACTGAATTGGCTTCTCTTAACAATGTCCTCTTTAGAGTTTTTCTTCGGCCTGTTGTGTTCCATTTGATAGCTTGTTTGGGAATTGTCTGATTGTTTCTTCTCATCACATGACCGACATATGTCCATCTTCTTTTTCTGATCAACCATGAGACAGGTTGTTGTTTGCTCATCTGTCTGATCTCTGCGTCGTCCTTGAATTCATTCCACTTTATACCGAGTATTTTCCTTAGGCATTTGTTTTCGAAAGAGTCTAATTTCTTGTCTATTTCTTTAATTGTTTTCCAGCTTTCACATGCATAAAGCAACCCCTCTACCATAACCATATTCATCTATGTCACCTGCTCTTAACTAGATTACCATCCATTCACTAAGATCCTCTTATATCAAACATCACATGTCTCTATCCATTTATCTACTATCATCTGCTATATACTATCACCACAAGTCTCCACCAAAGTGTTTTCTACACCCAAACCATGCACATTTTTGCACCTTTTAGAACGTACGCATCCTAATAACATACGCATAACATCCCTTGATCAAATTGAAAAATTCGCTGAAGACGGGACATCTTGGCTAACTACCACGCGGGCCCTATGTGACGTTTCACGGCACGGGAAGGATGTAAGACATAAGATCCTAATCATAGAAACGGTCGCATACCAACGGCGTTTTGAAAAGTGGTTTTACGAGTTCTACCTTACGCGTTTCCAAAACTTAAGATAAGTTCCATTGTTCATTCATTATTTTTTCAATCTTTTATTAGTTCTTTTACATAAATTTCATGTGAATCTATAGTTTGTCTCCTCTGTCTGATTATTTGTCCTTTTTATGTTTGTATGAAGAAGGCTTGCGCCGAGACGTCACATCGTTGTAAACGTTAAGTAATAAAGCTGTTCCTACTTTTTTCGGAGTTTATGCATTTTGATATCACAGCCTTACTGCAGTGCCTCGCATATAGTTGTATACTTATACACTAATTATTGTGTGTTGCACGTGCAACAGGGCATTGCCTGAACCGGGCGCACTTATATACACATGCAAATATGACGCTCTTGACTGCGGCTGGTTTTTTTTTTTTGGACAGACCGCAGACCAGCATTCTTTTACAATGTGTACAGCTACAAGATGTGAACAGTTTTGGTACGATTTATACTCCTAGAAATTAAAGTTGTGGTGTTGAACAGGACAAGAGCTGGCACGGACAAGGCATGTAGCACTAGTTTCACGCTGAAAAGTTGATAGAGACTATGTAGAAAAATCGTGCGTGTAAAAGAAACATCCATTTCCCATAATTGTGAGAGTTTCAACTTTCTTTTTTTTTTTTTTTTCATTAAATATACTCTGACACAGTGGGGCATTACTTTCTGAACAACCCTCGTACTTGAAGCTCATTTTACTTTAGTAGTATGTTACAGAGACACAATCACCGACTTATCTGCGTTATAACCAGAGAAAAAAAGATCACTGCACACGATATTAAACATCTTTTGTACTCTTGATGCCACCCCTCTTCGTTCTTCGTAATTTCCACTCAAATTCTGTGCATGCCTTTATGAAAAGGTTTGCTGTTTCACTTTCTTTTGTCGAAATTTTGACGTGCTCGTGGAAGCAGGGCCGATACCTGAGCTGTGTGCCAAAACGATTGTTAGCCGTCCTACTATTGTGCTCATTGATTCTGCCTTTACGAGTTCTTTTGTAATCTTGGCAGGGAGGGAATCGAGTGAGTTAAATGTGAGACGATGCAGTGTTAAAAAGATGAAGAGGGGCGGGGGGAACATCTGGTGGAGCGAGGTGGTTGTTATAAAATTACAATTGTTATAAAATTGTTATAAAATTACAATTAATTGGCGGAAGAGCGTTGTTTTTCCTGTCGGTCATTCTTCACCATCGTTATACTTCGTTGTTAGTAGTCCTCGGTCCAAATGTGGCGTCTTAAATCTGATGTATGCCTTTGTGGCTGTAAATATCGCCTTTTTTTAAAAAAAAAGGAAATATGTCGTTGTCCCTCATAAGTATGAATATCGTTGTCCTTCATTATAAGTATGAACGTCGTTGTCCCTCATTATAAGTATTAATATCGTTGTCCCTCATTATAAGTATGAATATCTTTGTCCCTCATAAGTATGAATATCGTTGTCCCTCATACGTATAAAACATCGTTGTCCCTCGTTTGCAAGAATGAATATCGTTGCCTCCCAGTATAAGTATGAATACTAACATCATATCAAATAAAATATATAAATGCAAACGCCATGTTCTGTAGGTACCTCTATGCTACATGATCAGATATTCTGTCTTTACAACATTAAGTCTAGCAAAGCAGAACTCGCGAATCTCTTGCCCATTATTTATTGTATTGTTTGGACTCCTAAGTAAAGAAATCATTATTAGTGCGGCCGTCTCTCATGACGAAGGTCTGTGGTTCGAATCTAACCAGAGGCGCCTAAGCCAACCCGTGTTGTAGAAATGCGTAACTGGCGCCCTTTTTTAAGTCCGGAGAAGGGAAAACAGACATGCGTGATGCAGTATCACAAGGTCAAGGAAGATCATCATCATCAGGTGGCATGCAGACTGGCGTTGGCTATTATGCTTCTCCAGAGTACACGATCCTTCATGCAGGCCATCAGCTCAGTTGGTGATCTCCTCTGGTTGCCAAGGAAGATGAATATTCTAAACATTATATACTCTAGGTTCGTCTGTGTCGGGATTATCGTTTACTTGATATGAGGTATAGTTAGAAAACAGTATGTAGTGTATAGCTTTTTGTCTATGCAGCGTTCAGTATAAGAACTGGCGTTAACATGAGCAGAATGCATAACATACAGCGAGAACAGCAAAACAGATGAAGCAAATAAATATAGTTATATAGAGGAAAATGCCAGCCATTTCGTCATGTGATACGTCTGGAGGAAGAGCGGCATTCGGCAGTAAGCCTAAAACAAGTCAGAAGTCGAGCAGAAGAATGTTATAGAAAGACGGTGAAGCTGACGGAGAGAAGCCAGGAGGTCCTGGTGATCACCAGCGGGTCTGTGGCTGATAATCAGATTCTCAGGGAGACATGAGCATCGTTGCTTGAGGTCGTTTTTATACAGTATAAACTGACAATAGAAGCTGACGTGGAGAGTGGCCTCATCCAGGAACAAAGGCCATGGATACTTTAAGCACCTATTAAACGGCAGGACTCCAGGAGTTTCCCAAAACTGCAACTCTGGCTCTCAGTAGGGGGTGGGGGTGGATCTGAAAAATTACCAACATATGTTTGTATAAACTAGGGGGAAAAGTGGGAACTACGTGTGTTACAACGTGTGTTTGATGCGTTTAAGGCCATTCATTTTAACATTCTGTACTATCAGACAGTGAACATCAGTCAGTGTTTGCTTTCCATAGTCGTCCCAATAGTGTCTTTTCTCCCTTTTCATTATCAGGTGCTGTATCGAGTGGCGTTGTTATTATGCTTATCCACAGTACCTGATTTCCCATGCAGGCCATCAGCTCATTTGGTGATCTCTCACACCATCTCGTCAGACTGTCCAGTATCATTTCTCTCGGCCTTCCCCTGGCTCTTCTCTATATTTTTCCTGTTGTTACAATATTTTCAATGCCTCCTCTTCTCATTGCGTGTCCTGTGAAAGTACATTGTCTCTCGTATTTTTTGACAATATGTTTTTTTTTTCTCTCCAGCTTTTCTCCTACATTCGTCATTAGTTATTTTTTACTGCCAGTGGAATTCATTCTTCTGATAAATCAAATTTCTACTGCTTCTAATGATTTTTGTACAGACCTGCCTATTGTCCATGATTTACTTCCACTTAAGACAACCTCAATATATATTATATACACACTCAATATATATTTAGGACTCATTTTCTAATGTTCATTGATAAGGATGTGTTGCGTATATTTCTCATTCTCTGAAATGGAGTTTTTGCTTGGCCTGTTCTGCTCCTAATTTATTGTTCTGCATTTCTCCCTGAAAACAGTATCCAAAAGTCTTTGCGATGATCATTGATTGAAAATGTCCATGATACTACATGGATGAAAGAAAGACACAAATCTTGTTTTGAATGTTCGAGTTATGTGTTCAGGTTTGAACACGGACCCATTTTAGCTCTGTTCCCCTTTAATCTGATCGACCAATATTTAGAAGCATGCGAAACAGACACCAACCCACGGCCAGTAGCGGAAGTTTCGCTCCGCCTCGTTCGTATTCTTGCTGCGATCACGATTGGCTAGTCAATATAGATTTGAGTGACGCAATCTGTCATGCATGTCAAAACAAACACCTCCTACCTGTCAGCACTGCAGAGAACGCACGCGTTGGACGGCCCGATGGTCTATTTATATCGGGTCTGGATCGTTGATTCAGCAAACGAGCGAGGTTTTAAAGTGCCCGAAACTTCATGTATGGAGCTTACAGCACATTTGCCTGCTGTAATGTGATAAAGTGTAATGTGATTTGGATGTGGTACTTGATTTCCGTCTGTGCCTGTGGAATTGTAGGGCCGATTTTACATCTTTTTTCGATGGGAATTTATTTCTCCGCATTAGTCTGTTTCATCATTACCATGTGTTTGACTTTAATAGGTCTGTGGTTTGCTTACAGTTAAGGCAGATATATTGACTTTGAGAAGAAAAGTCTGGTAGTATACTATTTTAATTAACTTGTCATGACTGCAGCTACTATCCTTCTTCTTCTTTCTTCTACCTGGAACTGCGTGCTGGTGTTCTTTGCAGCCGATGCTGTGGAGATGTTGAGGCATAGCATCGTGTTAGCTTGGGAGGAGGGGGTTATGTCAGCTGTTTTTTTAGTCCCTGAGTGTAATTGAGAAGCAGTGGGTGTGCAGTGTTTTAGCAGTCTCCACCACTATTGCGACCCTTGCACCGCTAGCCAGACTAGGCCTGTTGCTGCGGGTATCAACGGAGAAATGAGGCAGGGTCTTGGTCAGCTATGGTTCGCCAACCCTGACCTAGCATGTCAGCAGTGGGACGCTAGTTGCCAAAAAGGACAGCGTTTTCGCACCCTTACTCTCACCGTAGAGAACGTTAATGATCACCGTTACTCGTTGTCACATGTCTCTTCTCCTCTCCTCCCTCCCCATGTTGCTTCTTATTTCCGTTTTGTTCCTAGACTATGGCAGTGTTTTGTGCAGAAAAGTTTGCAAATAAGAACCGTTTGTACAACGCGTTACTAACTTTAATCATTCTCTTTCAACAATCGCTCTTTTTTTCTCCTCTCACATTCTCTCTCTCTCTCTCTCTCTCTCTCTCTCTCTCTCTCTCTCCCCCCCCCCCCCCCCAGCCGGTTCAGAATTCGATCTCGTTTTCAGGTTTCAGTGTCATAGTCAGTTTTAACAGGAACTTTTTTTTTCCCCATCAGATGTCTTTACTGACTCCAGGAAACAAGTCATGTAATCATACCTCTTGAGGTACAAAAGAATTCGTTATGCCCGAAAAGTAGCGCCTTGTCAAATGTTTGTCATGCTTATCTCAAGTACTTGTGCCGCCCATGGTACAATCGAGATATCCACAATTATACCCTTACAACAGTGGTTTCTAACGTGGGGTACGCGTACCCCGGGGGGTTTGGGGGGGGGGGGGGTTACACTGCATGGCGTTTAGAGGTACGCAGGAAGAAGTTTGATAATGACGGGAAACGGATAAATATGTTGTCAGTGTTATAACAGCTGTAATGATAACAGACTGCTTTGCTAATATAAAGTGGTACAATTTATGGAAATAGATTGTCTAGGGAGGAAGGTTAAGAAGCACTGGTTTATAATGCTGGATGGATAGAATTTCTTCGTTGCTATTCTGAAAGCATTGCTAATAAACCCCTTATAAAGTGAACGTCAGTTAATTGAGTATCAATTTTTTTAGGGACATATTGAGCAGATTTTGTCCTTGTTTACAGCAAACGTGTACACAGATTCGGCGGGCATCGTACAGCCAGTTTGAATACTACAGCGTGATGGGAAAGATAAATCTGATAACAAGTCCCCCAACATGAGCAAAGACAGTAGTAGAATAGCAGTACACAGAAAGGATTGCACCGTTCAGTCATAGCTTATTGCCATAGGAAAGTGTGGTGTTAGTATGGATTTCAAGCATGCAAATGAACGTTTAGAATGGAGAGAGAAACGGGTAGGTTTATGCGCATAAGAAAGGCAGTTTGTAGAATCGGAAATAAGCATTAACAGCGCAGTCTTAGATTTTCAAGGAAAATGTAGGCACATTATGCACAAGATTGTTTAATAAATAACTGATTTTTTCACTGATGAAAATAAAAGGCCAAAGATCGCGCGCTAAGCCATTGTTGAAAACGGTGATTGTGGGGAGTGAGACAATAAATATTTTAAACAGTTTTTCAGTAGAAGTCGAGAAATACATTTCACATTTTATGGGGTTTGTACAGAAGCCATTTGGTTGGGCATTTCCACTTCGTTTTTGCTTTAAGTACAGTTAACTACCATAAAGACGGCGGTACTTCAGTGGTTGCAACCTGACTTGAGGATCATTCCGGAGATAAGAACCCGAGACAAAGGCCATGTGTTGTCAAGTTCGCGTCTTGAGATTTATGCAATGGATGTGAAGGGGGTCTTTTTCCATGACCAGAGCACCAGTAACGTAACGCTCATTTAGATGCGCTTGACCGAAAATTAAACTTCGGTGCTGAAGAGCTGTTATGATGTCACGTGGCTGGTGCTATGATAGGCTGTACTGTTCACAATAGTGGAAACATCTGTGCTGAATTGTAGGCACTGTTCCACAAGAACACTTGCGGATTGCTGTTGTCGGTCTTATAAGAGGGGGGTTTTGGATGGTGGCTTTCTTCCTTTTACAAAGCAGCTGATTGTTGAAAGAAATATTCACACGAATTTAGGCTGGTCTTGTAAATCTTGTGCGACTCATGAAGTGGGGCTAAGAACGTGGAGCAAAGAGCTACCGTGTTTCAAGGAGTCTGGGAAAATTAGACCCCGAGTAATTAGATGCATGCAAGAACCCGGAAAAGGGAGGGGGGCGCAAGGGACAGGCGTTTGTGGAAAACCCTTGCGGAAGCCCCATGTGTCTGGGAGGGGGGGGGGGTTAGACACACGATGAAAACACTGGATTTATGTATTCGAATTGATTGGGTGTATAACTGATTACAGTATTAGTATAGAAGTTCCATTCATTTAATCCAGTGTTTCCCAACGTGGGGCAGTTTGAATATATATATATATATATATATATATATAATGGGGGGCGGGCAGTTAGAATATATTTATATATTATACTTTATATATTATACTATTTATACCAGAACTTGGTTGATTATTATACTGCAGGAGTTTGGGGGGGGGGGGGAGGGGAAGAGAGAGAGAGAGAAAGAGGGTATCAAAATCTTTGAGACATTGAGGTGGGGGTATGCAAATAAAGGGAAACACTGATTTAACCCTTTCTCTTCCACTGAAAAAAATAATAAATTGGCTTCTGAAGGCATAAAATAGTACAATTGCTTAACTATATTTTATTTTTCTACCAGAAAGAGTGTACCTAGCGATTCAGATCTTGTTTGCAACCGCGTTTCTAATATCGGGCTGTGTGTGTGGGGTGAGGGGAGGGCCGATGGTGTTGCTTAATTTACTGAGCCCTCATTAACGCCTTCACAGACTCGTAGTTGACGAGAAGTCAATGGCCCGATTGGGATCAGGTGGTCGTGGACTTGGGGACGTAGCAGAAATGTTGCAATTACTTGAAACCATGTGAACAGGGAGAGAAGGTGAACCAGACCAGACCCAGGGTTAATGTTGGCTATACCAGACCAGACCCAGGGTTAATGTTGGCTATACCAGACCAGACCCAGGGTTAATGTTGGCTATACCAGACCAGACCCAGGGTTAATGTTGGCTGTCTGATTTTTTTGCGACCAACTTGGGCAGGTTTACGTGCCCTTGTCCCGTGTGAGTAGAAAAGTGAAGAATTTGCTGTTTTATTTGAGTGTTGCTTCGAAGCACAGGATTGGACCTCCCTTATCTCAGATTTGTAGACCACTTGAAGCGAAACAAGGACAGTTAGAAGAGTTCACATTTGAATGTGGAAAAATGGGCGTTCTTTTTTTTTTTTTTAATGACATTAATCATCTGCATATATTTCTTAACAACTATTGTTTAGCAAGTATGTAAATGCCCAATATCTAATGATCCGAATATCTGATTCCCTGGGTGTCCAGTTACCTGTGTAACTAATGGTTCGGCATCTTAAATGTCTGACTGCAGCTTTACATCAAGTTCAGCGAAATATGCGCGAGACATAAACCTTTTCCTGTCACTTGAAACGCTCTCTTGAGATTTCCAGACTTCGCACAGAGGCACTGTCTCTGTTGTTAAAATCGTTGCAGCCACTCTGCCCTGCGGCTGTTAGCAGTTTAACAGAACATACTTCGCAGAATGTCATGTTTGCCTGCAGTGTATAGACAGGATCAGCCTGGGCTGACAAGAAGCAAAGCAACATAGCCAAGGGCTAGCTCGTAAAAGTTTACAGTTGTCCAGATGGCACACCAGAAGTCTGCCAAGTTGAGTTTCGCTTTCTTTCACGCTTGTCGGGGCGGGCAAGAGCTTCTGTAAACTGAGGAAGGAACACATTTTAAACTGCAGACAGCGTTTATAGTCTTATTGCCTCACGGCCTTAGTGGTAGGATGGTTATTTTCTCAGCCTTTGCGTTAGTTAAGGGTATAGTGTCAGTGTGTGTGTATGTTTGTGTTTGTTTAGGCAGTGGCGTACCCGATGGTTATTGGCGCATTGGGAATGGGGGCGGGGGGCGATCCAGATAAATTTGGCGGCGGCCTCTCTTATTTCCTCGGTCAAACACCCCACCCCACTCCACCCGTTCGGGCTAATAAAGAAAGAAATCCCTACTTTGGCGCCCCCCCCCCCCCCCCCAACACGACGAACTCTTGCTCTTTTACATTTGTTCATTACTGATGCGGAGTCTCTCTCCCTCTCTCTCTCTCTCTCTCTCTCTCTCTCTCATTCTCCGTTATACATCGCATTCCAGCTTGAAGATTGCAACTAACCTGTATGAACTAATAGTGACACGATCATGGTTTAGAGAGAGAGAGAAACCCCATCAAAACAAAGGAACTGGTATCCGTGCAGTAATTAGTCACAACAGATAACAGCGAACATGAAGATCCTCTCCTGTTTGACACAAAACGTTTCTGTGGTGCTAGAGAAAGTGAACACTACACCACAGCCTAAGCATAGGCTGAATTTTAAGAATAAGAAGCGGCGAGCGGGCACTGGCGAACTATCCCTGAAGCCTCAGTGCTCTAGAAGGAACGCCTGCTTTCTTCGATCGTGCGTTCGCAATAACGAAAGTGTTGTAGGACATTCCTTTCACGGCACCCAGGCCGTACACTTGCCGTTTCAAGATGCAGTTGACAGACAGTACCCGGAGAGCAAGCCAAGCAGCGGTGATGATTATCTTTCACACTGCGTCAGCATCCAGCCACCGGCGCTATCAGCAGCTACGTCGCAGTCTCTGACGTACAGAAAGTTCTCTCTCTCCAGCAGTTCATCCCCTTCAGACTTTGGTGAAATAAACCGCGCAGCAGGTGGGAGTTATACTGATTACCTCCCTTCGCATGAGGTGCACTCGCCCATGCAGGAGAGCACCGACGATGAAATGGACGCCAAAGACATTCCATTTCCCGTCTTGCGCCAGAACCCCGCAGCACGAAGAACAAGGATCACAACGAATGACAGCATCTCCAGCACAGGAAGCTATGCTACATGTTATAATGATGAAAGCACTTATGCAAGCATTTCTTGTGATAGCGATGGCCAGTACAGCAAGAGCCGCTGCAGCACATCAGACAACGTAACAGTAATGCCCAGCGTGTCTTTGGATAGTAATTTCGACCAAGCTTTTATTCGGAGCACTGGTAACCCTCCCCCAGGTACTCCCAGTGAGACAGTTAGTTCAGGTGTTCAGTTTGCCCATAAACGCACAAATTATCCAAACAAGGCTTTGCCGTCCATACCCCTTTGTACAGCAAAGGAGTTACCCCAGAACAGTGTTACACAAGACCCCAGTGATTCTGTAGAGAAGGAAGAAGATGAAATTGATATTGAAACTGTTTCTCAATCTTCCAGTGTCTCAGAGTTCCTTGGTTGCATGTCCTTTGGAGTGGGGAGTCTACTCAAGAAGGTGAATATTCATTGTCTTTTTTTGCCATATTTTTTTTGTTTAACACTGTTTCACTTGGATTCTGTTGGGATGCTGTTAAAAGTTATATTGGAGGATTAGGGGTGGTAAATGAATTGAAGCTTTTATGGCTCTTTTAGTATGTTTAGCTCAAAATGTTGAGAGACAGAACAGATGGACAGACTTTTCAAAGGGTTAAGACTTGGGCATTACAGGGCCAGTCTAACATTCTGCCCTTCTTCAGACAACTCGACATTAGTTTGTTTGGGTTTTTTTTTTTTACATGATAAGCATGAAGAAGAATAAATAAATTGTTTGTACACTCCAAACTCTTGATTTATGTAACTACACTGTAATAAACTTATATTCATTCTAAACTAACATTTATAGAAATGTGGTATAAAATATATAACAGTCAGTCCAGTTTTTGGATTAAACTAATTTAGACTTTTGACAATACATATACCTATACTTTTCATATACACAAATACATACAGATACCTACAATCACATACACATAAATACACATCCACACATGCATATACAAACCACATATATACACATTGATATATACACATATATATACACATAATACACACAGTGCACACATACACATAGAGAGAGCGTAGTGCTTTATCATACTCTACAGAAAATAGTAGAAATGACTGCCAGGACATAAAGGACAGTTTACAAATTCTTGATCATGTTATGGTAAGTTTAGATCAATATTGAGCATAGGAACAAAATGTAACAATAACGAATGGAGAAAGAAACTGTATTTATAATGACTACAGGATGTGGATGGGTGGTACTACCTCCTGACAGAAAAAGTAGGCAAGAGTAAGCACTTGCAGAGTTACAGCAAGCCAAGACCCATTTTATCTACCAGAAGTGAGTATGGATGTTCATTGTGGTCAGTGTTTCTGGTTTTTTTTTCCTTTTTTTAAATAGTCCATAATAATGCAGAGTTATTGGAGATATATGTCATTAACTTTGGAAGTATTTATCAGTATTGTGATAAAATATTTATGTTGGGTCAAGCATCCATGCCTTGTGGAGGTCTGTATTTTGTGGAATAATTTATGTTCTTACCTCTTACTTATTCTCTTACATTATTTCCTTATACCCATTCTCTTGCTCACTTACCTCATCCATTATTTTACACTGTTACATCAAACCTATCCATTCTTTTACACTTCTCCTTCTGCATTCAAGGTTGTTGGTTACATCAGATCCTGATCCCTGTCAACAGGGCAAAGCCCAAAGTCCTCTCCAGATCCTGATCCCTGTCAACAGGGCAAAGCCCAAAGTCCTCTTCAGATCCTAATAGGAGCCCCAAAGCTTTTGCCTCATGCTCTTGTCCTCTTTTACACTGTTGCCCCATGCCTGTCCATTTATTTACACTTTTCCACATACTCATCCATTCTTTTAACTGTTAACACATACCCATTGTTTCTTTTACACTGATACCCATACCTATATTATTACCTCATACCTATTTTTGCATCATATCTATTTTTATCTGCTGATAAAAGCAAAGAATAATCCTGATGCTCCCCTGTGCTTACCTAAAAAAAAGTGAAGATTTGCAGTATGATTTACTTGTTTATTTATAACTTTATTTGTTTATTCCTAGTTTTCTGATTGCTTTGTAAATATCCATAGAAGATGTTTCAGTACATGAAATGGTAATTAATTTGAAATATATAATTAGTGTAGTTATTGAAATGAAGTATTTGTCAAACAAGAAAGCTTTGAAAAAGAACTGCTTAGCATGAGAAATCTTTGTTGGTTTGAAAGTGACTAAAATTTGTAACATTGTGACAGGTCATCACTGAATATCCAGAAACAAGCCAAAGGTGTATTTAAAATATAGAAGTGAAATAGAATCTTAAATGTAAAGAATTATAGTGTTATCTGAAACACTGGTTAAAAGGAGATACCAGGTATGACCCCGATACAGAAGTATTGAGGAAAAATTGTAGAGTTCTTATGAAGACCTCCTGCTGGCAGCAGGATTCACAGAGGCAACCCAGCTCTCTGTTTAGAAAGCTGAACATATGAAACTGAACACAGAGAAGAAGAAGAAGAGTGTTATCAGTTGTGTTCATTTTTATTAGTTTTGCATGATTTATTTTGTTTTTGAAATTGTATGAACTTGTTATCATGTGTTACTAATATATTTCACAGCTTATCAGAATATTCCAGAAATAAACAGAGCAATTGGTAGTCAAGAAAGAATTGTGGTAAGATATTATCTGTTACAGTAATCTTTATTTATTTAATATTTTTAGGTTTTATTATACTTGTATTTCACGTCTTGACATTACAGTGTGAGAGTAGAGTGCATGAAATGACTACCATTTTTTTCATTACGTTTGTGATTCCATGACCATTAGTAAATAAAAAATATAGTGGTTGTTTTGTGTATAGTTTCTTATTTTAATTGTGAAAAAACATTTGTGAATATATTCTTTTTTCTTGTGATTAGGTTGCGCTTGAGTGCAAAAATATCTGATTTTTAGATAACTTTATTTAACAGAAATACACAGTTTTATTTAATACAAATTTGCTGTTACTTTATCATAAACATACTGTTTTACTTTAGCACAAATGTACTATTCACTTAAAACAAGTATACTATTCACTTTATCACAAATGTACTAGTTCACTTTAACACAGGTTCACTTTATGTATAATTCCAGATCACAGTTTCCCGTGGGAAGAATGGATTTGGGTTCTCTTTTGTTGATGAATTTCCACCCAAGGTTGGAAGAGTGGACGGAGGTTTGTAATAATTTCTTATTTCAAACAAAGGTTATGGGGGAATCACATTAGATGACTCTTCAAAGGAAAGAAAACAGATTATTTGTACATTCAGGCTGGTAAATGCTTCCATTTTAGTCATCCAGGAGAAAATGAATAATGAAGAATATGACTGTCTTAATGACAGTTATCATTAGGCAGTTTCAGAGAGATTCTGTCCTGTTCTGGGGACTTATATATGTCTTAATTCTTCAGCTGTTTCAGTTTTTATTTTATTTTTTAAAGTTTAATCTCTCTTTCTCTTGGCCCCTTAGTGCACAATACACATGACACTGCTGGTAGCAGGAGGCTTCCGCTTCTGTTGGTTCTTTGCTATCTTCTTGGCCGTCTCCCATATTAGTCCTTTGTTTACCAGCACTTTCTCTGTTGTTCCTCTGCTTGTTTCTTTGGGTCAAGCTATGCTTTTTTTTTTTTTTACCCAGTTTGAGTCCATGTCAAAGCTGTTTGCAGTCAAGATTCCTCTGTCATTCTCATAATGTGACCATTCCATTGCCATCTTCTCCTTCCAGTCACTGTTGACAGTGGTATCATTATTCATTTCTCTTAACAAGAGGTCATTATTCGTATTATTTGGCCAGAACACTCCTTTTATAATACACTGACACTTGATTTGAAAGGTTTCAAGTGTATGTGCCATTGTCTGTGTCATTTTCCAGTATTCTTTTTCACTGAATATAATCATGTATTGTGCTAATGATAATACTTGTACATGGTAATAATGTCATTGCTATTTTTGTGCTGTAACATTATTTTATATAGTTTTTTTTTTCTAGTGTTTTTTTTTGTTTTTAAGCCATGTAACAAAGGTTTATTTCTGTTTGCCTTCTAAGAGGTTAGTTTGCAAAAAGACTTATTAAAAGATTTATTTGTCCTTAAATGTACAGAGAGCCATAAGTAGAGTATAATAATAAAGAGTGGCTAACTTTGCAAACAGGTATGTTATTTTCAGAGGTGGTGTATCTGACTTCATTGTCTGTGATTGTTGATGGTTGTTATGATCTCAGGAGAGTCATGAGCTTGTGAGAAATATCACAGTTATATCTTAGAAATTTGAGATGCTTTGCTGAGTGGGAACAATTTTTTTTTTTTCCTTAAATTGAAGACTGTACATGTTTTCCAGACCAGAAGACATCATATAAACCCAGGCTTTCTGCAGAGACTTAGAGAGCCCAAATCTGGCCTGAGAAAAAAGAGTAGGGGAGGGGCATGAAGAGCTCCAGCTGATGGATTAGTGGAGACAACCAGTCACTTTGTTTAGATGGCTGAGCATACACAACTGAATGCAGATAGAAGAAAGACCTCATTTCAGCGCTGCTCAAACCAGTTCTCACATACATTGGTTTTTTTTCAGAGGATGAAGTTTGATGTGCGTGTGCATTTTAACATGGTAAAATGTTATATCCATTGGTATTGTCCCTTGTTTTTGATATTTTGTCTGTGACTTTATTCTTGTGTTTTTGTGTTAATTAACAAGTCCTGTTTATATATTATATATGTATATATTTAAAATATCACAGCCTCCCCAGCTGAGCATGCAGGAGTGAAGAAAGGCGATTTTGTGATTAGAATCAATGGGCAGAATGTTTCTCGGTCAACTTGTGAAGGAGTGGCACATCTAGTCAGGTGAGGACATAGTTTTATGTGGGCAAATAAGATAGAAAAATGGATTATTTAAAATGAATGGAGACAAAAAAAACAGTGTGGTCTATATAGCATCTTACATTTTTTTCATTATCAAAAGAGAGTGTCTTATATTGCTTCCTTTCCTTGTCTTATATTTTTTTCCTTTGCTCAACATAGTGTCTTACACCCTTATCACTGCATAAAGTAGTTGGCTTGATTGAACACATATTAGAGGTAATTAAGACAAAACACACAGTAATATTTATGTTGGGTTAAATAGAGAAATATCTTTGTACTTATTGGCAAAACTGTATTGATAATATTTATGAGGATATGATAGTATTTAATTATGCAGATTTCATATCATTTGATGTGATAAAAATTTTCAACATGGATTTTCAACTGAAGTCAATGCCACCTTCAGAATGTCAGTGTTTTCTTTGTCTTAATCAAAGCATTTAAAACAATATATGAGAGTAATTGTTTGTCAAAAATGAGTAAAGGCAGATTAAAAAGTAAAGGTCATTATTTCACGTGATGAAAGATTTGATGCATTCAATCATTTTAAACTCATTTCAGTATGTATTTCATCTGTCTGTTTCAACCCATCAGTATGTATTTCATCTGTCTGTTTCAGCTCATCAGTATGTATTTTAACTTTATCTCTGCTTTAGATTGTATCTCATCTGCTTAGTTTTCTTCTGTCCCATAGAAAAACAAACCCCCAGTCACTGACACTTGAGCTCCTGAGAGACCGCAGCATTTGTACAACCACGGAGATCACAGCCACAGGTTCACTGCACCCACATCACCCCTCTCCTTACAACAAAAGAGGAGTGGGCACCTCCACAGACCACCTGTATGAAAGCATTGTGGACGGATCTTCTAGGGACCATCATAAAGAAAACAGGGCAGTGGGGTCAGTGAATGGATCTTATGAAGACGATTGTCTGACAGATGATGACAGCATGGCTTGCCTACAGAATAGAATATCCAGTCATCCTGGGATAACAAGCACTCCTAGACTATTTGTTGCTCCATGGCATAAGGTCAGTGTCTTGTTATGCTTTGGTTGTGAAATACTTGTTAGTCATCAGTGGTCAGTTACATCTCTTTTGCGCATGATGTGTGCCATCACATCTGTATTTCATTACTGAAACATTCTATGTATTTTGTAAGTGGTTGGTTCAGTGAAATATTTGTCATAAAGTAAGTGCACAGCTGTCATTGTCGATGACAATGTGAAATCGATGTGAAATATACAGAAAAAAAAAATTCAGTGCTGATAGCTATGTAGTATAACATTTAGAAAACTAACTGTATATCCCAAATTTAAAAATTGTTTAAAAGCCACATTTCCTATAAAACAAATAAGATATACAAATGTTAATGATTAATTATTTTTTTTCTTTGTTTCTTTTAAAGTCTCAAAATGTTCATTGATTTACAATGACCCAATAAATCTTATTCAGTTTTTATTGAAGTAGTGTGTCTGATTGGTGCCATGGTGGTGTAGTGGTTAGTGCACTCACCTGCTGATCAGACCACCTCTGGTTTAATTTCACATTCGGCCAGAAGGTTTCAGACTGACCAGCATCAAAATATGGGTACCTGGACAGCAACGTGAAATTTTAAACAATTTTAAAATTTGGGATACTTTACTAAATGTTATAGTATATAGCTATAGGCACTGAATTTTTTTCTTTATATTTCACATTGATGCTACTGGCATCCCCTACTTCAAATACTGTAGTGGCCCAGAAATGTGAAAGCATTAACACTTCACACCCCTATGACATGCAAATGCTATGGGACATAGATGGTGATTGCATGAATTTGTTGTAATATAATAGTAAACAACAGTTTGGTACAGCTGTACTCTGCATTATAGATATAGGTGCCAATTACTTACTGTCACTTTATAATTAGGGAAAAAATGTTATTGTTCTTGAAGTAAAAACCAGATACCTCTTACACTTCTTTATAATCTTAAAATTTTTGTCCATATTGTCACAATTGTGCAGCTTCTTCCTGCCATTTTTAGCCACAGCTTGATGCATCCTCATATTTTTTTTATTGACATTCTGTACCTGGACAGCATGATTGTATGGTTTGATGGGAAAACAGCAATCGACTTGACTAGAGACATGGAGGATCGAGTGAGATTGAGAGAGATGACCACCTGCGCCTATCAGCATGATCTGACGAATGGGCAAAACTATAAACAGCAGCTATGGTATCTTACAAATAACAGTATTTATAATGCAATTATTTGCTGTCCATTCAGGCTGCCAGCGCTACACAGTCTCATCTCCTGAGCAAACATGAGTCTTTCCATCGTTTGATGTCACTAGAACTAGACTACATAGACTTTATGCATTTCGGAATGGAGAGATACTCACGACCGCTACGTCACTGCATTTTATCAGCACACCAGCACATGGTAATCTTTCAGAACGTTGAGAAGGTAAGTAAAGTCAATCATGACATTAGAGAAATCAAAGATATAAACATGGTATTAGAGAAATCAAAGACATAAACATGATATTAAATCAGAGATATAAACATGGCATTAGAGAAATTAAAGACATAAATATGGTATTAAAGAAATCAAAGATATAAACATGGTATTAGAGAAATCAAATACATAAACATGGCATTATAGAAATCAAAGACAAACAAAGAGGGCACTGAAATGGAGCAACCAGACATACCAGTCACCTATAATCAGAAGAAAAGCATGATAAAAACCTACAGGAAGCCACTAACACCACCACATGATGACTATCACATGCTAAACAGAAAGGAACAAGTCACCATCTTCCGTCTCCGAACAGGACACAGCCGACTCCAAAGTCATATGTATACAGAGTTTAAGGTTGGTACTACTAATCTATGTACATGTGCCCAGGTGCCCCAAACTGTGGAACATATCCTCCAGAACTGCACCAACTATGAGACACTGAGAAATAATTACTGGCCCAGTGAAACCACTAAAGCAGATAAGCTCTATGGTTCCATACATAAATTACAAAAAACAGTGAAATTTATCCAAGAGACAGGACTGCAGATATAGACAGACAATGCGAACGAAGAAGAAGAGGAAGATAAACATGGCATTGGAGAAATCAAAGACATAAACATGGTGTTATAGAAATCAAATACATAAACATGGCATTAGAGAAATCAAAGACATAAGTGAAGCTGCAAATATAATACTGTGAGTTACCTAATGATCTTTAGAGAGTGAGCAGATTTAAAGTGATATTGTGATATTAGTGAGAAAGAAAACAGGAACTTGGCAGTATGAATGCTCACTGATCTTTGTTTGAGGGAAGTAGGGGAGAAAAAAAGACTATAAAATCTGCATTGTAAATTTGACCAGTGTTCTTGGTTATGCTGATTTGATGTTAAAAATGTTAACATTAAATTCTCTGCTAATTCTTCAAATGATCAAGTGATAACTACATACCGTGGTTATGTTTTAGTTTTCTGTTGCCAATATGAGGTCACTGGAATTCCTCCTGAAAAATCTAAATTTAAAAATTGTTATCACACAGTGCTGAAGCTCATATGTTCTCAGAAATATAAAGTATTTGGAAGATTTTGCCTGCAGCAAAGTATCACAGGCTTCAGGGGTCTGCAATCTGAAAAAAAAAAGATTGAAAAGCACAGCTTTATAATCTACTGTCATGGCATAAAACATGTGAAGTGTGAGGCAGAGGATGTATCTTGATTTAGTACTCAGTGTTAAAACAGTTGGACTGTTAATAATCATTTTCAGAACATAAAAATCTATTTCAGTTTTGTAATTATCTTTAAAAAAAGTGGTTCCCAGACTTTCTATAAGGTAAAATCCCTGTTTTCATGCCATTAAGGCGTATTGGGAATACAGTGTTAGGCCCATATTTCCAAGACCATCGGCGTATGAAATAATAATGTGGCTAGTATCACACATGGCTGCATTTACCTTCCCAGATTTCTTTGTTACCCATTTTTAGAGCCTGGGTGGGCCCTAGAGTCTTTTTGATGTAGTGGTACCAGAAAGGATCCCCACTGGTTGGTCTTGAACCTGGTACCACTGGATCAGTAGACCGAGCATTTTTGTTTCTGATACCTCTAAAAAGGCAGAGACTATGATATATCTAAGAAGCAGAATCCACCAACATTTGTTATATGGAAGTGAATCATGGACAATAGCCAAGTCTGCACAAAAATCATTGGAAGCAGCAGAAATGTGGTTTATTAGAAGAATGTTGCAAATCCCCTGGACAGCAAAAATAACTAATGAAGAATGTATGAGAAGAGTTGGAGAGACAAAAAAATATTGTCGAAAAGATAAGAGAGAGACACTGTACTTTCATAGGACATGCAAAAAGAAGAGGGGGCATTGAAAATATTATAACAACAGGAAAAAATAGAGGGAAGAAGATCAAGAGGAAGATGAAGAGAAATTATACTGGACAGTCTGATGGGATGGTGTGAGAGGAGATCACCAACTGAGCTGATGGCCTGAATGAAAGATCGTGTACTCTGGAGAAGCATAATAGCCAACGCCAGTTGGCATAGCACCTGATGATGATGACCTCTAAAATTTACATACAGTGCTGGTAGCAGTATATAGGGGGAGTTTGTGAGATGTTTTTAAATTAAGTAATGAATTATACCAGAAACTGGCAAACACTTATGTGTGCAGACTGTTTTCTTTAAATAAATTTTAAACAGTTCATGTGATTGGAATTGTAGAAGCATGGAGGTAGTGCAGAGTTCAGGTTTCTCATAGCACATGACCAAATTCATGTTCAGCTTTTAATTGGCTAAATAAGTCCATGTTAAAATGGGTACCCAACAGTCCTTATGGTGAAATGCTTAACACTGTGCCTTTTTTATAAAGCTGTTAAAATGGATTTTTTGAAAATGAAGTGAAAGTCTGATATAATTATATTATAATAAAAACTGAACATGGTTACATTAATGTGTGAATGTGTCTAGAATGAATGTACAACTGATAATAATTTACAGCTGAAAATTATATAGAGTTGTCTTCATTTAATGTAACAAGATAAATAAGATAAAGGTTTTTTGTTTGTCTGCCTGCAGCTTGTAACTATATCAGAATACCATATCAAGCAGATGCAGGAAAACAATTCCTCAGTGAATTCTGACACTGATGATTCACAGTCCAGTGAAAGTAGCATGTTTCCAAACTCAGTTGCCCTCATATATCATTCAAAGGTAACATTTCTTTTTTATGAAAAATTGATAAGTTGATAAATTGACTTTGTACCATTTCTGATCATTGTAAGAAATTTATGAAGAGAAGTTTTCTGTTGTGATTGATAAGAATACAAGTATTCTTCGATGATTTCGAGCATATGGATGGAGATTGAAGCAATGTCTTGTCTTTGCCTTGTCTTGTCTGTGACTGTGAGGTGATGTTCTTTGCAGCCGATGTGAAGGTGTTGAGGACAGTATCGTATCGCCGTTGAAGCAGGTTATGGCAGCTGTTTTTTCAGTCCCAGAGCGCAGCTAAAAAAAGCAAAGGGTGTGCAGTGCATCTTTAGCAGACTCCACCACCATGGGGACTATGGTGATACCTGCCCCATTGGCCAGACTAGGCCAGGCTTGTTACTGGGGTACCAACGGAGAAGTGGGACAGCGTCTTAGTCAGCAGTGGTTCACTAACCCTGATGCTAGCATATCAGCTATGGGTTGCTGATTGCCTAATCAGTGTCTATGCTCCTCACTGGAGACAGTGATCAAGACTTTGTTGTGGCTAGTTCAGCAGAATGATACACATGGTTTGGTGGTGATGAACTCTCAAAGCATTCTTCGCAAGATAGAAGGGGGTTTGCTGTGTCAAGAATGGGTTCAGCGCTTGGGGGAATCCAGTATATTGTCTAGGATATGCGGAGAGAGAGGCAGTGGGGTAGCCAGTCATGTTGCTCGTAACACTATTGCGAAAAGTATGACAGGCTGTAAGCTGAAGTCAGTGGCTGAGAAGAGGAAAATGCATGTGCTGATAATATATATTAACAGAAGATGAATGAAAGAAAGATGAGTAGGTGGGGCAGGAGTCATGTGGCAGGCTTCTAGAATTCAGAGTTGGCAGAACCAGCAGCTGACTGTGGCTATGGCACAGGAAGACCTAAAACAGTAACAACATAAAATTCACTTATGAAATTTCAGACAAGTCTGTCAACTTTTTAGACGTTAACATTTCTATTGGCACAAACAGGCTTGTCACCTGTATTTTACAACCCACCAACAGCCACACCTATTTGCTTTACACCTCCTCCCGTCCTGAAGCCTGTAAGAACTCCATCCCATACTTCCAACTTCTCTGTCTTCGCCACATGTCAGGATAATTTGGAGTTTATAGATCACTCCAAGTTATTAGAATTTTTCCGTCATCGCCACTACCCAGAAAAGGTCCTTCATGAAGCCTTCAACCTTATCCAACTAGTAAGCCGCGAAGAAGTATTCAGGAAAAAGCCTGTCACTCCATCTGACAGAGTTAAGTTAGTACTGCCTTTCCACCAGCATGATCAGATGGTTAAGAAAATTCTTTATCGTCATCTGACGATAATCCAGCTCGACCTCGACACTCGCGACATTTTCTCAGATCCACCCCTATTGGCATACAAACGTGAGCCAAACCTTAAGGACATCCTCGTCCACAGCCACTTGAAGCAAAGCCTTAGATATGTTGGCACCAGAAAATGTAACCACCCTGCTACGTCACCTGCCCGGTAGTCTGGGAAACGAAAACAATCACCTTTCCCAAAACTATCCTCTCACTTCATGAGGGATTCACATGCGAGTCCCATAATGTGATATATATCATCGTTTGCAAAAGATACAGGATATTGTATATTGGTGAGACTGGCCTCAGATTAGGGGACCTCATGCAAAAACATCTGTACAACATTGCCCAGCATGCATCGAAACCAGTCCCAAATCATTTCAGTGGCCCCAACCACAGAGGCAAATCTGATTTTCTGGTAACAGCCATCAAACAATGTCACGCAGATGACACAAGCCGCCTGGTGCTTGAGAACCGCTGCATTCAGAATTATGGGACGCTGGAGCTACATGGGTTAAACTCACTGTTTAGCTACACTTAACATTCTCTTCAATCATTACAGTACCTCTCCACTAAGCTCCACCCCTTCTTACTTTTCAAACCTCCTCACAGCATCACTTTGCAACCCCTCTTCCCCAATCATCTATTTCAACTTCTCCTGGCTAAATCAACATTGTATCACTCTCTCTCCCCTTCCTGGTTCCCCACCCACCACCCCCAGTTACAACCCACCGACCACATATCACAGGTCTCTATTTAAACAGTCTCCACGTTCTGCTAAATCCATTCCTGACACACACTACTGGACAAGTCACATCTTACAATTTACAGATAAGTACTCTTTTAAAAAAATTTTTTTTTTCTTTTTAACAGTATTCATGTGAATCTATACTTTATCTCCTCTCTCTGTTTCTTCGTCCTGTATGTTTTTGTATGATTAAGGCTCATGCCTTAACAGTATCGTGTCAGCTTGGGAATGGATTATGGCGATGATTTTTTTCAGTCTCTTAGTGGAGGTAAAGAAGCAGGTTTTGTGCAGAAGTTCTTCAGCAGAATCCTCTACTCTGGTGATCTCTACCTCATTAGCCAGGCCAGGTCTGTTATTGAGGGTTCCAGTGATGAGCTAATTGTCTTAGCCAGGCCTGAATTGCCAACCCTAACACTAGCATGTCAGCTATGGGTTGCTGGTGGCCAGGCTAGACAGTATCTTAACTTTTGGCAGATATAGGAATTTTAATGAGTATGCTGGGTTGATTGTTCCAGGAACACAGAGACTGTTGCATTATTTTTCTCAAAGATTACAGTGTTTCATGTATGAAAATACAGTGAAACTAAAAAGAAGATATTTCTTAGTCAGATACACACAAAGCTGTGATTTTGATTTGTTCCAGTCAGAAGTTTGTTCAACTTTCAGTTTAATGAAATGAAACGATTCACGTGCAGATCCACATGCTTGGTCAAGCCTATGAAGCTTATGCAAGTGGACTAGCCCAGTCCAATGCACTTCTTAGAGAGCTAAGGAAGAACCGAGACTTCATGAAGTTTATCAGAGAGCCTGAATCTTTAGATGAGCAGTGTCAGGAGCATCCATCCATCAGTGCTTTTATCAATAGGCCCACAGTAGTAAGTGTACCTTAATATTGAAAGGGAAGTCTGGTGTACCTTAATAATGAAAGGGAAGTCTGGTGTACCTTAATAATGAAAGGGAAGTCTGGTGTACCTTAATATTGAAAGGGAAGTCTGGTGTACCTTAATAATGAAAGGGAAGTCTGGTGTACCTTAATATTGAAAGGGAAGTCTGGTGTACCTTAGCATTGAAAAGGAAGTCTGGTGTACTTTAGCATTGAAAGGGAAGTAATGAAATGAAATTATTTCCGTAATTTAATGTATTTAAAAGCTGTTTTGGATTCTCATGTTTTGTGCATAGATTGCTATTTTGTATCAGATATATTTCCATAGTCTTTAATAAAGTGAAAGTTAAAATTAACCATTGATTTCCATTTAAAATTATATTGATTGGTGTGACAGTGAGTTGTGCTAGAATCACCGTCTCATTTTGTATTATTATCAGTGAGTATAGTCGCATGTTCTGGCTATACTGTTAACTTATGGCTGTGAATAGCCTCACTGTGAGCATAAGGGCTGCATTGTCAGCAGATATTTAGTAGCCTGATTGGGGCTTCCTTTTTTTTTATTCTTCTTCAGACAAAGTCATGTTAAATTAGACCAAATAAGTAGCTAACAATGTGTGAATATTTTCAGAACCAGGATACACAAAAGCTGCTTCATATTCTTTAAGTAGCTGCTGAATTCAGCAGCTTTCTGAGCCATTGAGTCTCATTGCTGCATGTCTTCATTCTTTTCTGTTCTCGATCTTTTCTTCCCAGATTCTAGCTCTTCTCGCCATAGTTCTACCTCTTGGCTTTTCCCCCTTCGTCACTCCTGAATAAGTCATATTTGTCTTTCTTCTTCCATTCTCTCTAAATGCCCAAACCATATCAGTCTGTTAACAGCTGTTATAAGTGGAGTGTTAAACAATGTGAATTTGGTTTTTGTTTTGCTTTAGTTGTATTCCATGTTTCAGGATATACTAATGCTGGAAGTAACTTTAGTGTTAACATTCTTTTATGTCTTTTACTTTTTGCAGCATATCCAAGAACTGTACACTGTCCTGAATGAGGCCTTGTCAGTCACACCCACTCATAGCCAAGACTTTGCCACTCTGCAGCAGATAGTGATCAGGCTGTCCCAGTGCGTAGCTGTCATCACTGGGCTTAGCACAGCAGGCAGAGTTCAGAGCCTTGACTCTCTCACATCTTCTCAAGGCAGGACAAGTAGTCAGACTACCAATAGTGGTATGTGCTCACATCTTTCTCTTCAGAAAGTAAAACAGCTAAAGAATCTATGGAGAGGAACAGACAGAACTACAAAAAATAAGATTTTTAAGGTCTTTCCCATTGCAACATATGCCTGTGAAACCTGCACACTTAACAAAACAGCTGAGAAACGCATAAATGCCTTTGAATGTAAATGCTACAGAAGAGTTCTTCAAATATCATGGACACAAAAAAGAACAAATATATCCATACTACAAGAAATTAATATTTAAGAAGGCTGGTTAGTAAAGAGGATTAAACAAAGAAAACTTAAATATTTTGGACACATTAAACGTCATGATAATCTAGAGAAGACCGTCTTGGAAGGGTACATAATGGGAAAAAGAAAGAGGGGAAGACCAATGCGAAGATGGCTGCAAGACATCGTTGATGATCTGCAAATGGATGCATCAACAGCAGGCCATCTTGCTTACAACCGAGAGGCCTACAGGAATGCTGTTAGGGAGGCAAAGTTCTGCAAGGGACATGCAAATGAATGAATGATGTTGCTCACATCTTTTATCTGCCTGATTTTATCTTGCTGGTCGGCTTTCCAGTCCTTAATTTATTCACTCTTTTATAAAGCATATTGTACACAGGCTGATTCTCGCCACCAAAAGACATAGTGAAGCTCAGAACCTCTTTTCAGACACCAACATAACCAAAGTTATGATAATTGACAAATTGAGAAGCAAACCCAAAATTACAATGGGCAATGAAAAGCTGTAAAATGTAAATAAATTTGAATATCTAGGTTCAGTCATCACCACTAATGGTTGACTGCATAGTGGAAATGAGACTAGCAGTTGCATCATAGAAACTAGCACAAAAGAAGGAGGTATCAACAAGAAAACAAATCTGTGTTAACCAACAGCTTACATATTCCCATTGGCAACATATGGATGTGAAACGTTGGGACTTAACAAATCACTAGAAAAAAGAATAGCTGTATTTGAAAGGAAATGTTATAGAAGGGCACTTGGAATATCAGAGATAGAAGGAAAATCAAATAAAGAAATACTGATGTGATTAGGTGTCAGAAAACTGGCTCGTAAACACCAAAGTTAGAAAGATGAGATACTTTGGCCACATCAAGAGATGTAATGGTTTGGAGAGGTTGATAGCAGAAGACATAGTGTCCGGCAAAAGGGAAAAGGGACAACCTCAGCGCACTTGGACTTGAGACTTTGTGAAAAGTCTGAATATGTCATTGCAAGACGCTGGTCAACTTTGTGCAAGACCACAACTCGTTAGAGGGGCAACATTCTGGAAGAACACATCAAATTACACGACTAATGAATGTCCTTAAACAGAAATGAGTGCATGTTCTCTTGTATTCAGTTTCATATGCTCATCTATCTACACAAGAAGATAGGGTGCCTCCATCAGCCTCATCACCAATCACCTTCTTTTTCTTTGTAGGACCAGTTTTGAACTCTCTCTAAAGAGTGTGGGTTTGCAAGATGTGTTCTGGAATTTGGCATGTGCAACTTGTAGTTTGTGCATATGCTGCGTTCTGTTCAGAGATTGAAAATTGTGAACTTGTACTTGTATGAACTCTCTGTAACTGCGAGCTGGTGTTTTTTGCAGTCGATGCTTTAGAGGTGTTGAGGAATAGCTAAAAAGCAAGGGGTGTACATTGCTTCTTACCACACTCCACCACCATGGGGACTATGACAATCCGTGCCTCATTAGCCAGGCTAGCTTGTTCCAAGGGGTACCAGTGGAGAGGACAGGGTCTTGGTCAGCTGTGGTTCACTAACCCTGACTCGGGCATATTAGCTATGAATCACTGATTGCCTCTTCAGACAGCGTCTTCTCGAAAATCGTGAAGAAAAAGTGTTACCATCTCATATTAAGTAATCATAACCCATTAAAAAATGGCGGAATGGACTTATCTGACACTTTGATTGCATGAGCATGATTTTACTATGTAATACTTTTTTTTTTTTCCCAGACAAAGGCAGCATGGCTTCACTTTCGTCTACCTGCTCTTCTTCTGAGGCTGATTTTCACCGACCGTTATTTCCCAGTTCTGCCACATCAGTCAGATCTCTGGACAAAGATATGATGCGTATACAAGATATATTGGTCTTTGCTCCTGATGTACAAGTGCGTTAGTCTTTTTTACTAAAACCTGAATAGTTAGTGTATAAGTATACACACAGTCACTAAAGTCAGTAAAGCTGTAGTAACAAAATGTTAAAACTATTTAAGAAAAAAAATTAATTAACAAGCATACAGTTGTAATGTTTTGGTTTGCACCTTAATCATACATGAACATATAGGACAAAGAAAGAGGGGGAAGAAGATAAAACTATAAATTCACACGATTGTATACACCAAATAGAAATGTGAAAAAAAAAAAAAGAAAAAGCTGTGATTTTTAAGAAGCTGGTAGGAAATCTGAACTGTGGCAAAAAACGCATCATAAAGAACCAACACTTGATGAGAACTATTAGCAAACATTCTCTTGGATGGATGCTACGGCATGCGGCAAAACATAAACAGGTCTGTCCTGAATGCAGTGATGCTGGAGTCATATTTTGAATCTTTGTAAGAAGCTGCATCCAGGAGTGCATGTGTTGAATATATTTAATGGAGATTTGCAATGTGATTGGTAGTATCATTTAATTGGTTGGTAGTAACAAGGGGGTGGGGATCACGAAAAGGAGAGAGGGAGTGATACAGTGGTAACCTAGCCAGGAGAAGGCTAGGTAGAGGGTTAGTAATCTAATTCAGTGAGGAGATTCTGAAATAATGTGTTGCAGGTGAGGAAGGAGTAGAATTTAGTACAGAGGGAATGTGATTGTGAAGAAAGGCAATGTTAACTCAATCCACCTGCGTTGTGTCCAAAACGTTCCTTAATTTCCTGACGACACATACATTTTGGGGAAGGGGGTCCCTGTGTAAAAAGTTACTGTACCAAATTAGTTCCATGATCGCCACTTGTGTATCACATATTAAAATAAGTGGAAATGAATGAAGATTCCATAAATGAAGTTATTTGTCATAAAAAAAACCAAAAGAATAAAAAGCACAACTGGTGTGAAACATTGTAGCGATTTTTGGGTGCTAAAAATTTTGTTAGGGCTGAGCAATAAAATCTACTTTATACTTACATTAATTGTGTCATAATCCAATATAAAATATGTAATCATTGAATTTTCAACACAGAAAAATCAATATTTATGGATGTTTCTGACAGGTCTACAGCTATGAGAAACATATAGTAAGATAGGTCTAGTCAGTTGGTGTGACCATTCTACCACTCGATCTCGAAAAAAAACTTTAATTTTACACTCCTATCGTGATATTCAGCGTCTCCCTTTATCAGCCATGCTGAAAAACACTAGTTAAACTTTAGATTCAGAAGAGCTCTGACTGGTTAAATGAAAAGTTACATCAAGTTTTCAACGAAAGAAAAGTCCGAAACCTTATAGGGCTGGGTCGTTGAGAGCAGCATATACCGGAACAGACCTTTTAGGGCTGGTGCGGGTGGAAACAGTTAAGTATAGCTGAATTTCGAGTTCAAGTCATTTGGTTATAACATCCCATATTCCTGAATGTAGCAGTGTTAGGTGGCTTGTGTCATCAGAGTGACATTGTGTTATGGCTGAAACCAGAAAATCAGATTTGGCTCTGTGGTTGGGGCCATTTTTACTGCTTTATATAAGGAGATCATCATATTAGAGATAGTTTTTTCAGTGTGGGCCTGATAGACTCTCAAGTTGTACTGTTTTTTACCATGTAGCACACAGTAATTAGTGTATAAGTATATGACTATACATGAAGCACTGCAGTAAAGCTGTGATACCAGAATGTATAAACTAGGAAAAATGTAGGAACAGCTTTATTACTTAACAATACAAAGTTGTGACGTTTCGGCGTGAGCCTTAATCATACAAAAACATACAAGATGAAGAAATAGAGAGGGGAGATAAAATATAGATTCACATGAATACTATTAAAAAGAAGAAAAAAAATTTAGAGTACTTACCTGTAAATTGTAAGGTGTGACTTGTCCGGCGGTGTGTGTCAGGAATGGATTTAGTAGCTTTTATATTGTGTGACATTTTATAGATTGACTAGAAGAAGAGTACAATCTCAAATGGGTGCTAGATCAAAGAAATGAAATGAAATTGACTGACTTATTCTGTAGATTGTATGACATTTTGTAGGTTGTATGAACATAGTTTGTAGATTGTAAGGCATATTTTGTTCATGCTCCACAGGACTTTCAGTTGGCCGAGGAAGGGCGGCACTTCATTCACCAAGGGGATGTGTACAGATGTAGGAAAGGAGTATGGTTAAAATGTCAGCTAATCCTGTTTTCTGATTTAATTTTAATCGCCACTGACGAGCCAGACGGCTCTTTATATGTTACTGAAAGTCCAATTGGTATTCAAGATTTAGCGGGTGTGGAAATAAATTGCAAGTATGGTAAGTTTAAGGTATTTATACATTTTCTTGTAATTTTAAAAATATGCTGTGTTTCTCTTTTAAAAAAAAAAATCGCAAATACTGTGCTAATAAAATGTGCAAAATAGATTTTTATTTGTGATCATTAGAGGTCATCTACATTGTTAAGAGAAGCCAGTTTAGTGGGCATAACATCCCTTGATGAAGTTGAAAAACTCGAAAAAGACAGAAGAACTTGGCAAACAACTATGGGAACCCTATGTGACGTTTAATGGCATGGGAAGGATGTAAGATGTAAGAAGAGCTCACTTGCCCTGTTGTACTAGCGTTTTAGTATCCCTTTTGGGGAACAGAAGCTGATAGACTTGCCAGATCTTGTAACAGGCAACTTCAGCACCAACACAGCAGAGTCAAAACCATGGTGGTGGAGTCTGCTAAAGGAGCATTGCACACCCCCTGCTTTTTAGCTGTACTCCAGGACTGAAAAGATAACCCCGCTCCCATGCCAATACGATGCTGTGCCTCAACATCTTCACAGCATCGGCTGCAAAGAATACCAGCTCGCAGTTACAGGGAGATACAAGACAAGACAAGTCAGACTACTCATGGGACACTGCAGATTGCAAGCACATCTCTATCACCTCAGCCTGTCCCATGCCTCTGATTGCACATCTGAGACAAGGCATCCAGACTCCAGAGCATGTCCTGCAGCTCTGCTACCTCTAACAAAAGACCCAGACCAAGCCCTGGATACAGGGAGCTATACAGGAAGACTTAGGGACATGCACAATTTATCCAAACAATAAATATAGATGTCTTGAGGCTAGAACCACGGAAGGTAGAAGAAGATTATCTCAAGAAGAGACTAGAATAGCCTTAGCCAGTATAGAGAAATATTTAGCAAAAAACAAGAGGCCCACATAATAATGAGCCAGTTCTGATTGGTCTGAATATCCTTACATTAGAGAAAACAAAATGGATCAATGAAGGAAGTAAAATAAATCTTTATAATAGAAAAAAAACCAACATCTTAACGAGTGTATGAAATAACAGCTTTATTACAGGAGAGAAACTGATTCAGGTAGTCTGAAAGAAAGATATGAGTACAGATGAGACTGTAAAAGAGCGGAAACGACAACGGCTTCTCATGGAAATCGATTAATGGAAATTGTCAAATTACAATATAACTTTTTTTCATATTCTGTGATGTTATGTACTTTTGCTGTCATGCATTTACAAAAGTTTGTAATTCATTGATGAAATTGTTAGAAAATGTTTTTCTATGATAAATCAAAATGGAATAGAAAGATATAAGATTTCTATGTAAGGTCTGGAGTTTAGTTGTGGAAGAGCACTTGATATTGTTCATGTACTTAAGACGGCACATTTTTAATTTATTTTTCTGTATTTACAGCATCTGAATTTGTGCTGTACATAAATGCAACCGCAACTTCAAGTTTACCCAGAAGGCAACAGCCATTGGCTTCCTGTGAAAGAATGAAGAGAATCACCTTGCGAGCTCCTTCAGCTCAGGAGAAGCTCATGTGGAAATCACTTCTTGAGCAAAGGGTGGCAGCATTCGGTGGGGGTAGACTGCAGCAGTTTGGTTCCATGAAGGAGATTTCTCATGTTAAGACCAGCATAATTTTGTAGAAGGATTACATGGCAAAGATTTCCACTGTTGTTGTGTAGGATCTCTTAATTAAAGAACAGAAGTTAAGGAATCCATAAATGTAAAAGACTCTTATGTATGATCTCATTTATATGACTCTGAAAGATAAAACTTTTATGTGCTACCTTTAAAAGGTAGAGTAAAATTAATATATGTAATATACATTTATTGTTTTAATGCAGTTTTTTATGATGTTCAAATTCTCATTTCTTCACAGTATATTTTCTTGTTATATTTATCTACATATTATGCTGTGTTTTGAAAGCAAAACAGCTGTGGTTTTGGAAAATGTATTAACAAATGCCCTTGATCAGCCAGAAAAGCAGATGAAGAAATTCTTAGAGAAACAGCAAAACAACAACAATAACAAATAGTTCAAATCTAAAGGAAAGACATTCGAAACACTCATTGTGTTGCCATGAGAACTTAGAGAGCCTGATAATCACTGGAAAGAAATGCAGAGGGAAAAAAAAACGTCTGTGGTGCAGGGAAAGACAGCTCATCCAGCTAGAAGCTGTACTGTACAGAATGGAGAAGTGTGACCGCAAACAACTATCAGCACAACACATAATGAAATGATGTTGTAAATGAAAATTAATGAGACAGTAGAGATTTATTCATATTTTATATTTATAGCCTGCTGTGTGTAAATTCCTATATGAATATATTTAATCCTTCACTTTGCTGGCAAATTATCCCTGTGCATGGTAGCCAGATAAAAGGGAAACTATGCCCTGTAGCATTTGCATATCGTAGGGGTGTGAAGTGTTAGTGCCTTCACATTTCTAGGCCACTACAGCATTTGGGATAAGGATGTTAGCACCTGTCCTAGCTGTCTTTTTTTTCCTAAGGAAACCCCAGATACCCATCTTCTAAGGCTGGGTCTGCCCAGAAAAATTCCACTTTGAGTGCAAAATTGAAACGGGTACCTTCTGATAGACAGGCAAGTGCACAGTCCATTACACCACCACGGCATCTGTACATTACTGTACATGACATTAATGTTGTCATCAAATGATTGTAGTGTTGTCATCACATGATTGTAGGTTAATTCTTCTTTCATTATGTTATGTGTCACAGGTTGTTTGACCATTGTGTCCAGTCTAAAGCAGGTGATGTGGGTTGACCTATTATCACACCATTTCACTTCAAGATATTGCTTTCTCTTTTGATCTGTCTTCTTCTGGGTCCAATTCTTTTGTCCACATCTAGACATTTTTAGATGGTCTGCTTGTATAGTGGGATGATTTCATTCAGTTCAGGTGTCCGAACTGAGTTCATCTCTTGTCTTCCGGTGAACTGCATTATATCTTACCTCTCTCTATGCCAGGGGGTTTTACATCAAATAACCAAGGGGGGTAAATTTCATAAAGTGGAATGGAATGGTTGTCACATTTAAAAGCATCACAAAGACAGATCCTGATATACAGTATGACATATTATACATTAGTTTAAGGCGGAAAAGTTGTATTTTGTTTTTCTGATAGAATTGTTAGTATATTAGAACAGAAAAGAAGAGCTAAGAATTGAGAAGAAAGAGTGGAAAATGAAGAAATAGAAGCAATGTTTTTTTTCACTTACCTTTCAGGTTAATCCACTGGGCCCAATATATCCAGAATGAATAAAATTTTATGTAAACATGTCCTCCAAAATTCATAGAAAAATATGCACTGATTATGTATTTACAGTAAACTGAAAACACCAAGCTAATATTTACATGAAAACAGAATTTGAAGTATTCTATTTACAACATTTAATTTTTTTTTAGATACTATACTCATATGATAATTACCAAAGCACTGAGGAATGCAAATATGGATAATTAAGACATCCTGAACAGTAGAAGTGTGTTCTCTTGGGTTTGGCTGGTGTGCTGCAGTGAACACTTCTCAAGTCATTCTTGTGGTACGTGATGAGATGCCTGGTGTCCTGGTGCTGCTGCAGATTGGTTGGTTGGAACTGGTGGTATTGATTTCTATGTCAGCAGTTGTTTCACAGTGGCTTCAGTGAGCTGCTATAGCATCTGGCTCTTGAAATCACACAGTCCTATCTTCTTACCACTGCTAAGTGTGTACAGAATAAAACTGTTTTTCTGGGCAACCTCAAATAGCCACAGAAATATTTTTTTCCACCATTTGACCAATTTTCTGGTGTGGATTCCATAAGACACAATTCTCTGATCCATAACATCACAACCATTCATCGACCGATTGTAGCTGTGGGTTGTTATGGTCATGACCTCTGCTTTTGGTTAATACTGCTACAACCTCTTTCTTGGCCTTATCTCTGAAAGCCACACACACAGTATCCTGTCAGTGCTGTTCAGAAATCATTTCATTTCAGAGTGGTTCAACTTCTGCTATTTGATCTGCAGTTTTTTCTATTGCGGTTGAGAGGGTCAGTGTAGTAGGTCTCCTGTTCTAGCAGACAGTCTACCAGCTCTCTGGTTGTGTAGTATCTGGCAGCAAAAACATAGTGTCCCATGCCAAATGGCCGAAGCAGTGTCTGGAAAACTTTCTTGGCCTGCCCACTGCTGGGGTCTTCTTCAGGGTTACACGATGAGTTGGAGCCAAAATAAAAAAGGAGATTCAGCACATAGCCAGTAGCCGCAATACACAGGCCAAAAGCCTTGATGTGATACCTTTTTTTGCTTCTGTGCAGTAAACTGTTTGGCCCGTACCTTTGAAGCCTATCACCATTCCATCTAGGCTGAGGTTTTCATAAGGATGGAAAGCTTTCCTACTCTCGTCAAATGCCAGATTTACGAAAGGTTCCATCTTATCCTTGCCTTCAGCCTCATCTCCCGCAGCATGTAGCATGGTGTGATAAATATCCTGGAATCTTTGCCTAGAAAACATCTGGTCAAACCAGGCTTGACACAGATGAGGAGCTTGGGACCAGTAATCCCTAATAAATGGCTTTTTCTGCACGCCCATATTGATGAGAACAGCAAAAAATTTTGCCCACCTCCATCTCTATGACATCCTTCCACATGCCATACACTGGAAGCTTGCCACTTTGACTGTTTTGCATGCATTTTATTCTTGCAAAATCACTGATTTGCTTCAGCAAGTAGCTTTTGATGCTGCTGGTAAAAATGGTGGTAAATGAGCTCAGTTCTGTGCTGAAATCCAAGCCCTCTGTAACACCAGGCTGACGCAGAGGTTTGAACACAAATCTAGAGCGTGTCATTCCCTCTTCTACACATCTCCACTCATCATTACCTGTGCTACTTGTACAGGCTCCAGGCATTCCACAATCTCCAGCATTACTTATTGTGATATTACAGCTAGTACCAGCAACAAGCTGAGAAGTAATATCATCAGCTACCCTCCTAGCACATTTTGCTGCTGAACCAAAAGACAGATCATCCTCATCACTTGAATTAGTAGCACATGGCTGTGACAACTCAAAATCACTACAATCTACATCCTCTTTGTCGTATAGTTAGGATAAATTCAAAATTAGAGATCGACGATCTGTTGGGCAGTAAGTGAACTGATGAGGACCCCCATCCATGAAAGGCACATCTCCTAAGAGTTAATTTCGTGTATTTTTCCATCAGAGTTTTTAACTGAATTAGATTTTAGATTTTTAGATTTTAAGATTTTTTTTCTCACTTCAGACCTGACTTGAAACTGTAATATATTCATTATGGCAATAATAAATAAATATATACTTTGTTCCGTAATATAGTACCTTAATAGCATATGTAGTTTTTTACAGCCTAATTTTATTATCTTGTATTTTGTGAAAATGACTGGCAATTTTGTGAGAACAAAGGATATAGGAACAGATTCATAATATGCCTGCAGCAAAATTCATTATATTATGTGCTTATTTCATTCTGAGCAAACAAGTGCAGGCATATCAGACTATGTAAAATAATTCCTGCAATTGCTGTCACTCTGTGAGGCATATCACTGGTAATTTTATTAACTTATCCATTAAATTCTAACATAGACTGGGACAAAGACAAACCAGATGCTCCTCCTTAGTAAGAGATGAGCAAGCAGATTTTTTTCTCTTCTTCTCAAAACCAGAAACTGGTTACTGAGTAATCAAGGCTGAAGAAGGGTTAAGTATACAGAAGACAATATGCACATCAGACTGAAATAAAATTAATGGTTTTATGTTTTTTTAAAAATATTTATATTTTGACAGCATGCGGTATCATTTACAGAATTTTAATAATGTCACATTTACATTTTTTTTCCCCTTATTCATCAGCAGTGAAATTTGTAGTAAGTTGTTTATATGGAAGTGACATACATGCAGTGACAGTTGAATGTACTCTGCTATCTGGTGTAGCTCACCTTACAGGCAGCTATTCTCAGATTTCACATGCATTTTTCAGAAAGATGATTTTACTTGTATATTCCTGTATTTAATCCATAATTTTATTTTATCCATAATTTTTAATCCATAATTTGTGTTGTTATTTGCAAGTGTGAATTTGTGTTTTTTTTGTATATAGATGATATTTTATCTAAAGTAATGATATGATATGACTACATAAAGACTGCCTTTCAAAAGAAAAAAAGAAAGAATATCAAGGAAAGGCCTGGCTAATGCTTCTGTGTTCAGAGCCCGTGGTTATATGTAGTGTACAAAATGAATATCCCTCTTTCTTACAACTTTTATTTGTATGGAGATTGATAACATTTTAGACTTCATACAAGTTACTCAGTAATCTCTTAATATTACTCAGAAAAACCTATAATCAGAGTCTCTTTCATTAATTTCATTTCTATTTATCCCATGTTTGCTGATATTTTTCTTTTATCTTTATGAGTAATGTATTTTGTAATTGGTATTTTTGAGACATTAGAATGCCAGTGTTGAGTGCTTGCAGGTAGACAGTTGTTTTAGGTAAACTTGTTATCATGTAACAAAATAGGAAGAAGATTTAATCTGACAAAATTGCTACATTACTGCGTGAAGCACATCAAAATGTAAGAATGTATTGCATTTTAATTGCATTTTAATGAAGATCAGAAAATCATGATAGGTACAATGATGCTGAGAGCTTATGAAACGAGATGATGTTTGACTTTTTAATAAGCCAAAAAAGTTCATGATGATATTGCAATAAATTTCATCTTTATAGTTCTAAACTTTCATGAAATGTATGTCATCTGGGACAGTGCAGCAGCATTGTGTGACAAGACTGCTCTTTGTTTTATGTATGTATGTATATACAGGACTCATTCTTTATATGTATATACAGGACACATTTTTTTAAATTGACAGTTTATATACTGTAAATATTTGACACATTTTTTTTTTACCTTTTAAGTTTTACCTGATAATGTTTAAAAAAAACATTGCTTTTAAAATAGTAAAAACAAAGATGTTCATGGAAATTTAAAAAATAACTACATTTATTTAAAAAAAAAGAAATAGATGCGATCGAACGTGGGTATGCAAAAACAAAAAGAAAAGGCCCTGGAGAGAATGTCACTAAAATAAACAAGCAGCAGTTTGTTCCGGCAGGTTTAGTCATGCATGGTACTGGCTGAAATTCTAAGCAGTGTTTCGTTGTGTGCTGGAGTGTCAGTCAGATTGTCTTCAGTCAGTCATAGGAGTGCTATTTGCTTTTTTAAAATGCTGCCTTCTTTCTAAGATCTGCTGGTGCCACTTGCCATAGATTTGGATCTTTCTTGCAATACTTCTCCTTTGCCTGGCTTCATTTAATCAAATTAAAACATTTGTTGTGATCTCCCCCCCCCCCCCCCCCCCCCCCCCGGCAGTGATATAACCATTCTTTACAATTGCTGCAACTCTAAGGCATTGCCACCTGCTAAGTCTTGACAACATGAAGTTCCTCTTTGCTCACATGGGGAAGTTGAATTATGAGAGCTTTGGAGGTTTTTTTTTTCTTTTTATTTCTGACACCCTGTGCACAGAGACATGCATTTTGGTGGGGTTTTTTTAACAAGTCAGTATTCCTGGGTCATCTCTCAGGGCATTGTTCTAACACTAAAATTGCTGTTACAAAGTCACAGTAGTAGTTTCCATCCTGTTGTTGATTAAATTGAAATGGTAGTCTAGTTCTAGGACACGTACCTTTGTCTGATCCTGATGTGAGGAATGGTGCCATAAATAATATGGTCCAATGAAGACTAATTTGAAAAGAAATATCTGCGGAAAATACTCTATATATAATGGGACAAATTCAGCACTAAAGCAGAGATAAGGAAGATGAGCACACAACAGCCTGTCTCATCAGTGATCGAAAAAAAGGAGATGGACATATATCAGCCATGTGATGAGAAGAAACAGTCAGAGAATTCCAAAACATACTATCAAATGGGACAGAACAGGACAAGGAAAAAGCGAGGTTGACCACATGAAGCTATGAAGAGAACATTGTTGAGAGAGGCTGAATTAGTGGGCATAAGATCCCTTGATGAGGTTGAAAAGTTTGCAGAAAACAGAAACACATGGCTTACTACAATGTGAGCCACATGTGATGTTAACGGCACTGGAAGGATGTAAAATGTAATAAAGCAACAGAAATAATACAAGAAATATATGCCCTTTAAGGTCAGTACTTAATGGGAGCACTGATTTTTAAAATTCATTATAAATATTATTTAATTTATTGTACGCCATACAAAATGCTCTAGTCATATGATCTTCATATATTGGTTAAGTAATCAAGGAAGAAAATAAATTCTATTTATTTTACAGACGTATTGTTCAAGTGCATTGAGTGCATTGCAGGTTTCCTGAAAATGATTACAAGATGCTGTGACAAATTCTTTCAGTCATTTACTAGCAATATGTTAATCCAGTACTACTTAATGTTCTTAGGCAGTGTCACAAAATTTCCATAGTGACAAGCCACTTTTTTGTTTGTTTGTTTGTTTGTATATACTTTGAAACATGGCTGCAGATTTAATTAAAACTCACTTGTTCTTGAGGTATTTGGATTTATTTATCTTTCTGATAATTTAGTTAAGAAATTGAGCAGTTTGTCTTCGGTAATCATGGTTTAATTTGTAAGACTGAGATGATGATGATGATATAGATTTTATCTTCTTATGTGTACTCTATATCCCATAGCATTTGCATGCTGTAGGGAGTGAAAGTGTCTTCACATTTCCAGATCACTGCAGCATTTGAGTTTGGGATGCTACCACCTGTCCTCACTGCCTTTGTTTTCCTAGGGGAAGCCCCAGGCACCCATATTGTGGGTTAACCGTGCTGGTCACACCATGAAATCAAAGCAAGGACCTTCTGATCAGCAGCCGAGCACACTAATGACTATACCACTGTGGCACCATTATCTCCCTGGCTAACATTTGAAAAGCATGATTGATGGAAACTGATTAGTTCTGAAGTGGTAGATAATCCTGTGTGTCTGTACTGGATTTATTTATCATGGCAGGAACTTTAGAAAAAAATGTTGAGGTATTATTTTAGAGGGACCTGGATGTCCCTTTTGATTTTGAGATTTGTTATTGTGTATTTGCCTTTTCTATAGAGTTATGTTGAAACTGTCTGTGTATATTTACACATAATTTGATACCTCCAAAAAGCTTGATTTGTAGCAACATAAATTTCTAGGCTCATGTGTGTATTGGTGACTAGCTTCAGAGGAGCTTAATGGATGAGTGATTAGGCAGTTGCTCATTCTGCTAGAGAGCAGGGTTCTATTCCCAGTCATTTTCCTACTATTTATTTTCTACTATTAAGTACTTCTTAATTTTTGAGGTCAGTTCTGCTTATTCTGTTTCCTTGCTAGGTTATTAGAATGCCATGATTTCCAAATTTTTAAATATTGACCAACTAAAGTTTCACTTGGCTCTGAAGCCCATGAAAAACCAAAATTAAGTTAACATACCTGCTCACAAGGCTGTGTTATCAGTTTGTTTCATAATTACAATTCATAGCCTTACTTGTAGTGCTTGATGTCGTGATTACTATTCATAACCTTACTTATGGTGCTTGATATCATGGTTACAGTTCATAGCCTTACTTGCAGTGCTTGAAGTTAAGATAGACAGAGGTGTATGATTTAGTTATACAAAAGGACAAAAGAAATGAGGAAACTGAGCAGAAACACAAATGGCAAAGAATAAGGAAGTAAGATGATAGTGTATAAATGAACATACAACATCAAATATTTCAGCATGAGCCATTTTCAGGGATTACATACAAGGAAAATATAACACATTAAAAAAAGAAAAACTTAGCTTTTTGGTCTCCTCCTGCTTTGAAAGACAGCCATAAATGGCTGTTGATAAGATGAGATGACTGACACCTTGACGGTTTTTGTGTTGTGGATCCAAAAAAAAAAAATCAACCATGTTACACCTTGTGCAGTCATGTATGAGTGTACATGTAATAATTTTGTTTTTGTTTTAATGATTAACGCTGCAGACCTCAAAAGTTTTCACATTAATTTCATCTTGATTCACAATTTTTTGATGTGTGAGAAATGGAGTTATCGTACTTAAGTATATTGCTTAATATATCCAGGTAGATTATTTCTTAAAGTGTATATTTTTAATATTTGTTTGGTGTTCTATTTTTGATACCAGTATTTATAACAATCTGCCTTACATTAGGAAGTCTGTACAGGACTTTGTTAATCTTGCCAAAAAATCTAAAGGTATCGCTCTTACTATCATATCTCACAATGTTTTCATTGCACTAGCTGCAGAGATTATTGTTTTCTGTGAAATGAACACTTAAGTTATTCTGTTTTAATAAAGTGTTTCATATTTAACAATGCATTATGTTTTCTGTGCTCGATGATTCGTTTGTATCAAGTATCTTCTGTGTTTGCCAGCACCACAGACTGGAAGACATGCCAGAAAAGATTGAAGTGTCTTGTCCTCAGTCTACCTGGAACTGTGAGGCTGGTGCTCTTTGCAGCCAGTGCTGTGAAGATGTTAAGGCACAGCATGTTGGCTTAGGAATGGGTTTTGGCAGATATTTTTTTAAGTCCCTGAGTCCTAAAAAGCAGGGAGTGCTCAGTACTTCTTGGTGATCCCTGCCCCATTATCCAGACTAGGGTTTGATACTGGGAATACCAATGGAGAGATAGGACAGGGTCTTGGCCAGCTATGGTTCACCATCCTTGTCGCTGGCATGTCAGCTTTGGGTCAGCCAAAACGAACAGCATCTTTGCATCCCAGGGAAAGACTGAAATTCTTCAGTAATCTTTGATAATGATCAACATTGTACAAAGAAACAAAATTTATAATTTGGTCACAAATACAAAAAAGATCTACACTGTTACAAACATCTACAATATATCAATGCAGGTAGAATATATACACAAATATACCATCTTTAAAAAAGAAAAAAAGAAGGGGAAAAAAAAAACCTCAAAATTTTCTAGAATAAATAGAAAATCAATAAAATAATAGCAGTTTGTTCCAGTTAGCAGACAGTTCCATTCAGAACTGGCTGATCAACCTGCAGCTTTTGAGCCAGCAGGCCCATGGTGCTTGTACACTGAAGGAACAAGTGAGACAGAGATAGATCTTGGCCACATCTTGTGATCTATGTAAGTGATTTCTAAATGGAGTGGGGACAAGAAAATCTAAAGGGGTTGTGAGAGAAAAAGAGTGACATCAGAACCGACTTAGCAAACAAACACACAAAAATGCAAAAAACAAAAATGTTTTAGAGGGTATCAAGGATGTTTCATAGGAGAGAAAGGGGGTGCCCGTCAAAAGTTTGAGAGCTGCTGATCTATAGGATTGTTGAATGAAACAGCAAGTCATAACTTCATCAAGGAAAAGAACTAATCTCACTTTCATCATCAACACTATTGAGCTCATTTTCTTGTCACTCTTTTCTCCAAAGACGTATTTAATGAAGTTGTTATACCCACATTAAACGTCATAATAATCCAGAGAAAACCGTCTTGGAAAGGCACATAATGGGAAAAAAAAAAGAGAGGAAGACCAAGGCGAAGATGGCTGCAAGACACCGTTGATGATCTGCAGATGGATGCATCAGCAGCAAGCCATCTTGCTCACAACTGAGAGGCCTACAGGAGTGCTGTTAGGGAGGCAAAGTTCCGCAAGTGACATGCAAATGAATGAATGTTATACCCACAACTGTGTCCAGATATTTTCTTTAAAATTAAATTTCATGCTCTTTATTATTTTTTTTTTTAGAATAACTTTTTCCAATATTTCCCATAATTCTTTATTGACAAGAAACAGTATCAAGTTATTCAGAATTTCAGGGAGCAATAATTTTTTGTCACCTACCATTAGTTTATAAGATGATATTTTTGCACCAAAAAGTTGTTATTTGTTGCATATTCTAAGAGAAATGATAAGCATGGTAAAACTGGTTCTAGTAATAAAGTTGATGGAGGTGCATGATTCAGTTTTACAAAAAAAAAAAAAAAAGATAAAAAGAGTGAGGAAAGTGGGCAGAAACAAGAATGGCAGAAAGTAAGATGAGCAAATACTTGTATAAATGAAAAATATACAATCCAATATTTTGGCAAAAGCCTTTTTTTTCAAGAATAACATACAAAAAAAACAACACAACAGATAAAAATATGAAAAAAAAGAGAAAAATTAAATTTTTATCCTTTTAAAGTTTTTCTTATAGGAAAGGAGTGCACAAAATGCACCCCCCCCCCCCCACCATCTACTTTATTACATATTCTAACACTGTCTACTTCACAGCATGTGCAGTTTTACAATAAATCACTCTACAGCCCTTTAACTGTAAAGAGAGCATTAATCAATGGAAAGTAAAACAGCAGGTTCAGCTGTTTGTCAGCTGAAAACAAGAAGACAGGAAACGAGAAGAAATGTATTATAATACATTGTAGTGAGCAAATAGTGCATTCCTAGTTTTAGTGGTAAGAGAAACTCTTTATGAACTTTGGTTATCTTATATTGATGGGCCTTGACATAGTCAAATTTGAGGGAAAATGATGAAGAAAATAATGATAATAATAATATATAACTTGACTACTAGATCTAATATCAGAAGCTATCTTCTCTTTGTGGAAAAAGTAAAAGTGCTTTATTTTAGCATAGTCATATACTGATCAACTAAAGAAATAGACAAGAAATTAGACTCTTTCGAAAACAAATGCCTAAGGAAAATACTTAGTGTAAAGTGGAACAAAAAATACTTGGTATAAAGTGGAACAAATTCAAGAACAAGATAAGACAGATGAACAAACAACAACCTGTCTCATAGGTGATCAGAAAAAAAAAAGATGGACATGTCGGTTATGTGATGAGAGGAAGCAATCAGAGGATCCCCAAACAAGCCATCAAGTGGAACACAACAGGCCAAAGAAAAAGAGGTCGACCAAGTGAAACTTTAAAGAGGGCATTGTTAAGAGAGGCCAGTTCAGTGGGCACAACATCCCTTGATGAGATTGAAAAACTCGCCGAAGACAGGAAATCTTGGCGAAATACCATGCGGGCCCTATGTGACGTTTAGCGGCACGGGAAGGATGAAAGACATACTGTTCATGATCATAGTGATTACTTAATTCAAAGACGTCCTTTAAATACCTTATTAAAATGTAAAAAAAACTACAGTAGTGTGGTACTTCACACAGACTGAAATTTTGGAGGCCAACTGTGACACGTGTGTATTACTATGTTTTTTTTTCTGCCTCGTTTTGAATGACAAATAGAGCTCAACGCGTAAACATTTTTTTTCTGAAATTCCTTTTCGGGTTAGTTTCTCTGCTGTATTTGTTTGCTTGTTTTTCGTGTCTTCTCACTCTCTAAATTATCCAGTTAACATTGTTATGCTCAACCTAAATGAACATCCCTGCCAACACTGGTTACAGATTTCAAAGACGGCAGCCCAGATGATAACCAAGTTCATTGTTGATCATAGCAACAAAATGGCTCCATTATTAGCTAGAACTCCTTGGGCTATTATCTGTGTAAGGGAAAGGAAAACGTCAGTGTTCAACTTCTTCAGGCAAATCCTAAAACATTACCTTAAAGTCACATGTCTAGACGAATCATCACTCTTCACCTCAAGCCGAGGCCTAGTCGTGTTTACAAACAAGTCCGACCCGAGTAGTAGTAGTACTAGTAGTAGTAGAAGTCCGAACATCTAAGTCTCGTAGCATTTGCATGCCGTAAGGATGTTAAGTGTTCATGCCTTCACATTTCTAGCCACTACAGCATTTGAGATAAGGCTCTTAGCACCTTGCCTTTTGTTTTGCTAAGGAAACCCCAGGTACCCATTTTTTTGGAGGGGTTGACCCCGGTTCTGGTCGGTCCGAAAAAAATTTAAACAAGAAAAAAAATTAACTAGAAAGTTAAAGGAGCATATCTCACGACGTTAAACAGAGAAAGTAGAAATGGAACGGTCAGTCACTGTATACTGAGAAGGGACAATCATGACAAATTGAAATTTACACTAACCAAATGCTGATGGAGACTGTTCTTTCTGGCACATCTCCATGGTAAAGAAGGATTCCCAATTAAGTGTTGGTGATGTTTTCCTTTGTATTTTTAATAGTATTGACACCTATAGTTGCAGTAATAATCCTGATAAATGACGTTTGCTATATAAATTAATTTGTTTAAATTTATACTTCAGATTGATTAGTGAATATGTCATATGAAACAGACTATAACTGACAGCTGCAATGAGTGAATCATGGCTCATTTAAGACAGTATAATTCTCCACTGTTGAGCACTTACAGTTCTCAGAGTTTTACTGATGAAGGCAGAACTATCAGTGAGGCTGAGGAAATTAAAGAGGTATGCTCTCAGTGTTACTGTGGTTGTTTACTTCAGATGTGTCTAATTGGTTATTTGTTCACTAATACATTTGTCTGATTGCTTATTTGTTCACTAATACATATGTCTAAATGGTTATTTGTTCACTAATACATTTGTCTAAATGGTTATTTGTTCACTAATACATTGGTCTAATTGCTTATATGTTCACTAATACATAATCAATGCCTGTAGCCCCTTTTCTGAAGCATAAACCACAGACAAAGACTTTCCAGTCATTTCTATCTTTGGCCATGATCTCCAAGTCATTCTGTGTGAGGTCCTATGCTTTTAAAACCTCCATTATATCCTTTCTTTATGTGTTCTTTGGTGTTCTCTGTCTTTATTTCCCCTAAGAGTTCCATGTCAGTGCTTATCTTGCTCTTATGTCTCCCTGCTTTCTCAATGCATTCCAATGCACCTCCATTTTCTGGTTGTGATCTCTCTCTCTTTGTCTTCAGATACATATTATAATGGGGTTATAAGTGTCTCTTATGATCTCATACTTGATGAGCCAAGTCAACCAAGGTTCTAAGTTTCTTCCATTCAATGTTTCCTTGTAAATGACTGTATTAACAACAGTGATGGACAAGGTAGGGATCTGTGTAGTTCACAATTAAGGCCGGGTTGTTGCAGTTTTTTTTTTTTTTTTGAGAACCCTGGCTTTGGAATTCACAGGAAATGAATCCTGAGACATGAAGAAAGTCACAGTAATTAGTTATCACCATCTGTCAGCTGTGATCATTGGACAGAATAACAAAATGCTCAGTCATGTTTCTTTTGGAATTGTACCAGCCTTGCACCAGATTTTAGTTTGCCCATGCCTTCTTTGCAGAGTTATCTGATCTTGAGTTATTATAGAAGTATAGGTTATAATAATGGCACATTTTGAGTATTGAGATAGACTGGTATTAGTTTCTGAGGAAGTTATCAAGCATCATTTTTAACTAAGAAGTTTATATCATGACTGATTCCAGCAGTATAGAATTTGCATAATTGGTCACCAGGTGTATTGGTTGGGGGGAGGGGGGGGGCTGTTTAGTATCAGGGCCAGAGGGCATTCCTCATTTCAAGGGGGGTGGCCTGAGGGCTTCAGAATGCCAGTAATGGATGAAAACAAAATAGCTAATCAACAGCATTTGGGTGGGGGGGGGGGGGGGAAGAAAGAATAGTTTGCACCAGGTTATAAAATTCCTCTTGAAGGCCCTGCCAGTCATGGTAACAGCTAATACTGTTGTACTACGAGGTCCAGTCTCCTTGTGCTCGAATCTTTCGTCTTCAGTTTTGGCCAGTGTTTCCTCCTCACATATGCATTAATCTACATCAGTCTCTGTTCAGCTCAGTAATATAGAGTTTCAACATCTGGTGTAGATTATTACATTTGGTGTTGATAATCTTGAAATATCTTGATGGCCAGCCAAAAAAAAAACTCTTTCAAAACAATATTCACCCCGATTCTGTGTTATCAGTGCCAGACATGGACACTCACTAAATACAAAGACAGAAAGACAACAACAGGTGAGATGAGATGCTTAAGAAAAATAGCAAACAAGAAAAGATGAGATCAAGTGCGAAGTGAAATAATGAAGTAAATGGTGAGAACAACACCTGTCAAGGACTACATCAAACATCAGAGAGTTAATGGTTTGGACATTTAATACGCATGAATCCAGAACAACCAGCTGCATAAACATACAGCTCAAAAACATCTTAATATAGGGCGTGAGCATGACCAAGGAAAAAGTGGATAGATAGGGTGAAGGACACACTGAGGAAACATAACATAACATCTATCAGGGCCTCAAACCTCGCTCTGGACCAGTGTCTGAAACTCTCAGACTTACTTGTGGTCACTGTTTACGTATAATACTAAACATAGCCAGCGTTTAAAAAACTGTCTTCTTCCTAAACCCAGGATTGATCTGTACAAGAAAAGCCTTGCATACTCTGCAGTACAGCTCTGGAACACCCTCCCCTACCATTTAAAATCAATTGGTAATACTTCATCCTTTATGTTTCATTATTTACTTGCTTGTAATTATATTCCTCCATAAAATAACCAGCACTCTCTCAACACGTGACTCGCCAACCATCAAGTACTAAAATGACATAGTTAGAAAAGCAACTTGTTAGATATTGTTAGAAATTATTTTAATGTCTGTTTAAAAAACATATGTTAGAAGATCTGTATTTACAATGTATTTTTGTTTAGGTATATGTCTGCGTAGGTATATGTGCGTGAGTGCTATTTTATTAGGTTAATTACTTCTTCTCTTTTACTTTGAATGTAGTAGTTAAATCTTACACTCTTTTGATATGTTTTTTCCTAATTTAATTTGTATATTTGTACTAAATCAGGTGTGTGGGAAGAATGAAAGATGGAGTGATAAAGGGCAGAATGTAAGACGGGCCTGCGTGCCCAATTCTTTACCCTTGAAAAATAAAGACTATTCATTCTCATTCATTCATTCATTCATTTATTCTCTTGAGATGCTAATGGCATAAGCAGACAGATAAGAAGAAAAAGATGCTGATAGTCTATATTATTGAGCCACACAGAGAGTAACTCTGCTTAAAGATGCAGATTAATGATTATTAATAAATAATACTGATTTGATAAATGTAAGTTGTTCTTCGAAGGGTACATAATGGGAAAAAAAAAGAGGGAAAGACCAAGGCAAAGATGCTTGCAAAAGATCGTTGATGATCTGCAAATGGATGCATCAGCAGCAGGGAATCTTGCTTACAACCGAGAGGCCTACAGGAGGGCTGATGCAGAGGCTAAGTTCTGCGAAGGACATGCAAATGACTGACTGACTGAAGATGTTCTCAGATTTTACAGTTTTTTTTTTATATCTCATTGTTCTAGGTGAAGTTACTGCACAGAAAAGGCATTCAGGCAGCCAAAAAATTAGATTTTGATGAAGCAGTCAGATGCTACAATGAAGCCCTGGAAATTGACTCCAAAAATGCTGCTGTCCTGCAGGCACGCTGCTTAACTTTCTTAAAGCAACAGAAAACAGAAGAAGCAGTCATGGATGCTGAAGCAGTTCTGAGTACTGACCCAAACAGTTCTCATGTGAGTGAAAAAAAATAAATGTGCACAGATCTCAGTTTGTATCTCAGTTTTCAACTTAGTTTGCTAAGTTTTCCTGTTTTCGGCGAGCTTTTCAACCTCATCAAGGGATTTTATATATCACCTCCTGCTGAAGGATAACTCATTGGCAGCAGTTCATAGTAGCTCCTTTCTTATTTATTTATGAGTGATTTGCTGTTATTATATCAACAGATAGATCAAAACAGCATAAATTCATCATTTATAGCCATGATAAATATAGAACAGTAATTATAATACAGCTACCATTATTTTATATTAATTGTATAATTAATCACAAAAATAATCTATTAATTAAATTAATTATTGTACAGAATAAATAAGTGTAACATAATAATAAACTTACCTGATTTAAAAAAATATTTTGTAAATATGCCTACATTTAAAAATATATAAATGTCAATTTCATGGCTACATGAAATGTTATAAAACAAAATATCAACTTATAGATCCGGTAGTTTACAATAGTAAACTTATTTTTTTAAAAGTTATTTTCTAAAGAGATTTGCAACACAACAATCAAAAATATTTTCAGGGACATTTCCTGAAAGGACTAGCATATCATCAAATGAATATGTTCACTCCGAGTCTTGATGCCACACTGACTGCTCTGAAGCTTGATCACATTTCTGCTGAGAGATTAACCAATCACATTGCAAAGATTGTATCTAAACACTGCTTGGTTCCTTCAGAACAAGCAAAGAGTTTAAAAAGTAAGTAAAAGAGGCTTTAAAAAAAAAAGGGTAATGTGTTTCTTGACTTGGTTGTCATTAACCGCAGATTATTATTATTTTTTTTGTTCAGCTTTGTTCAACTCTTCATGTCTGTATTATATGAAGCAATTCTTTTTAAGACTGTGATTCCTGTGCAAGTTATGGATAAAATAGTTATTGGATTATGATTTGTATTGTTATTTTATGTTATTAGACATACTGTTATTTTCGAGTGAACTGATATGACCGTTTCTGAAAAGACTGTTTTAAGTGTTAGTGAATCACAGCTGGTCAAGACCCTATTGCATCTTCAAGCTACAGGGTGTTGTGTGTGTGTGTGTGTGTGTGTCTGTCTGTCTGTCTGTCTGTCTGTCTGTCTGTCTGTCTGTGTGAAGTTACAGCATGTCCAGCATGGTAAAGACTGATGTATTTATCATGATAGTGGAGTCTTCTGATTATTCTGTCTAAGAAATAAAGAAGGCCACTCTAGCACCCATCCTGTCTAATTCAGTGCCATCACTCCAAGTTTTTTTCACCATGGCACCAGAAGTCATCTTGTTTTTCAGTTGCAGCTAGATATTAAAGCAACAATATAATGTTGTGTTTATAAATTCACTCCCTGTAATTGTTTGCTAGAATCACTGTGGTTGTTAATTGTTGAGTGCTAGTAACAGTGTTGATAATTTCAAGTACTTTACCAAATGCTCAGGTGTCTAAGTAACAAAGTGATTAGTTTACTCATCTGTCATGGTGAAGGTTTGGTGGTTTGATCATAGCTAGTGGCACCAACTCAGTTTAACTGTAAAAAAAAAGAGTACCGGACTCCCCTTGGAGCTGAGGAGGGAAATGGGGATCTGTCATGACAATGATCATATCACCATCTAGTATGTCAATAGGTCAAGGAAAATATGGGCACTAACACGATGTTCCCAGTATGGCTCAATATTATGCCACAGGGCTACTCGGCCATTACCAAATGCTCAGTAAACTTGTACATATTGTCAGCTCCAGAAGATCCACTCATCCACAGGTGATCCACCCAGCAGTCACCATCCTTTATACAGTGTGACATCTTCAATGGCTACAAATTCATTCTAGTCTCACAGTCAACAGTCAGTCTCAGTGCAGTTCTTAAGCCATGTTTAGTATGATAAATATATTATTCTCTGTTCTTTCATCATATCATTTCTTTCACGCAGCCAGTGTTTAATATGATAAACGTATATTATTCTCTGTTCTGTCATCATACCATTTCTTTCACACAGCTAATGTTTAGTATGATAAAAGTATATTCTTCTCTGTTTTATCATCATACTATTTCTTTAACACAGCCATGTTTAGTACGGCAAAAAGCATATTACTCTGTTCTTTCATCATATCATTTCTTTCACACAGCCATGCATCCATACAGAAAACTGAGTGAGACTGGTGTTATTTTATTTCAAAACCAAAGATATGAAGCCTGCGTAAATGTCCTGACAGCTGCAGAAAATTTGCAGACCAACCAGAAAGGAATTACAATGCAGATTTTATTTACACAAGCCAGCGCATATTCTCAGCTGTCGAACAATGAAACAGCAGTAGGCCTGTTCCAGGAGTGTCTTAATCTGGCTATGGCCACACATGACCAGGTATTGTAGTCAGAGTGAAGCCATGTATGTAAAATTTAGATTTAATCCTTTCTGATCAGATTCTAAAAAACTGCATGGCTGCTGTAGAATCTAATTTACTTACAAACAGTTTTTTTTTTCATTTAACCAGTGTCATCTTTTGCATAAAAACAATTAAGGGTTTATGATATTGCAGTCTCAAGAAGAATATTGAAGGTACCATGGATGGTGAGAAAATCAAATAAGGAAGTTCTGAAAAAGGCACAAGAAACAAGGAAAATTATAAAGAAGATCAGAAAATGATGATCCAGATTTGTGGTGCATGTTTGGAGGCAGGCTAGAGCACCTAATGGCAACAGGGGAGATTGAAGGTAGAAGAGACAGAGGTAGACAGAGAGAAAAGATACATGATGGTTTAGCATCCTGGCATGAAAAATGCTCAGTGATAAGCCTGCCGAATTGCACAAGGCTTCAAGGGATATGGAAGGACATGATATCCTATGCCTGTTGGCGGGGACCTTGAGAGAGAGAAACATTACAATATTACAAGAGTCATACCAAAATTCGTGAGCAAAAATTTTTTAAACATCAGAATTTATAGATAGAGAAAATATAAATGTAGCACCTTAATTCACATCTTTTGCAATTCATGTAGAGGTCACATGACATCACCATCATGTGTTATGTGACCACGTGGAGAAGAAACAAAATTGAGTTCCTCATTAAAGAGGAAATCCCCTCTGCTGAAATTCACCAAAGACTTCAACATGCTTATGGAGATGTGTGTATGGGTGCTAGCAGTGTTAGGAGGTGGTTGAAACATTTCAAAGATGCATCTAAGATATGCCTCACAGTGGTCGCCCTTGAACTGCCTCCACTGAATGCATCATGGAAAGGGTTGATGACATCATTAAAGAAGACAGGCGTGTCATACTTTCTGAAATCACTGTAAATCTTGGAATAGGACATAATGCAGTACAGGAAATGATTGAAACCCTAGGCTATAGAAAAGTTTGTGCCAGCTGGATCCCATAGGAGAGAATGTCCAGAAAGCAGTGCGTCTTTGCTGTCGGTCAGCTAGAACAGAATTCTACTGGGAGGATATTTTCAAACTTGCAGAGCGATGGAAAAAATGTGTGCAGAGAAATGGAGATTATGTTGAAAAGTGAAGAAAAGGATGCAGGGTAAGGTGATACATTTATATTTTCTCTATCTATAAATTCTGATTTTTAAAAAAGTTTTTCTCACGACTTTCAGTATGACCCTCATACATAAAAAGGTCGGACAATTAGGTAATGAGACTGATTTCATTATGGCGAAGACAAAATTGCCATCTATAAAGCAAAGGATGGAATCCAAAGAGCCAACCTTCATATATGATCTGGCAACTTTTCATCGCCACCCAATAAGCAGATGAAATACAAGTTGCCATTTTGTTGACCTAGTCAGAGGTGCATTGTTACATAATCAGCATGGACCAAAAAGCTAACATTAAATTCTGTTTAAAACTTGGAAAAAGTGCCATTGAGACAGCGAATTGATGCAACAAGTTTTTTATGGGGATAATTGTTTATCTCGTGTACAGATATTCAGGTGGTATTCATGATTCAAGAGTGGTGTAGAAACAATTACAAATGCAGCTAGACATGGATGCCCAATTTCTGATCATAATGAGGAACTTATTGCAAAAGTCAGAGAATGGATATATGAAGATCATTGTTTGACTGCGAGGATGATGGCAGATGAATTTGGTGTTAACCGAGAGACCATTCATAAAATTTTAGTGTAAGATTTGGGCAAGAAAAAAGTTGCTTGCCGGTTTGTACCACATTCATTGCAGAGGATGAAACAGGGATTTTCCGCTGTGATCCCACAACTAAACACCAAAGTGCTCAGGGGAAGTCATCATCATCATCAAAAGGCAAAAAAATTCGTCTTCAAAAGTCAAAAGTAAAGACAATGTTGGTGTGCTTTGTGACAGCAAAGAAGTTATTCACAAAAAATTTATTCCAGAGGGACAGACTGCCACTGCCAAAGTTTATTTAAGTATTTTGAAATGCCTATTGAAAAGGATTCTCCGAGTCCAACCCGAGTATTCAACATCTGGCAGTTTTTTCCTTCTTCATGATAATGCACCAGCTCACTGGGCGGTAGTTATACAGGAATTTTTGGCCCCAAAACAAATGTGTGTTCTCAACCATCCACCCTATCCCTCAGATTTGTCTCTCTCATTCATTCATTCATTTGCATGTCCCTTGCGGAACTTTGCCTCCCAAACAGCACTCCTGTAGGCCTCTCGGTTGTGAGCAAGATGGCCTGCTGCTGCTGCGTCCATTTGCAGATCGTCAACGATTTCTTGCAGCCATCTTCGTTTTGGTCTTTCTCTTTTTCTTTTTCCCATTATGTATCCTTCTAATATGGTCTTCTCTAAATTATCATGACGTTTAATGTGTCCAAAATATTTAAGTTTTCTCACTGCAATTATTTTATTTTCTCAAAATTAAAGTTACCATTGAAAGAATGCTTCCTTGATGATACTGATGACATCCAAAGGGCCATAACATCAAGTTAAAGGGCCATACCAACAGAAGAACTGCAGAGGTTGTTCCAGTATTTATTAGATCGTGCCACTCACTATATCAGTGCACAGGGGCTTACTTTGAATAAAATACAAGTTATATCTTCAACTGTTGTTTATTTTATTTTTTATGTAATTAGTCTCATTACTTAATTGCCGGACCTTGTATAAGACAATGGTCTGTAATGTATATGTAGTTGTACGTAAAAAAAAAAGATTGGGAGCTGTGGTTGTATTAAATCACCATACTTTGTTGTACAAGCAGGAGCAGGTGTAATACAATTTTTGATGACAGTGTTACTACGCTAAAACCTATTTCTCCTATACATTTATTTTTATTTCAGTTCTGCTTTTCCATTGTATACAATAAAGTATGCAAAAATAAGGGATGTGATGATACAAGTAGCAAATAAAAGGGATGGCGACTGCAGTAAAACTGGTTTAAATAAAAAAAAGGTAGACAGAGGTGTATGGTGCAGTTTTACAAAGTGAGGGAGGGAGTGAGTAAAGTAGCAAAGATAAAGGGAGTGAAGATTACAGTGCAGAAGTGAAGGCACAACTGTCAGGGCCAACAAACCTTATCTCTGTTTGTGCATCTTTTAGCAGGCTCATCCTGGCCACTGGGGCAGGTGTTGCTATCATCCCTATGATGTAGAGAAGTGTTTCCCAACCTTTCTTGGATCATGCCTCAAACACCTCGAAGACTTTGATTCCTCCCAGCTCAACAAGCTCTGAAAAAGTATAATATAAATATTTTGTAGAGAGCGAAGGGCAATGATGATGATGATGATGATGGTGCTTCATCAGTGTCACAGCACTGACTGCAAAGAACATTCTGGTCACTTTTCCTGGAAGTTTAGAACAAGAACAAAAATACTACAAAATATTCTACTCCTCTTTGTTTCCTTCCTTCCTTCCTTGTCTTTTTTTTTTTTTACTCCTGTCTGGGGCATGGGCCATCAACAAGGGCTCCCCATTTATTTCCTTCCTGGACTCTTTCTTCAGTACTTCTCCAGCTGTAGTTGATCCTTTTGATCTTTGCTTCAAGACTCCTTCACCAGATGCGTCTAAGTCTTCCTTATTTAATTTTTTCCTGGGGATTCCAGATGAGAGCTTGTCTGGTTATGTTTGTGGTAAGCTTTGTTTAGTATGACGTATTAAGTTTTAATTAACAGTACAGATATTTGGGCTTATGTTTATCTCATATACTCTCTCTCTCTCTCTCTCTCTCTGAACCTTAAGTGCCCAGGGCACATGGGGCTTCCACAAAGGGTTTTCCACATATGCCTGTCCTTTGCCTTTTTTTCTGCTCTTGTCCAGGTGAGCCCTCTATTGCTCAACATCCTTTCTGTTGTTCTTCTCCATTTCTCTACCCTTACTTCTATCCCCCTGTGGTGTCCATCTTAGTGCTATTTTTGGTATATTGGTATATATTTTGGCATATAGATAGTATATTTTTGGTAGCAGGATCTCATATACTATTGGTATTTTTATTCATCTCAATCATAGATGTACCAGACAAAGTGCCTGGTCAATATTGCCACTATATATCAAAATAGTGGTGACACAGATCTAGCCATTGTCTTCTATGAGAGACTTCTTCATTTGGAAACAGAGCTCGTTGCTACAACACAGTCAGAGGATGCGTTTCACACTTACTGGACACAAGATCTGCAGTGTGGGCTGCATCTGAATCTAAGCATTGCTTACAAGGCAGTGGGAAATATGGTGGCTGCACTAGCGCATGCTAGGAAGTAAGGGTTTACCTTGTTTTTTTGTGTGTGCTGAATCTATATTTTTACTGTTAGACCCATTGAAATGGAAAAAAACTGATGTATTGCACACACACACACACACACACACACACACACACACACCCTGCTTTCTAGCTCCACTCATTGACTGAAAAAAATAGCTGCCATAACCTACTGCCAGTTTGATATGATGCTGTGTCTCAACATCTTCACTGCATAGGCTGCTATGAACATCAGCTTGCAGTTCCAGGGAGAAGAAGAGTGGTTATTCAGTATCATCATTATCATCACCACCACAGATCCATCCATTATCTTTCATCAGTCATCCATTATTGTTCATTATAATCTTCTGTCGCATTAGCAGCAGGGCATCTTGCTTACAACCGAGAGACCTGCAGGAGAGCTGTTATGAAGGCAAAGTTCCGCAAGGGACATGCAAATGACTGATTGACTGAATCTTCTGTCATCAGCATCATTAGCATCATCATTTTCTACTATCTGTGGAAAATGAGGCTTCATGCCTTTCATTATCTCTTGTAGAACATCATGCATAGTTTTTTTTGCCATGTCTGTTCTGTTAGATTTTTCAGATTGTTTCTTTACAGTAAGAATTAAGATGTTGAGGAGTTATCATTGTGGCACAGTAGACAAGGCTTTAAGCACTCTGATCTCCCCTTGAGAGGGAGTATCACAGCACAGTACACAAGCTCTGTGTATCCAACGAGAACCCTGACAAAAAGGAGGAGACCATCAGGATATGATCCTAAGTCTGAGACCGACAAAGATTCAGTCAGTGCTACCCCGCAGTTCTTCCATCTCCTTTATATTTTCATTCTGTTTTGTTTCATTCATTTTGAAACTTCTTCCATAAAACTGACTGCCGCTTATGTTGTTTTGTCATGTGCTTAGATATGCAAAACTTGTGGAGAAATTTGGCATGGGCACAGAGTTACTGGCCAAGTCTCATCATGATACTGGAGCACTGCTGGAGATGTCAGGTACTTTTTATGAGTGTTATCGCTTCATTTCTACTTTTATCATATGAATGCTTTTTTATGGGGTTATTGTTGAGTTTACTTTTATTATCTGCTTACTTTTTTAGTGAGTGTTATCACTTCATTCACTTTTTTTATCTGTCTGGTTTTTTTATGAATGCCATCACTACATGCTACATTTCTTGTCTGCCTACTTTTCTTATGCATGCCATCACTACATGCTGCATTGTTTTGTCTGCTTACTTTTCTTATGAATGTTATCACTGAATTCTACTTTTCTTTCCTGTATTTAAAAAAAAAAATATTATCACCACATATAATCTTTTTTACAAAACAGATAAGAAACACATACATGCCTTCTAATGTAAATGCTACAGAAGAGTCCTTCTGATATCATGGACACACAAAAAAAGAACAAATATATCCATACTGCAAGAACTTAATATTTAAGAAGGTTGGCTAGTAAGGAAGATTAAACAGAGAAAACCGAAGTATTTTGGACTTATTAAATGTCATGAGAATTTAGAGAAGACCGTCATGGAAGGGTACATAATGGGAAAAAGAAAGAGAGGAAGACCAAGACTAAGATGGCTGCAAGACATCATTGATGATCTGCAAATGGACGCATCAGCAGCAGGGCATCTTCATTACAACCGAAAGGCCTACAGGAGAGCTGTTAGGGAGGCAAAGTTCCGCAAGGGACATGCAAATGACTGACTGAATCTTTTCTTATCTGTCTGCTCTTGTTTTATTGTTTGGAATGCTTCTAGGGCTGAGGACCTCAGACTTTTGCTGTGCTCAGATTTGATGGTGCTAGTACTCTTTGTGGTAGAGAACAAAACAGCAGGATTTCATGGCTTTATGTGTGTCCTAATGCGTACACGTGAGTTAAGAGTGTCCTTCTAGGGAGCTGCAGACCCAGGCTTCTTATTAAGCTCCATCGGGATGGGTGCCAAAAGTATGAGCCTGCATTGAACTGGTTGTTTATCTTCGGAGACATTCCCATGTCTGTTCTGCCACGTGCTTCAGTAACCAGTGTAAGGTATATTCACTGATTGTCCTGTTGCACACTGATCGTTTGTTCATTGGTTCATTCACAAAGGGAGTTTATTCTTTCCTCACCTTGCCATGCTCCCAGTTCCTTTATTCTGCAGATGTACAGGCTATTCTCCCATTCTAGCTCTTCGTCTCGACAAAATTTGTCCATCACAGCTTTTGAGATATCCAACTTGTCCATAAAACATTTATATGTTACAGGTATGAAATTGGGAAAACAACAATTGAAACTGATTTGAGACATGGAAGATCAAGTGAGATGGAGAGAGATGACTGCCTACACCTATCAGTATGGCACTATCTGATCTAATGAAATTGAAACTAATAGATATTTGTAATAATAACTCTGTATCGGGTAAAGTTTTTTTTAACAGTTTAAAATTTATTCATGTTACATTTTACAGGAAATTATCTTGAAGCTGGTCAATGCTATGAGAAATATCTGGCCTTGTCCCAGAGATCTGGAAATGAGAAAGACATAGGGCAAGCTTATGGGTATGTCACTTTTTATTGGTTGCATGCACCTATTTTTTTTACTTTACTTTTTTTTATATTGAATTAGTATTATTTTGATTACGGTGTACTGCATATGAAAGAATACTGAGTAGTGTTCATATAAGGCAGTTGTAATTAACAATTATATAACAAGTTAGAGCCGTGGTTTCCACCCTGGGGGTATGTGGCATAAAGAAGTTGGATAATAGTGGAAAACAAATAAACAGCTGTAGTATTAACAAACAGTTCTTCTAATATGAGAGGGTACAGTTTATGAAAATAGGCTGCCAAAGGGTATGCAAGTAGTAGAAGGTTGGGAACCACTGAGTTAAAGCAATGTACAAAATGGATTTTGTGTGTGTTTCACAAGAAGTGTATGAATATCTTCTGTTCATAGGAGCATGGCACGAGTGCATGCAGCTCTCAGGAACTGGCCCCTTTCTCTTTCATATCATGATCACTGCATTGACTTGGCAGCCACATCAAAGGATAGTAAATTGATGGCAGTTGCTCATGAAATCAAGGGCGATACTCTGTGTTTGAAAGGAGACTATGAGTAAGTTATTGCCATCAGCAAGAGCTAGTTTAGAATGGATAGTCATTGTTTGAGTGGTTTAGTTCTGACATAGCTTGAGATTTCAGTGCTGAAAATATAAAGGAACAAGCATACGCAATGGGGCAGATAATTTAAAAAAAAAAAACAAAAACAGCACAGCATTACATTAACTTCATGGTAACTAAAATGACAAACTGAAACTTGACAATTTTGGACAAATCATGTTGGTTAAACCATAGTCTAAATCCACTTTTTTAATATTCATTTAGCACTCTGTACTTTTACTGTATTTTGATTTTGACAGACAAGCCATTGAGCATTACAGTAACATGCAGTCATTGTGCCAGAACCTGGATAACTCCTTATGTGCCACCTCCCTTCTGAAATTAGCAAAAGCCTGCATGGCTCTGGAGCGAACGCAGTCCAGCCTGTACTTTCTTGGGTAAAACCTTTTTTTTTTCTCTTTTTTTCTTGTTCACATACTTTAGACTCAGGTAAATCTCATATTCCTGGGACAGTACTTTGATAGCCTGTAGTCCATTCATTCACTGACATCTGTATGTACAGTACAATGTGGTGTGCCCCCCTATATGGCCAGACAATCTTCATATTTGGAAGCCATTTTTATGTACATTAGTGTTTTATGCAACTACATCACTAAAGGGCACTAATAACAGGTCCTGTAAACCATGACTTTCTGATTTATAGGGTAAAGGTCACTCTCCAACAGTCCCTAGTAGGTAAATCTAATGCCAGTCTTCTGACAGGATAGTCATTTTTTTTTAAAATCAGTGTTTGTTCACTGTCCATCAAAGAGCTGCTCATAGTTTTTTTTTTCCTTTTTTACTCGTTTAGATCTGTATTTAGTCACACCATTCATAATTTTAGGATATTTAAGAGTAATGTTCTAAGTGTACTACTCTATGGAAGCGAATGCTGGAAAATCACCAAAACCATAGAAAACAAGTTGAATTCTTTCCAGACTAAATGTTTACGAAGAATTAGGAAAATATTTTGGCCAAACACTATAAGAAATAACATCTTATTAGCAGAAATGCAGATGAAACCACTGACAACAATTATTGAGGAAAGACGCTGGCGATGGTTGGGACATGTGCTCCGAATGACTGACAACTCACTACCAAAAATAGCACTAAGATGGACACCACAGGGGAGCAGAAGTAAGGGTAGACCAAAAGAGACATGGAGAAGAACAACAGAAAGGATGTTGAGCAATAGAGGGCTCACCTGGGCAAGAGTAGAAAAAAAGGCGAAGGACAGGCATTTGTGGAAAACCCTTGCGGAAGCCCCATGTGCCCTGGGCACTTAAGGTTCAGAGAGAGAGAGAGAGATTCATAATTTTGACTGCATATGATGCCTTGTTTTTCCTTAATGAAAAAAGATTATGCTTGTGACAGAATGAATGAGAAATATATGTTGTAGCAAGAATTTATCAGTTTTTTGCCTATGGCAGAAGAGACAGAACAAGACAGCTTGTGACATTACAAAAAACAGCAAAAAACAAAAAAAAGCAAAAGTATTGTTTTTATGACAGAAGGAGTCATTTATTCATTCATAAGCATGTCCCTTGTGGAAATTTGGCTCCATACTAGCTATCTTGAAGGCCTTTCAATTGCAAACAGGATGCTCCTGCTGCCGATGCTTCCATTCGCAAATAGTCAACAATGTCTCGTTGCCATCTTCACCTTTGTCTCTCACAGAGGAGTAGATGGGTTTTTCCCCCCTACACTGAACTTGGAACTTGAAGAACGGCCATGCTCTCCTGCTGGCTCTGAGATGCACCTCTTTGCATTCAGGATGCTTCCATATGTGCTTGGCCTTTAACCTCAGTGTTGTTCGTAGTGTGTGTTGGGTGATGGTGTCAATGGCAGAATGATTGTACACAGTTCGATCTTTTCCACAAAGATGCTGAATGAAGCACTTTATGCTATGAAAACAGCAGCAATGAGAATATTATGCCTTTGTGAAAAATCGTGGCAGCTGAGGAAGTTCAAAAGAATGTTTTGAGCACAGCTTTTGTATATTCAGAATGAGAAAATGTTTAGACAGAGACATATTTAAAGATGAATCAGTTTTTCATTTATATGCATATCTCGTGTGTCAAGTTAACTATGGTTCTTAGAATGATGAGATAAAAGATTTATATTTAGAGAACCTAAATTTTCTGTTTTCTATATTTGCTTCTACACTTGCTATATCATGGTGCATTTAATGGTTAATCATGATAAACTGCACCATTTTGTTTTCTTCATTTGTTCCTTTCTAAATCAGAGATTTGTCCACAAACATAAATTTCTGTCATTTGTTTGAAAATCTTAACATGCCTTGTTGATTTTTGTAATCTGCTGTACCGATTATTCCCTTTAACTTCTTAATTTTAAAAAAAAAATTGTGAGTTAAATTTTTCTTAAAATTTCAACTTAGTTTTTATATAAAAAAATGTAATGTGAGGCTTACATTTTCATAATTACTTCCACAGAGAGGCTTTGTCTCTTGCTGAGAAGTTTTCTTTGAGAGAAATAGAGACAGAAGCAGAGTTTTATGTTGCATGTATCAATAAGGACTCCAGTCAGTACAAAGAAAGAGAAGAGGCACAAAGGACTTTCATGAACCTGATACCTTACTTTGGTAATATGCTAGCTGAAACAGCTGATCTTTTCTATTTTAAACATCTGTCCGTTTTCTTTCTTTGCTGTGTATGAAGTTATCTTGAATGTAATATATCACATTATTGATCTCCTGTGATTTTACAGAAAACATTTTTGTTGTTTGAACTTGAATTCCCATAAACAATTATGTTTAACTTCCCAGTATAAGAGAAAGAAAGGCATTACATCAATTTTATTTATTATTATTATTATTATCATCTTTTTTCTTGCTGAAATATCTTGTAGATTATTGCTCTTGAACCATATTTCTTTCCCTTGTAGAGAAAAAGATTGCACTTCATGCAGAGGAGAGTACCAACTGCCCTCAAGAGTATGAAGAACATTTGACTCAGTGCTATGATGGAATGCAGGCCATTTTGTCTGCAAAGTCCAACAAGCTCGGCTGTCTACAGTATGCTGAGGCTTATCGCAGACATAGCATAGTCTCAGTTCCCAGTTTAGAAACAAGGAGCAGAGATTTTAGCCTTGACTCAAAAAGGGAGGTGAGCAGTAGTGTAAATCAGATGTCATACATAATGTTATTAGTCATTTACTGAAAGTAAATTTCTGCTCTGAAATTTCTTTAATCCTTCATTCAAATCTAACGTTAAAATAAGCGCTAAAATTCATAAATATATTTACCAACTGTAAACATTCAACTTACATTTTAACCCAGTGGGCTGTCATTTTATACCCAATAAATAATTACCCCCCACGCCCCATAGCATTCACATGCTGTAGGAGTGTGAAATGTTACAGCCTTCACATTTCTAGGCCGCTACTGCATTTGAGGAAAAGATACCAGCACCTGTCCTTTCTGCCTTTGTTTTCCTAGGGAAACCCCAGGTACCAGTTTTTTTTAGGCTGGGTTCACCCTGGTGCCAGTCGGTGTGAAAAAAAATCTGCCTGAGTGTAGAATCAAAACCAGAGAGCTTCTGACTGACAGACAAGTACACTAACCACTACACTACTGCGGCACTTAAATAATTATAATAGTTTAAAAATTGTTTAATTATGTTTTATATTAATTGTGATGGAAGAAAAGGGATATCAGCCAACATATTTTCATGCGCCACATATTATATACCAAAGAGCTATGTTTGGCCACCCTAATCTGTAAAGATTTTGCTGGTTTATTTCCATGATGGGACCATTCCATGTATGTTATATGTGTTAACAGTATGTGCTATTTCACTTTCAATATACAGAGATTTATAATAAGAATTGGTAGATCTCTGGTGAATATACGAGTGTTTATAAGAGTTTTTTTTTTCCCACAAGTTGCATAATGCATTGGCCGTGACAGCCTTCCTTAGTTTCTTTATTTAAATCGTGCTCTATGATTCTTATAGCGTGTCTTATTTACTTTCAGATTTGGGACACAGACTACATTAAGAGAATAGTCTCACAACAAAATGCCACCATTCTTTATTATTCTGTGCTGGAAAATCAGCTTTTGCTTTGGGTACTGCGGCCAGTGGAGGGGATTGCACGTTTCTATTGTACTAGAACATCAGAAGAACAAACATTCCCCCATCAGGTTAGTAGTTGCTGTTGAAAAATGAAAATGGAATATATTTGTTTTAATATATTGTTTGTCTCTGTACTTTATCATTATCATCATCACCATCAGCAGAGTATGTGTTCATGCATCTCCATGTACATGATTTTACATGGGATTGAAAGTACAGCCGTTGGCTTTCCACCGCTATTTTACAAAATCTGCAAGAGGTAGGGACAACCTTTCTGGTCCACTGCTAAGTACTGGGATATTCACAGCTAAAATACAAATCTTTAAGCATTCCATCATCTGGCAATTTGTAGATGCTCATTGAAGGACAAGGTCTTCCAAATGGTAGATGTTTTTCAACTGGTGGAAAGATGACTGTTACAGAGATGGGGGATGGGGTAGGGGCAAAAACGCTGTCTGATTTGACAATCAGTGACTCATGGCTGACATGCTAGCATTAGGCTTGGTGAACCATAGCTGACCAAGACCCTGTCCCACCTCTCCTTTGGTACTCCCAGTAACAGATCTAGCCTGGCTAATGGGGCAGATATCGCCATAGATCCCATGGTGGTGGAGTCTGCTAAAGAAATATTGCACACCCCATGCTTTTTAGCTGCAGTGAAGAATTGAAAAAATAGCTGTCATGACCCACTCCCAAGCTGACATAATACTGTGCCTCAACTCATCACCACATCAGCTGCAAAGAACACCAGCTCATAGTTCAAGGGAGACTAAAGAAGAAGTTACAGAGATAATATGATCATTGAAGTCAATGAACTAGTGTTGATGAAAACTCCCTTGACTGTCATCATACAAGGCAGTCCTAGATATATAAAGTGAAACTGATGTATGATAGAGGTAGCCAGTAATGCCACTGATGCATATGGGAAGTGTTAAAATAGCCACCAAATGATGCTTCTAGGAAGTTGGCTTTTTATGGTGCTGGTTCCTGGCTAGTGGAATAGAGATCTTCTTCTTCTTCTTCGTTCCCTTCTACCACCAAGACCGCCCTATGATACTACTGAATTTATTCCTATGGTCCTCGATAGGTCATATGGTCCCCAAAAGGACCACATGAGATCTCCGACAGGACCACAAGAGGTTCAGAGTATCGCAGGGCTTGAGCCTGTATTCTCGGTGGGTCTCAGAAGTGGGAGTGCATGACACCGTGGTTTTCGTTGCACCAGTTTAATCTAGAGTTGGACTTTCTCATCGGAAAACCTCGACATGTTTTATATATGAGTATATCCCTGCTGGGTGAGAGGTGGTTGCCCATCCAGGCTAGAGTTGGACTTTCTCACCGGCAAACCTCAACGTGTTTTGGGATACCCATGTATCCCCTCCAGGTGAGAGGTGGCTGCCCGTCCAGTCCAGCATTAGACTTTCTCACCGGAAAACTTCAGAGTGATTAGGATATGCATACATCCCCACTGGATGAGAGGTGGTTGCCTATCTAGACTGCACTGGTCCAGTGTCTCTGACTTCAGCATTTTGTGGTCGTGGCCGGTACCCTTCCTAGTTGTGACCAGGAAGGAGCTTTTGTCCAGGAGGATGAATCCTCACCACTAGTGACTTCCACCTCTGGGTTGAGCCGATTTAGGCATATTATCCCAGTATGGGCATGTTTAGGACGTGACCGACATCTGGAGTGGAGGTACCGTGACATGAGTAGCCATCAAGTTTCACCCCTGGTTTAAGCCGTTTTAGGCATATTTCACCAGTATGGGTGTATATCAGACGTGACCAGCCTCTAGAACAGAGGTGCCGTGGTATAAGTTGCTCTCGCCAGGAGACTACTGGACATACTGGTTAGGTTTCACTTTATCCTTTCCATCACCTTTTCACGTTGGCGCCGCACGGCAACCTTAATTTCTTTTTTGCATTTTCTTCATTGGCCAGGAAGAGTTTCACCCCACATGTGGCATCCGAAGAATCTCGCCAGCAGTGTCTTAACCACTGGATTAAGCTGGTTCAGGCGATTTGCCTATTATGAGTGCACATAGGTCGTGGCTGACCTGCAGAGCAGAGGTGTTGTGATTTGAGCAGTCCTGACCTCGAGACTACTGATTACTTCACTTAATTGTTTCTTTCGCCTTTTCCACAATGGCACTGCGCAGCAACCCCATTTGCACCTTTCTTCACTGGCCGGGAGGAACCCCACTTCATGCACGGCAGCTGAAGAATCTCACCAGCAGTGGTAGATGAGCTACCAAACATGACTCTCACCTACCTGAAATGTCTGGTTTTCGGGCGACAGATATTCGCCTTTGCCCCTTCTCCTGTCAGTTTAAACAGTTCTGCCACGAGAAGGCCAGGAGCTGGACTTGACTGCCAGAGGCTATTTGAGACACATGCCTTGGAGACATTTTACTGGAGTGGAGAGTGTATCCTGCACCCCACCTCTGGCTCTATAACAGTCCTTAGAACCTGGGCTAGAGATGAATATAATACAATTGTGAAGCTTATCAAGAAGTCTGAGGTTCACTGTAGAAATTAAAGAAAACCACTAAAACCGATTTCCTGTCTATTTATGATGTCAGCGGTACAAAATCTTTACCACAAAATGTCAAGGTCTTTAACTTTATAGAGTTGCAGGAAGACAGTGATATCTTAATTTCAGCTCTTTATCTTTAGCAAGAGTACTCCAGTGCTACACTGAGCCAGTTTTATTTTACAGATGTGAAGTATGGTCAGCCACTAACGAGTATGACATCTGGAAGCCATTGAAACATGGTTCCTTAGAAGAATGCTCAGTATACCATGGAAAGCAAAAAATCAAATGAGGAGGTTGAGAGAAAAACTGAAGACTCTTCAGTCTTTCTAACAAAGGTCAGAAAAAAAAGATAATCCAAATTCATATGACATGTTCTTTGGTGAGACAAACCAGAATACATTGTGACAACAGGGAGGATAGAAGGCAAAAGAGATCAAGGTAGACAGAAAGAGAAAATGCCGGACAGACTAACAAGATGGCATGGACAGAGAATGCCAGCATAGCACTTGAAACACAGAATTCTGGAAAAGCGTGATCGCCAATGCCAGTCAGATGAGATAAATAGACCTTAGCCAGTTAATCCAGTCGTGTGATATTGTTTTCTTAGTTGTGGTGTTGTTAATTTTACACACTGACTTGTTTGTAATACAAGGAGTGTGTCAGCTGTAAAACCGAATTGGCCTTGTGTTTATTTATGTATTTAGTTTTATATATTTATTCACAAAAAGTCTGTGTGTTAACTGTAAAATTAGTATGGCAAGTAAATCTATAATGGCTATTTGCAAGTTTCATTTTGTAGATATTTAATCACTGTTACTTCTGCTTTTGACTGTCCTCCATCTTGGCAGATCACTGACTTATTAGCAGAAATGCAGGAAGGCTGGGACAGAAGGGAGCTAATCAGCACATCTGAGGCAAGAGCTCTCCCATTGTTCTGTGACGAGACCACATGCCTGAGAACAGAAAAGCTGAGGCTTAGTAGAGAAAAATCAGAGGTTTGTCTTTTATGTAGAAGGAAATGGCCTGCAGTTTTATTCTTGATCCAGTCTTTGATCTCTGTTCCAGTTATTTTTATCTATAATCTTAGATATATGACAGACAAAAAATTTTTTTCAGCTATTATTTCATTTGCAGGCCAGTTTAACAATATCAGGATAACTCCTTTTTGTCCATCCAGATATTTCCTTGATATCCTTTTGTGTGGAAAAGATAGTTTTGGTTTAGGTAGATATCTTGGGCACAGGTTAAGTAGATGTTCTCCACAGGAAATTTTTCTGCATCTGCTCCTTTCCATTTATGAAACTCCCGCCATTTCATTGGAAGATGCTTATTTCTTTCAGTATGTAGTTTAAATGAAGTGACCACCAGCAACCCATGAAATGTATGTTGTATTATTTCATTTTAGTTATAGTCTGGTGATCTGTAGGTGAATTTTTCAGGGTGAAACAAATAGATTTTCCTGTTATCAATTTATTTATGCTTGATTTGTAAAGGGGTGCACTGAATTTTCTTTTCTTTTTTTTTTTGTATGTCATGAATTTATTTTCACTTTATGCCTGTTTGGCTGAGTGGGTATGTTCTCAGTCAACTAATCCTGTGCTACTAGGCTTTAAGTCCCAGCAGTGGGGAATTTTTTTTCTGGTACCACCACACCAAAAAAAAAAAGGTCCTGGAATCCACCTAACCTCTAAAAATGAGTACCAGAGAAATCTGGGAAGGTGAATGTGGCCAGGTATGATACTGACCACATCACACTTTCATGTTCCAAAGGTATTGCAAATACGGTCCTAACACCATATCCCCCAACATGCCTTAATGGATTTTATTCTCTTTTTGTTTAGTTTATGAAAGGGAGCAGAGCTTTCACACTATCTCCATCTGCAGGTCATGAACAGCACTGTCAGCTCAGATGAGAAGAAGTCAGCACTGGAGAGTCTCTTTGATTTACTCATTGGTCCTGCTATTAGTATTCTTGAGAAATTAGAGAAAGGCAGCCACTTGATAGTGGTCCCAGATAAACAGTTGAAATTCTGCCCATTTGGTGCCCTGTTGGACTGTAAAAACACTCCTTTGTGTGACAGGTATTTTAAGTTTGCTACCTGGCTCAATTGGTAAATGTAAACATATTTGTTAACCGTGTAAATAATACATGATATAGGTATTAATTATAATATTATATGAGGAGTCATGTTTCCACAGTGGATTAGTCACTCACTTGCTGACCAGGTGACTCAGTTTTGATTTCCACTCACAAAGTGGCAGTAGATCGCAAAAAAACTCCCAGGGTTCACACAGCCTCAAGAAAAAAATGGGTACCAGGATTAACGCTCTGGGAAGTAAGAGGAACAATGCTGCTAGATATGGAGTCTGTGCTGATGAGGACATTAGTTGGCAGTTTTTGGTCAACTGCTGACTAGGCACCATGGCTCTTATAGTTTGACCATGTGCAATGATGCTGGTTTGCAAATCATACCTTTATCTTTTATAATAATAATATAATAATAATTTATATTAATTTTACTGAAAAATTTTACGGTATTAATTTTGATATATCTTAAAAAAAAGTGAAGGCCAGTTTAAGATCATTAACAAATCATGCATTTTGCCCTTGACTGCATCGTACATTGTCTGTGTCATTTCATACAGGGGCACACCACAGCAGGTAGTTTTTACTCCTGGTACTTTCCTCTTTATCAGAAATGCCATGTCATAGTGTGAAAGGATATCTTCTGTCCTGTCAGCTTCCATGAGGATGTTAGTAATATCTTCCTCATGATATCTGCCCAATCTAGTATCAGTTTGACTAACTTTTCTAAGTTAAAATCTTACTTCTTACATATTTCCCATGCCACTAAACGTCACATAGGGCTCGCATGATAATTTGCCAAGATTTCCTGTTTTCGGCAAGTTTTTCAACCTCATCAAGGGATGTTATTCCTACTAAACCGGCCTCTCTTAACAATGTCCTCTTTAGAGTTTCACATGGTCGACCTTTTTCTTTGGCCTTTTGTGTTCCACTCAATAGCTTGTTTTGAGATTCTCTGATTGTTTCTTCTCATCACGTGACCAATCTATGTCCATCTTCTTTTTCTGATCACCCATGAGACAGGTTGTTGTTTGCTCATCTATCTTATCTCTGCATTGTTCTTGATTTCGTTCCACTTTATACCGAGTATTTTCCTTAGGCATTTGTTTTCATAAGAGTTTAATTTCTTGTCTATTTCTTTAGTTGATTTCCAGCTTTAACATGCATAAATGAGGGTGGATATTACATTTGAATTGATTAATCTTAACTTGGCTTTTGTGAAGCACTCTTCTTTGCTTCTTGAATATGTGATACCTCATTTTGTTGTGACATATTCAGTATAATAAATTATCATTTGTTTTTTTTGTATGCTGAGCTGGATAATAAATAATATTTCTCTGCAAGTGTCTACATACTCTTTGTTTCTGACACTGAATGTGTTTTGACCTTCTCATTTCTAGAGTTTATTTGCTTTGCCTTTGTTACTTTCCTGTCAGGATCTTCTTTCTCAGGACATTGCAAAGAGATGGTTATACTGGATGACATTCACAAGTTGAGACTTTCTGCTGGCCATTTCCCACAAGTCATAATTTAGTAACACATGAACAGTTAGTGTATAAGTATATAAAACTAAGTATGTAACTATATATGAAGCCACTGTGGTAAAGCTGTGATAACAAAATATATAAATTAGTAAAAAAGTAGGAACAGGTTTATTAATTAACAAGCATACAACCTAATCTCATGGATGATCAGAAAAAGAAGATGGACATATGTCAGTCACATAATGAGAAGAAACAGTCAGAGAATCCCAAAGGTTTCAGTTTGCACCTTAATCATACAAAAACACACAGGACAAAGAAAAAGAAATAATTATAATTATATTCCCTCTGCACCAAGTACCACTCCTTTCTCACTTGTAACACATACCTCCTCATGGTATCAGTTTACAACCCCTCTACCCCAGCTACAACTGTTCCACTTTCACCCAGCTAGATTACCATTATATCACTCTCTCCCCTTTCCACGGTTCACACTTCCCCCCCACCCTCCTTTTAATAACTCGCCTGTCACACATCACAAACCTCCATTTAAACATTTTCTAAACTTCACCATGCACACTTCTGGACACAGCCTCTTACAAGTCACAGCTTCTTACAAGTTACTTCTAAATGCTCCATTTATTTTATTTTAATCTATTTTTTTTCCATTTCCACTTTTTACATAGCATTCATGTGAATTTATATTTTACTTCTTTCTCTGTTTCTTCATCCTGTGTGTTTTTGTATGTTTAAGGTACAAACCATAACGTCACAACTGTGTGCTTGTTAATTAATAAAGCTGTTCCTACTTTTTCCTAGTTAATACACTTCACAAGTGATAATGGCCTTTATTTATTTTTCTTCTCAGTGCAGTTAAAGCTGGCAGTACACTTGTGCATGCTAGTATCTTTTTAATTCATTTGAATTTTTGTTTCTAAAGTCGGGACATCCGTCTGTGCTCTCTAATTGTTTTCAAAACTTCCTCTATTTTTCTGAGAATGCTTTTTTGAAGAACTGTTGATGAGCGTCACAGGAATGTTCCCTTTTATTTTTATTTGTGTTGATTGGAGAACTGTCTGTGTCTTTGATGGGTCTGAATATTTTGACATGTAGAAAAAAAAACAGAAACAAAAAAACAAAAAAACAAATGATCAAGCACCTATAAAACTTATGGTATGAACAAACCCAACAGCCACATTGCTTTTCTTCAAGCATAAATTTTCCCTTGTTCCATCAGATTCAGGATCAGCTACGTTCCATGTCTGTTACTTCTGAACCAGGTTATCAGAAATGAAAAGAGTTCAGTGAGTACTCAAGCTGACCTTGAATTTCAGCGGCAGCAGGCTAGAAATGGGGGATTATCAAAAGAAATCTGTGAGGTTTCAGAAAATTTGACCCTACAAAACAGTTCACCAGAAACCGAAGACATTTCAGGTGTGTATTATTAATTTCTTTTTTTTTGTTTGTTTTTTTTTGTTTTTGTATCAGATGCTTCATGAATGAAGCTTTGATTTTTTTTTCTTCTTCTCAAAGAAGTTGAGAATGACAGTAGATGACAATGTTAGCTGACTGTCATGTAATTTCTGATTTCTTGGGACAAAATATTTAGTGACTGATTTTGTATGTGAATGCTTAATTTCTAATAATATACTAACAGTTATGTGCTCACTGCACTTGATATGCCTTGCCTTTGCCAGCAGATGTTCCCTGATTTATGAGGCAAAAAGTGGCGTTTCACTGCTTAAGAGAACAGGCAATTACATGGCACCTATAAGGAAAGGCCAAGCTGACACAAAAACCTCTTGTAACCTGATGGAACCGAGCCCGGAACTATATGCTCTAATTTCCTAACAATTATTTGTCATTTCACCATGTACTAACACTTCAGCACTGCCCATTTGCATCAACTGTTTATCTTGTTTTCAGAGAGCAGCAAAAAAGCAATAGAAGGTTACCACCTGAACTTGAAGGAGGTCTCAAATCCTAGACTTGCAAGTTCAAGGACTTCAGTAACACCAGAAGCTAAAGAACCAAATACAGCTAGAAGTCAAAAGTCAGCTTTTCATTCCGCTGATGGTTAGTCGTTTACAGAAATGGCAACATTTATCCCATATAATGATGAGCAAATGAAACCCATAACTTGTAGGCTGGATATATTTTGAGTCTTTATGAAACTATGCGGTGATTGTGCATTAAAAAAAATATTCACAGATTCTGAAATCTGGTCTGGTCTTATAATCCAGGGATTAATTCTTGAATGAATATCTCACTTTTATGTGCCTCACATTCCAGGTGGATATCCCAGCTATTAAGTTAACTTTTCCCAACATAAATATGATAAATATCTATTTTAACAGCTTTGTTGACTGCAGCCATGTCAGTCCCATCTTCTTTTGCCAGAATGTTGTTACGTGGCCTGTTCTAGGGAGCATATACAGGAAGTATATTAGCAACTTGGTTTGATAAAAGGTGTCTGATTCTTCTTGGCTTTATATCTCTCTCTCTCTCTCTGAACCTTAAGTGCCCAGGGCACATGGGGCTTCCGCAAGGGTTTTCCACAAATGCCTGTCTTTCGCCTTTTTTTCTGCTCTTGCCCAGGTGAGCCCTCTATTGCTCAACATCCTTTCTGTTGTTCTTCTCCATGTCTCTTTTGGTCTACCCTTACTTCTGCTCCCCTGTGGTGTCCATCTTAGTGCTATTTTTGGTAGTGAGTTGTCAGTCATTCGGAGCACATGTCCCAACCATCGCCAGCGTCTTTCCTCAATAATTGTTGTCAGTGGTTTCATCTGCATTTCTGCCAATAAGATGTTATTTCTTATGGTGTTTGGCCAAAATATTTTTTTAATTCTACGTAAACATTTAGTCTGGAAAGAATTCAACTTGTTTTCTATGGTTTTGGTGATTTTCCAGCATTCACTTCCATAGAGTAGTACACTTAGAACATTACTCTTAAATATCCTGATTTTCATATTTATGCTTAGTTTTTTTGATTTCCATATATTCTGTAGCATTGCAAAAGCCTGGTTTGCTCTAGTAAGTCTGCTGTTGATGTCCTCTGTGCTGTCTCCATTTTCTACTACTCTGCTGCCAAGGTATACAAATTCGTTGACCTCCTCCACTAACTTGTTATCTACTCTGAGTACATTTCTGTTGTTCACATTTTGCTTCATTAACTTTGTCTTTCCTACGTTGATCTTTAGTCCTATGTTGTTTGCATTCTGGGTTAACTTGTTTATTTTATCTTGCATATCTTTGTGACTGCTTGATAATAGACAAATGTCGTCCGCAAAGTCAAGGTCCTCCAGCACTGTGTTAAGGGTCCATTGTAATCCTCTGCGTTTGTCTGATGTTACCTCCTTCATTAACCAGTCTACTGCCAAGATAAATAATGTTGGTGATAGTACACATCCCTGTTTCACTCCTGTTTGTACCCTAAAGCTGCTGGAGGTATGTTCTCCACAGATAACTTTGCACTGAAAACCCTCGTATAGGGCTTTGATTACATTAACTATTTTATGGGGGAGGCCATGCCATCTTAGGATTTTCCACAGTGCATCTCTGGTGACACTGTCAAAGGCTTTCTCAAAATCTATGAATAATGCATATGTTGTGCTATGCCACTCATTTGCCTGTTCTAATATTTGTCTAAGTACAAATATATGGTCTATGCATGATCTTCCTTTCCTAAATCCTGCCTGCTCTTTCCGAAGTTTTTCCTCAAGTGTTGGTATAATTCTGTTGATGATTATTCTGCAAAATACTTTACTAGTGAGTGGCAGTAGGGTAATGCCTCTCCAGTTCCCGCAATCTCTGAGGTCACCCTTCTTTGGTAGTTTTACTATAAGACCAGTTTTCCACTCCTCTGGGGCTTTTTCTAGATCCCAAATTTGTTGTAATATCCGGCAAAGTTGTTTTGGTGTTTCTGTTTCTTCTGCTTTCAACATCTCAGCAGTCACTTCATCTTCACCTGGTGCCCTGTCTGATTTTAGCATCTTTATCGCCTCTTTTACTTCATTTATTGTTATTGGTCCTGTATTGATGTTTAGTTCCGCTTTTGCTTCAGGTATATCTATTGCTTGTGGTGCTTGTGTTCTGTTTAGTAGGATGTTAAAGTGTTCCCTCCATCTTTCAATTTTTTCTCTTTCTCCACTGACCAGTTGTCCATTTTGTGTTCTTACTGCACTTTCACATCTTGTATTGAAGTTACCTGTCATCTGCTTTGTGATTTTATATATGGTTTTCATGTCATTTGTATATGCTGCTTTCTCTGCTGTCTCTGCTAAGTTGTCATAATACTGACGTTTATCTTGACGGCATGATTCCTTCACTTCTTTGTCTTTTTGTGCATAATTACTTAAAACTTGTTCTTTAAGCCGTTGTGATTTGGTGTTCAGTAATTTTTTCTTGATTTCTTTTCTTTGCTCTATCTTTTCCCATGTGGTCTCACTTATCCATTCCTCTTTTCTCCTTTTCCGATATCCCAGCACCTCTTTTGCTGTTTCCTGTAGTGTTTTATTGAACTCTAATATGGACATTTCTGCTTCGTCTTGTAGGACACTGAAACGGTTCTTAAGTATTATTGAGAATTCATTTCTTGTTTGCTGGTCTATCAGTTTTCTTGTATCAAAATGTATCTTTCTGTGTTCCCCGATTCTGGCTTTCCTTAATTTTAGTTTTATTTTTGCTACCAGAAGGTTGTGATCACTTCCTATATCTGCTCCTTTCCTTGCTCGCACATCTTGTAGTGACCGTTTCCACTTGTTGTTTATTAGTATGTGATCGATTTGGTTTTCTGTGGTTTTATCTGGTGACCTCCAAGTCACCTTATGGATGTTTTTGTGTTGGAAAATTGTCCCTCCGATGGTCATCATGTTTTCTTCACAGAAACTGCACAGTCTTTCTCCATTTTCATTTATTTCTCCGATTCCTTCTCTTCCCATGATTCTTCTTCTATCTTCATTTCCTTCACCTACTTTTGCATTGAAGTCGCCCAAGATGAGTAGCATATCATGCTTGGGTATTGTTTCTACTGTGGCTTGGAGGCTGTTGTAAAAATCTTCTTTTAATTCCTCTTCAGCTGCTTCTGTTGGTGCATAACAAACTATAATAGACAGCTTCGTGAATCTTGAGTTGAACCGTGCATATAATAATCTCTCATTTATTGGGGTCCATTTCAGCAATGCTCTTGATGCTTCTTTTGTTATAATCAATGCTACTCCTCCTTCATGAAGATCTTCTTTACCTGACCATATTATTGTATCTTCTGTGTGCTGTGTTGTTAATTTCCTTCTGCCTTGTCCTGTCCATCTTGCTTCTTGTATTCCTAGTATGTCTAGTTTGTATCTGTGCATTTCCTTGATGGTTTGTGCTAGTTTTCCAGTCTGGTTTAGTGTTCTTACATTCCAGCTGCCTATTTGCATCTTCTGTTTAGGTTCCAGGAGGTCTGCAGTCGGGCTGGGGACTTCCAGTGGCTGGCTTTCATCCACAACCTTCATGGGCTCAGTTTCCTGATACGCATTTCTCCTTCCACCTGCATTTGCTTTTTCCCTTGCTTCTGTTTCTGTAGCAGTCTGATAGTTTTTTACCAGATAGGGTTGCTGGCCCTATGCCGAACCCTCCTTAGTCGCCTTTTACGATCATGCATGGTAGGGTACAGTGGTCCTATTCTTTGCAGATCCCGGGTACCACACGGGGGTTGGCTTTATATAGGTTTCCTAAAAGTTTCTTATCATTATATGGGCTGCCTGAATTGAGAGGAAATTTCTGCTCATATTCGTTATTAAATTGAGATTATACAGACTGTTACACACAATTGTTGTATAGCAGATATCCGGCTGCATTTCTTTGAAAAGACAGCCTGTTACAGATCATTAATATAATTTTATATATTTTTATAAATACTATAATCATGTGCCCTTCTATTTTAGGTGAGTAATAAATTTGCAGATTAAAATGAGATAGTTAGAGCTGATAATTTACTGATGGATTTAATTATTGCATAAATGAAATGATAATATGAGTGCATGCTGTTGCATGAGAGTATATGGAAGTTCAGTAGTTGACCAGGTCATCTTTTATCTGATAGAAGCTGATATCAGAATTTGTATCAGAATTTATTTAAGAGTAGTGGCACAGGATTCAGGAGTCTTTGAAGTCACCACATCATGCATGCAAATGGAAAATGAGACTGTGTCAGTGACAGTGGAATGTCTAGTTGCCCATGATGTAGTTCATGGCATCACTGTGACAGATTCACAGAGTATGCTTGTCCAGGGCATGTGCAGGAATGCATGGCACTGAAGTGGCAGATAGACAGGCTAAAATAAATGGCAGGATGAGAATGGACAAGGGTGACATTGCTAAAAAACCATACTGGAAAGACTGCCGGAAAATAAAGAGTGGGAATGGAAGAATGATGTAATTATGAAGTGATTGCTGAAGCTAGGACAAATTAAAGGTGCTGGTGGGAAATCTGAACTATGTGGCAGAAAATGCATCATAAAGAAACTTGATGGGAACTATTAGCAAACTCGTGTTCTTGGATGGATGCTGCAGCATGTGGCGGAGCATATAAGGAAGGCTGTGCTGAATGCAGTGATGCAGGAGTCTGATTTTGAACATTGAATCAGAATTTATTTCCACTTGTGAACATTTATTTTTCATGTAGTTGACCAAGTCATCTTTTACTTGACAGAAGCTGATTTCAGAATTTATTTCCACTCATAAACATTTATTTTTCATTTATCAGAATTCATCTCCATATTCAGTTCTCATTTATGCTATTATATCTCTACTCATGAGCATTTTTTTTTTCATTTATTAGAATTTATCTCAATTAAAATCATTTGTTTCTCACCTCTCCAATGCTTGTGCAGGTTTTTCCAGTAATATTGAAAAAGTGATGAGTTCCCACACATATTCCACACTGACTGCTCAAACTTGGACTGGTACAGACATTACCTCATCCACTCAAATGATCACATGGTTTCACCAGCTAAGTGACCAGAGGAAGGCTCTTGTCTTTGGTTGCCCAAAAATAAATCAAAGGTGAGACTTGTTTCATTTTAAAAGTAATTGTTAAAATTATGTATGCATGCACAGTTACATTTTGAGTATAAATTTCAAACTATCTAGTTCATTATAATTGACATAGGTCATCAAAAAGGGCTCTCCATTCATATCTGTCCTGGACTATTTATTCCGTCTGTCTCCAGGTGTAGTTGATCTTTCTGATCTCTCCTTCTCCAGGTGTTTCTAGGTCTTCCTTGTTTCCTCTTTCCTTAGAGATTCCGGGTGAGACCTTGGTCATGTTTGTGGTAAGTTTTCAAAGTGTATATTATCATTTTCATTATCATTTCTTTCACAGTGTATTGGTTTGTTTTCTGCCATAGCTCTTCATTGTTGATCAACTGTAGAATTGTAAAAGTGAAAAAGTTGATTCACATTCTAAAGTAGGCAATAAAATGGAACACTCTAACCAACCAGTACATAACAGACAAAAACATTACACAAAATCATGACGGACAGCAAACAGGCTGATTCAGTTCATCAGCTACAAAGTGTCAGGAGATTATCCCACTCTTGTTAAGAACTGGCCGCTGCTGACCATTGAGTCACCTCTATCTTCTTAAGATATCCTACATAAATGAATACCCCAGTGGGATTGGGGCAAGTGAGACCAATATAAACAGACCTGGGTACAGGGTGAAACCTGAGGGTGAATCTGTGGGGCTGCTACAGAAACTTGAAGCAAACTGGCCAGGTCATCCTGGCAGCTGGCATTCTGATTTAGCCTTGAACCCTGAAGGCGTGAACATATTTTGCATTCATTAACTACATCAAACCTCGAGTTTTTTTTATTCTGGTTTTTAAGCTGATAAACTGTGAAGTGATAATTATGGTTGTGTGTTTTTCAGTTTTAGAAATTGACAGAAATTGTTTTTATTTATCTCAATTTATTTTCTTTTTAACATTAAATGTATTCAGTGTGAAGTGATTACCATTTCTCATATCTGTTTCTGTATTGATATTACCATGGTGACTGTTGTAATGCCAAGGTGGCATAAACAGTGATTTAATAATCATAACATTGTCTGTCCTGTCCATAGATTAAAAATCCATAATAAAGACTGGGTACCAAAGTCTGAACTGAAACAAGCACAGAAAGAGCTTATTCTGGTGGCAGATTGGTTGGGCACCTGCCCAACTATGGGAATGCAAGCAACCAGGCAAGAGCTAATGGAAAGTTTGGAGACAGCAGAGATTGTGCACATTGGTCAGCAAGAGTTTTAAAGCATACTCTATGTTCTTTTATGAGTTTGCATATGTTTTTTTCCACTCTTTGTTTTAAGTTAGTTAATTAGACTTTTCTCATCTTGTGCTATCTCCCTGTAACTACAAGCTGGTGTTCTTTGCAGCCGATGTTGTAGAGGTGTTGAGGTACAGCATTGTATCGGCGTGGGAGCGGGTTATGGCAACTACTTTTTCAGTCCTGGAGTACACCTAAAAAGCAGGGGGTGTGCAATGCTTCTTTAGCAGACTCCACCACCATGAGGACTATTGCAATCCCTGCCCCATTAGCCAGGCTAGACCTGTTATTAGGGGTACCAACAGAGAGGTGGGACAGGGTCATGGTCAGCAATGGTTTACTAACCCTGACACTGGCCTATCAGCTATGGGTCACCGACTGCCTCATCGAACAGCATCTTCACCCCCTAGTTAATTAGAATAGACCATCATCTCTTCTTCATCAGCTTTCCAAGTCCTTGAGACTCACTGCTGCAGACAAGACATGTCTCTCCATTCCTTTCTGTTCTTGATCTTTTCTTGCCAGTTGATTCTAAGGCTGTGTATTTCTCTGCACTCCAGAAATGTCCATGGGTGCCCTGATATTCTCTTCATTATCTCCATCTGCATACATTGACTGATAAGACCAGTCCTTTTTTGATTGACTATCACTTCCAGTGCTTTTATTTGGGTGTTCATGTTTCACCACAACAAGTTTCACCCTAGCTCCTTCATTAGGGGCAAAGATGCTAATTCACTGAAGTCTGTGGAGTATTTTATTCAACCAGCTACTTTTGTGGCAGAAAGAAAAAGTTTTTTCTAATCATGTTTTACAGTCCTTTCATCATGGATATATGTTGTTTGTGTGTTTTTTTTTCTTTTTTATTGCAAATGATATAGAACTAATTGCTCAACTATTCTAATGATGGTAATGTTATTGTTGATATGATCTGATGACACAGTCTTCCTCTTTTCCTAGGATCTATGTAAGAAAATGAAGCAGTACCCCTTCACTTTAAGGTGCTACAATGTCAGTTCAATGAATACGCTCCACTTTAATCCTTGTTTCATTCACCAGCCTGTTGTGACACATTACTTAACCAGGGAGTGCTTTATAGAGAAATGATGACTGCAGTAAAACTGGTTCTAATAATGAAGGTAGATTGATTTGTATGGCTCAGTTTTACAAAAGGATAGGAAGAGTGAGGAAATGCATTTTGTGCTGGTCTTTCTTACAAGGATACCAAAAAAAAAAAAAAAAAAGCTAAGTGTTTAATTTTTCATCTATATTCCATTTTTTTGGTCTGTTGTGTTGTTCTTATATGTGGTCCTTGAAAAAGGCTTTTGCCAAAATATTGGATTGTTGTGTGTTCATATATATGTGCCCATCGTACTGTCATTCATGTTTCTGCCCATTTTCCTCACTCTTTCTATCTTTTTGTAAAACTGAACCATACACCACAATCTACCTTAATTTATGGATATCACAGCTCATATTTAATCTTAACTGGATAAGGCTTGTCACTTTGGAATCAGAGAAGACAACTGTATTGTTTTTCATGACTAAAAATGTCAGATTTTTTTTTAAACAGATGAAAGTTGCAATTATGTCCTCATAGATAAATATATTTAACAAATAGAATTTAGATGGACGTAAATAAGTGCATACTCTCTCCCAGGAATATTCCTATCAAGAAGTTTGCCTAGCCTATTTTGCCTGTTTACTCAGTATGGTTGTTCTGAAAATGAAAAACATGTAAAAGACACATGGTTTTATCAGATGTTATTTGTTCTCCGAAACAAAATTTAACATAGTACGAAAAGCTGTATCGTGACTGTCAGCTTAAATGCTATTAATAATGAAAAATATGGTCTATATAGGTAAATTATTCCTTCAATAAACATAGAGTACTTTAGTTGTCATGTGATGTGTCCTTTCAAGAATGTCACTGTCTCCCTGAATGCAGTGCAGCCTTGAGCAGTTTGGCCAACATCTCGCAATGACATATTCAGACTTTCAGTGATGTCCTGAGTCCACCTTTTTTTTCTTTTGCCAGGAACTATGCCTTCTGCTATCAACCTCTCCAAACCATTATGTCTCTTTATGTGGATGAAGCATCTCATATTTCTAACTTTGAAGGTGTTTACAAGGCAGTTTTCTATGACACTTAATCCTCTCAAGATCTCCTTATTTGATTTTCTTTCTATACATGATATTCTAAATGCCCTTATTTAACATTTCATTTCAGATTATTCTCTTTTTAATTTGTTAAATGTCTATATTTCGCATCCGTATATTGCCACTGAGAATATGTAAGCTTTTAGTAAACATATCTTTGCTTTCTTGTTGGTTCCTTTGTATTTTATTACTTAAATATTTTATTGTGTCCTCTTTTTTCTAGCTACTTGGGCATGTTTGCATGAGGGTTTGCTGTTGGTCACACCTGAGTCTGCAATGCGTCATGCAGAAGACAGTTCACATCTAGTCGGAGTCCAGGACATCCTGAATCTGAAACTGAGAGCCAAATTGGTGACTTTGTCAACATGTGGCCTCACGCCAGCACGGGCTGATCAAGAGTGTTGCTTCAAACTGGCAAGTGCTTTCTTATCAGCAGGTAAATGGTTGAAGAATGGTATTTTCTTTATGAACATAATGAAGCAGATAAAACTATGTGTCAATTTGAAATAGTTTTTGTTTAATTCTGTGGGAAATCTTTTAAAGAAGTAATATGTGTATTTAGTTTTCATAATTTTTCAGGAGCTGAAAGTGTTCTTGCATGCATGTGGCCCGTTTCGGATGATGCATTACATAAATTTATGTTCAACTTTTATTTCTCTCTTCAAAATGGAGAACTTCTATCTGAGGCCTTGTACAATGGTACAAAATCCATTCAAGAAGATGGCAGGTGAGAAATCATTTCACGTTTAAGACTACATTTATTTGCTGATATTTTTTATATCATTAACAAAAGAATACTTGAAAGTAACTTTCTTCAAAGTGTCTTATGAAACAAAACTTTATTTGAAAGTAAAAACTGACTGAGTCTTGCTGCATCTGGGTCAGATTTGAATCTATTTTACTGCCAGATATATTCATGTTTTCTAGCCAGATATGAGAGAGAATTGGATGAAAACCTTAAATATTTTTTTTATCATACATAATGGACTATATGGTGTGCTGATTCATGACTCACTTCCAAACTGGAGGCTACGTCATTCACTGTTACGTGGTGCTTTTCCTTCACCATGGCTTCCACTGCTGCAATGGCCTCTTGCTTCACTTCTTCAGTGTACCCGATCTGTTCGAGGAGAGTCTGTCACAGAACTAACGCTGTTTCAAAATTCCTACTCCGTTACTGCAGTGACACACATGCATCATCATACTGCACTTTCATTCTTCAGTGAATTTTGATGTGTTTGATCCCCTGATTACACAAAAAATGAATAACACAATTCTGTTCTTCTTTGGTGCATGTTGCAAGTGGTGCCATCATTTTTATACTACTGCCCTGCCCTTATGTAGCATTCCAGCTTTGTGCTGCCTCCTGTTGACCAGTCTTCACACCATGACTCTCACTGTTACTAATTTCCAGGACAATCGCTCTGTTTCTAAATTTGATTGCATTTCTAAGGTTTTCATTTGACTCCTCCTCATATATTCAATATCTTTCACATGTCTATTGATTGGTTCAGCCTTTGACAGGAACTGTATTTAGTGACAGACACAGCAACCTTCCTTAGCTCCCCTGAACTCACTTTTTGACCCATCTGTCTCTCCCATCTATTGGTATCTTATCTTTGTTGTCTTCAGGTGGTCCCATGTGTATCAGTGGGCATGCTTTGTTCTGATTGGCAAAGACACCAGAGTCAGCATCAACGAGCTGAAACATGCCCAGCTAGATCAGACCATTGACAAGTGTGAACAGATGGTGGAAAGCATATCAGACAAATCTATTCTCAATTCTAAGGCAGCAGTATCATATGGTTTGTAATACCACCTAGACATATGCATATACATATATAATTATTTTACCAAAGCGAAAATCATGCTAGAGCCACGGTTATCAAGGCCAGTAAAATAAATTTGGCCAAGACTTATGCCACCTCTTTGTTGGTGATTCTAGCAACAAACTCAATCTGACCAAATAGGGAGGGCTTACCATGATTTCCATTGCAATGGTGCTTGCTGAAAAAGGGTCACTTTTTTTTTGGATCCACTCAGGTCTTCAAGCAAACTACTTCCAGTCAGACACGGTACCTATGATTCGACATCTTCACAGCTTAGGTTTCTGAGAACATCAAGCAGGGATTACAATCAGAGCTGATATCGTAATCAGGACTGGCACAGGCATACACTGCATCCATTCAGGGGTCTTGTTAATGGCTATTCTGACCTGCAGAAGTTTTTTAAGACCAAGCTGCTCTAAAGCAGCACAGTATAACAAATTGTTAGTCCTCTTAGAAGGCTTCCTTGAGAGATATATCTTTTGTTTATAAAATAATTAATTTGATTAGCCCAATACACTAGAGGAAAAAATTTTCACTCTGAGATTGAATCCTATCTGTTTATTACAATATTTCGCTGTGAGATGAAATCCTATCTGTTTGTTACAAGATTTCGCTATGAGATGAAATCCTATCTATTTGTTACAAGATTTCGCTGTGAAATGAAATCCTATCTGTTTGTTGCAAGATTTCGCTATGAGATGAAATCCTATCTGTTTGTTACAAGATTTCACTATGAGATGAAATCCTATCTATTTGTTACAAGATTTCGCCATGAGATGAAATCCTATCTGTTTGTTGCAAGATTTCGCTATGAGATGAAATCCTATCTGTTTGTTGCAAAATTTCACCGTGAGATGGAATCCTGTCTATTTGTTGCAAGATTTCAATGTGAGATGGAATCCTATCTACTTGTTGCAAGATTTCACTATATGAGATAGAATCCTGTCTATTTGTTGCAAGATTTTACTATAAGATAGAATCCTATCTATTTGCTATGATTGGCAGTAAACACTGAGTGTCAAGAGCTCAGCCTAGACCACCATAGATTACACCACTGATAAGTGTGGGAAAAACCAGAGACATTTGTTTCAGTACTAAGTGAATGGTATCAATTTGCTGTGCTGTGTTATATGTAAGCTTACAACGTACATACATTTTTTAAATCATCTTGAAACTGATTTCTTAATTTTGTTGTATGTTAAAATTTGAGCTTCTTTACAGTGCCAAGCAAAGAGGAAAATATGATCTTTCTTCAGAAACATGTGAAAAATCTGCTACAGGATCATCACAAAAACCCGCTGGTCATTCTTGGACTTGTTGATTTGCTAGGTAAACCACAAACATCAGCATCTTCCACTGCTAACACCATCATATCAGTAACATTAACATTTCTTAGTTTATTTCCGTTCATTTCATAGTATATAGTTCCCATTGCAACATATACCTGTGAGACCTGGACATTTAACAAAACAGCTGAGAAACACATAAATGCCTTTGAATGTAAAATGCTACAGAAGAGTTCTTAAAATATCATGGACAACAAAAAAGAACAAATATATCCATATTACAAGAACTTAATATTGAAGAAGGCTGGCTATTAAAGAGGATTAAGCAGAGAAAACTTAAATATTTTGGACACATTAAACGTCATGAGAATTTAGAGAAGACCATCTTGGAAGGGTAGATAATAGGAAAAAGAAAGAGAGGAAGACCAAGGTGAAGATGGCAGCAAGACATTGTTGATGATCAGCAAATAGATGCATCAGCAGCAGACCATCTTGCTTACAACCTAGAGACCTACAGAAGAGCTGTTAGGGAAGCAAAGTTCTGCAAGGAATATGCAAATGACTGACTTTATTTCCATCCATTTTCTCATACTCATTGAATATTTAGCATAGCATCAGAGCATTGAAATCATTAATGTTCTCATGTTTGATACTATCCAAAGGTATCTCATAAAACCCACCTGTTAAAAAAAAAGGAGTTTAGCTCCTAGAGGAATTAATTAAAAAAGTAGTGGTGGCTAGACATGACAATGACCTCATCACCCTCTAGTGAACTGACAACTAATGAAAAAACATAGATCATCATCAGTTCTCTGTACTCCTAATGGAGCATAAGTTTCCAGCAAAGGTTCCCCACCCAATCCTCTCTCTCTCTCTCTGAACCTTAAGTGCCCAGGGCACATGGGGCTTCCACAAGGGTTTTCCACAAATGCCTGTCCTTCGCCTTTTTTTCTGCTCTTGCCCAGGTGAGCCCTCTATTGCTCAGCATCCTTTCTGTTGTTCTTCTCCATGTCTCTTTTGGTCTACCCTTACTTCTGCTCCCCTGTGGTGTCCATCTTAGTGCTATTTTTGGTAGTGAGTTGTCAGTCATTCGGAGCACATGTCCCAACCATTGCCAGCGTCTTTCCTCAATAATTGTTGTCAGTGGTTTCATCTGCATTTCTGCTAATAAGATGTTATTTCTTATAGTGTTTGGCCAAAATATTTTTCTAATTCTTCGTAAACATTTAGTCTGGAAAGAATTCAACTTGTTTTCTATGGTTTTGGTGATTTTCCAGCATTCGCTTCCATAGAGTAGTACACTTAGAACATTACTCTTAAATATCCTGATTTTCATATTTATGCTTAGTTTTTTTGATTTCCATATATTCTGCAGCATCGCAAAAGCCTGGTTTGCTCTAGTAAGTCTGCTGTTGATGTCCTCTGTGCTGTCTCCATTTTCTACTACTCTGCTGCCAAGGTATACAAATTCGTTGACCTCCTCCACTAACTTGTTATCTACTCTGAGTACATTTCTGTTGTTCACATTTTGCTTCATTAACTTTGTCTTTCCTACGTTGATCTTTAGTCCTATGTTGTTTGCATTCTGAGTTAGCTTGTTTATTTTATCTTGCATATCTTTGTGACTGCTTGATAATAGACAAATGTCGTCCACAAAGTCAAGGTCCTCCAGCACTGTGTCAAGGGTCCATTGTAATCCTCTGCATTTCTCTGATGTTGCCTCCTTCATTAACCAGTCTACTGCCAAGATAAATAATGTTGGTGATAGTACACATCCCTGTTTCACTCCTGTTTATACCCTAAAGCTGCTGGAGGTATGTTCTCCACAGATAACTTTGCACTGAAAACCCTCGTATAGGGCTTTGATTACATTAACTATTTTATGGGGGAGGCCATGCCATCTTAGGATTTTCCACAGTGCATCTCTGTTGACACTGTCAAAGGCTTTCTCAAAATCTATGAATAATGCATATGTTGTGCTATGCCACTCATTTGCCTGTTCTAATATTTGTCTAAGTACAAATATGTGGTCTATGCATGATCTTCCTTTCCTAAATCCTGCCTGCTCTTTCCGAAGTTTTTCCTGGCTTGACCAAATTGGGATACCTCAAACCAAATTTTCCTTTAGTTCTTCCTGTATTGTTCATCTCCATGTTCCTAATGACCTGCCCCTCCTCCTTTTCTTTTTCTTCAGGTGTCCAAGTCAAGGTGGTATAGATGCCCTTGCCATATTCCCTGTAAGCTTCTTTGGCATGAAAGAGAGCCCTTGTTCCTTACAGTTAATCTATAACTCATATCTGTATTACTATATAATTTTCTTGATATTTTATTTTTATTCTTATTACCAAGCTAGATTCTGCTCTCAAGAGACTGCATTCTGTGGGAAACAATCACCAGCTAATCCACCTGAATGATGAAATTGCTGCAAGCAGCCATGCTATGGCAATGCTCAAATGGCTTGGCTTCCATTTTCAGGCTAAGGGCATGCAGCTTACAGGTCATTACGTTATCTTCCCCCAGTGGGATAAAGATCAACTGCTTTTGTCAGCTTATGAAGTTCTCAGAGCCTCAACAGGTAAATTTCTGTATTTTTTTTGGTTCATGCAGGGCAACATTGAATTTTTTTTACTGATAGAAACTTGCTGCTGGAAACTCATGGAATACATACTTTATGTTTGCTTTAGTTTGGCATTGCCACGCCGCTAGTGCAGGATAAGCGTGGAGATAGCAGCAGAGTTTAGATGAAGATACATTGTGCAATTTTACAATAAAAGATGACAAGAGGAAGGAGGAAGGGGGTGAGGAATCAACAATAGGAGATAATAACACAGAAATTATATAAAAAGCAAAATAGTATTTTTGCAGAAATGCCTTTGTCACAAACAAATACAAACACACAGTGTCCTAGTTCTGCTGCAAATGAAGATTGGACACAGTTTTGCCCACATTCCAAAGAGGAAATAGAAAGAGTGAGAGGAGCAGCCAAGCATGGAACACTGCCACCTGAAGAGTAACACAAAAAATTATATTAACCTCACAGTATAGTAGAGGAAAGACACTGGTGATGGTTGGGACGTGCTCCGAATGACTGACAACTCACTACCAAAAATAGCATTAAGACGGACAACACAGGGGAACAGAAGTAAGGGTAGACCTAAAGAGACATGGAGAAGAACAACAGAGAGGATGTTGAGCAATAGAGGGCTCACCTGAGCAAGAACGGAAAAAAAGGCAACTGACAGGCATTTGTGGAAAACCCTTGCGGAAGCCCTATGTGCCCTAGGCACTTAAGGTTGAGAGAGAGAGAGAGAGAGAGAGAGAGTAGAGGAAGTGGAAAATGGCGTGAGCAATGGGCAGAAAAAAAAAAAATACTAAGCAGAGTGAAGCTGATTAAAATGGATGAGTTATAAGGAAAAGGGGCCGGCTAGCGTAGTGGTTAGAGCACTCGTCTAGCAACCAAATGGTCGAGGGTTCGAATCCCCAGCTGAGTGGGATTTTTTTCCCGACCAATACGGCCCCGAGGTCGACCCAGCCTCGTAAAATGGGTACCAGAGAAAATCTGGGAAGTAAAGGCAGCGAGGAAAGGAACTGGTCACCCTACCTCATACGCTGATGACCCAGCATAATGAGGTCTCTAACGCTTCACCCCCTACGGCATTTTGCTATGGGACTATCTTTACTTTTTTTTTTTATAAGGAAAGCAGAACTGAGAGTTCAAACTGGATAGGTTCAGACATCAACCAGTAAAGCAGGAAATTAGTAACATTAATGCTTCCTACCCAATGGAGCTGATGAGAAAGTATAGCAGAACAGATAAGAAATTGCATTAAATTATCTTTTTTATTTTAATTTTTTTTTCACTGCCTCTTCGACATCCTAAGTTGGATGCATCACATAAATATTATTTCACAACTTCTTCATGTTACAAATTAAGGGACAGAACTCCTGGTCACATAGAGTGAAACAGTCACACAAGTCCTTGTATCTTCAGAGAAATAGCCGTTCCCATTTTCATGTGTTTTTTGTCCTAGTGATTTAAATGGAATGGGCTACTTTAGGTTATAATTCACAGAGTTCTGTCTAGCATTTCTTTTAACTCATTTTGTTTTTTTTTAGACAGGAGACCTTATTTCAGTGTTTACATCACTTCCTTCATTCTTCACTGTTCTCATCACTTCCTTCATTCTTCACTGTTCTCATCACTTCCTTCATTTTTCACTGTTCTCATCACTTCCTTCATTCTTCACTGTTCACATCACTTCCTTCATTCTTCACTGTTCACATCACTTCCTTCATTCTTCACTGTTCACATCACTTCCTTCATTCTTCACTGTTCTCATCACTTCCTTCATTCTTCATTGTTCTCATCACTTCCTTCATTCTTCATTGTTCTCATCACTTCCTTCATTCTTCGCTGTTCTCATCACTTCCTTCATTCTTCACTGTTCTCATCACTTCCTTCATTCTTCACTGTTCTCATCACTTCTTTCATTCTTTACTGCTCTACCTCTCTACTTGATGAACTTCATATTTCCACTTATATTCAGTCCCACTGATATGATGAGTCTTTGTCCATGCACCTTCTGTTTTAGCCTTTTCATTCAGCTCATAGGTCTCATAAATTTTTTCTTTAGCAGTTTAGCACCTCATTAAGAGTCTTGTACTTGATCTATTGTTTATTCTTTAGAACTTGTATCCAGTCCAAGATGTTTCAGTGCATTATGGGATATCCTTCCATTGATGCAGGATACTATCTCCAACTTAATTGATTTGGCAAGTCATTTTTGGGTCATTAATTTTTTTGTAATACTTGTATATATTAGTTCATAATATAATTTAGTGACTGACTTTGGTAATTTATCATTTGCTGTATTTTTTTTTTTGTTTTATTTTTTTGTTCCTTGTCAACAAAGTGTCAGAGCATAATATTTTGCTATGCACAAAAATCATTGTTTTGTACTTGCTAAAAATATGCTCACAATTAACATCATTTAGCTTCTTTGCATTATTTTTGATGTCTTAGTTCTTCCAGTTCTTGTGTCTTATAGTTCATAAGATTGTAAATTTCATTTTTCACTTTTTAGTTAAAACTTCATGACAAACTGGCAGATAGCTTCTCACAGATATATGGATCTTTGTGATTACATTTCTTTCTTTACAAATTTACCTACTAAAACTAATTATGTCAGTCCATAAGAACAGCGAAGAGCAAAACCTCTATCTTAATGTGAAGAAAACTAAATTGATGACAACTGACAAAACAAACAAGGCAGCTGAAATATGGATCAATGAGGAAAAATTAGAAGAAGTGGAGAGTTTTGAATATCTTGGATCACTGCTAACTAGTAATGGAGATACAATGAGGGAAATTAAATGGAGAACATCTATCGCTCTTCAGAAAGTAAAACAACTAAAGAATCTGTGGAGAGGAACAGACAGAACTACAAAAATAAGATTTTTAAGGACATGTATCTTTCTCATCACAACATATGCCTGTGAGACCTGGACACTTAGCAAAACAGCTGAGAAACACATAAATGCTTTGAATGTAAATGCTACAGAAGAGTTCTTCAAATATTATGGACACAAAAAAGAACAAATATTTCCATACTACAAGAACTTAATATTGAAGAAGGCTGTCTAGTAAAGAAGATTAAACAGAGAAAACTTAAATATTTTGGACACATTAAACGTCATGAGAATTTAGAGAAGACAATCTTGGAAGGATGCATATGGGAAAAAGAAAGAGAGGAAGACCAAGGCGAAGATGGCTGTAAGACATCGTTGATAATCTACAAATAGATGCAGCGGGGCATCTTGATTACAACTGAGAGGCCTACAGGAGAGCTGTTAGGGAGGCATATTTCCACAAGGGACATGCAAATGACTGCCTGACTGAGGTAGAAAGGTAAAAGTACTCCAGTTATGCCATGGAGGCACATAAAGCTTATGGTGTTAGTGTCCTTGATCTGTTGGTACAGTAAAAGGTGAAATGATCAGTATCAAGGTTGGACACCTTTCCTTTCTGAAGCTGGGTACCCTTTTTACATCTGGGTGACTGGGGCATCTCTGGCTGGTTTCTAATCTTCAACATTCACCATGAGAAGCTCTTGCACTAACCACTTTGTCACTCTGTGCCTTTTACCTGTGACTGGACATTGAAATTAACTTTTCGATGAGACGGATAAAAAAGATAAAAGAGTATCCGAACTGATGGTTTGTCAGTTAAATTACTTTCTGACGATACTGAAAAATATTTGTTTTAACTGTAATAGAAAAATGTAACTTTCATTTTCTCCATTTTATCAATTGTCTTAACACTTTTAAAGTCCGGTCTTATAATTAAAAATATTTTTGAATGTTTTAACTAATTCTCCCAACAACTGAAAGCTGCAGCTCTTAGCTGTTGATGCCTTGGCAAATTTGAAGCAGACATTGAATGAAAAAAAAGTTAAAGGGTGTCCTGGCACACCAGGAAAGTATGTAGTGCTCTCACCTCTACCTGAAGCATGGTGCACATGCATGGTAGCACCAATAAGAACTTTGATAAGTGAGGGGTGATTGGTGAGATGTGATGTCATGCTGTGAGTCTAATACCTACCAAGATACTGTTAACTATCAATCCACCCAGTCCTGCCTGGGGTAGGGAATGAGTTACAGTTCTTGAATTTCTGGAACGAATCTTAAGAAGAAACACATAAATGCCTTTGAATTTAAATGCTACAGAAGAGTTCTCCAAATATCGTGGACACAAAAAAGAACAAATATATCTATACTACAAGAGCTTAATATTGAAGAAGGCTGCCTAGTGAAGAGGATTAAAGAGAGAAAACTGAAATATTTTGGACACATTAAATGTCATGATAATTTAGAGAAGACCGTATTGGAAGGATACATAATGGGAAAAAGAAAAAGAGGAAGACCAAGACGAAGATGGCTGCAAGACATCGTTGACGATCTGGAAATGGATGCAACAGCAGCAGGCCATCTTGCTCACAACCGAGAGGCCTACAGGAGTGCTGTTTGGGAGGCAAAGTTCCGCAAGGGACATGCAAATGAATGAATGAATGAATGATCTTAAGAAGTAGACTTTTGAGTAAACTGCACCGCTGTGAGGAACACTCAAAGCCCCATCTGGACAGCCAGTTATAACATAAACAGCAGTTTTTTTAGGAGCTCTATGATGATTAGGATGGAGTATGGCCACATGTGACTGGCTTGTCCTGTAAACAAGCTTCAATTTCCCTCAACTACAGCTTAGCTCCCTATGTTACAAAACTGGGGTAGTACCCAAAAAAAACATAACAATAACATTCTAATAAATGCTCCTTCTAATATTTCTTGAAATCTGATATTTCCATATTTTATGTTAATTCTAACCATCACCTATTTATAGATGTGCATAACGAAGCATGCACCAGAAATTCAGCTTAAAGTCACAGATCTCTCAGTACATCCTTTGTGGCATTACACCAAAACGAGAACCTTATTATCAGCAGTAGGTTTCCACCAAGTGGGGCTCTTGCTGACATTCAACACAGTGTCTGTTCACAAGTAGGTGGTGTGGTGTATTTATCTTCATTAAGTTATCTTTTCATTTCACATCTCCTTCCTGTGCCATTAAAAATCATATAGGGCTCGCATGGTAGTTCACAAAGTTTTCCTGTTTTCTGCAAGCTTTTCAACCTCATCAAGGGATTTCCCGAAGACATCTAGTTTCATGGATCAATGCTCACAAAAGACTTCTGGATACATCAAATTTCATGGATCTGTGCTCACAAAAGACTCCTGGAGACATCTAATTTCTTGAATTGACTGCTCACAACAGGCTTTGTTAAACATCTTTAATATGTTTCCTGATGTTCGGTTTTGTTCATGTGTATTTGTTTTAAATGCGTGTCTGACTGTATTCATCCAAGTTTTGGAAACTGTTATTCCTTATATCTGTATGGTGGAATGAGAATATGATTGTTTTTATGTTGATGTCATTGTAATGAATGAAAAGTTAAGGTCAGATTGTTGATATCCTTAAATGACAAAAAATATTTTGTTTATCATAAACCCAGGCAGCTGCTGACATCCATGCTTCAGGTGTTGGTGTCCATCAGCTGCTTCAAGAGTTCAGTGCTGTTGTATAGACTTGATGCCACTCAGCTTGGTCACCCTGGTGTTATTAAAGTATGCTATTTAAATATATTGTGTACATATAGATGGCATGTATTTATGTAAGAAGTATACTATTTAAATATGTTGTGCACATATAGATGACATGTGTGTATGCATAAGAAAGATGTAAACCAACAGATCTGAAACTGTTTGTTGAAGATTTATATGTGTTTCTCTATCTTTGTTCCCCCCTTGATTTTTCCTGTGTTTATCAGACTTCTGTCTTTTCGTATCAAATATGAACTGCTGTATCAGTTCACAAATGATGGAGAATTATACATTTCCAGTGACTACTCTAATAGATTCTGTTTAATGTCACTTATGTCTTTATATGATAATTGTATATTTTGTTCAGCCATGTTTGATTATTTTCTGTACAGAACTTTTTAGTGAATTGAATCCACCATTTGAATGAAAATTGGAACTGCCTAGACGTAACATATTACGAAGTATTTTAGGTAAAATATCACTATAGTATCAAATTCGTGTTTTCATTTTTTTTTACTTCCATCATTTTTGACAGGTTACGTCTAGTATTCTGCTGGTCTTCTTTCTCCTCAGTGTTCCTCATGCCTTAACATGTGCATGCTCAAGAAACCCCAGCATCTGCTGCAGCAAGTTTGCCAAATCCCATCTGTTTTTTTAGCACAGCTATATGGGGGGTGGGGGAGGGTCGGATACTATGTCTCCGTTCTGGACTTTTTTGTTCTCTAGCAGTGCTTCCAAAGGTTATTTATTTCATCTTTATTAAAAAATAACTTATCACTAGATTGGTATATTAACAAAGGTAGATAGAGGTGTATGGTGCAGTTTTATAAGGTGGCAGAGGGAGTGAGAAAAGTGAGAAAAAATGAATAGAAAGTATGAGAGTGAGATGAGAATGTATAACTGAAAAACTTTCAACATCTAATATTTCGGCACGAGCCTTTTTTTGAGGAATACATACACAAATGAGACAAAAATGTATAACTAAACAAAAAACTTATCTTAATATTGCATCCAACAGTGGGAAACACAGAAATGTGTATCCACTAGACGAGGGCATAGAGACCACGTGGGGTCACATAAAGGATAAGCAGATAGAGCCAGTCGTAAAGAGGGAAACAGGTGGAGGAAGGGCAATATGATGGCTGCTAGAGGAAAAGGTGTTGGGGGGGGGGGGAAGCAGAGAGATAATGAATGAAGAACATAAACACCTCCAGTAAGAAAATATGAAACTCGAGAATAGGACAAGACCCTATACACCCATAGTATGATAGGCTGCCAGAGAAGAAGAGAAGGGGGCTAGCAGAAAGAAACAAGAAAGTAGAGTAAAAAAAAAAAGGGGGCTGGAAAACTAAAGAAGTTAAAGGAAGCTGAAGACTTTGTTAATTCCACTTGGGTGGAGACAGCCAGCCTGGAAAATAAGGTGCTGTTCTAGGACCCTCTGAGATTGTTCATCAGCAGAACAAGAGCGGATCACACTAACGGAAATGTCCTGTTTCCCCCTGTAGTTGCTAAGGCAAAAATGTTTAGCCACAGATGTCCAAGCCTTCTTAGAAATATTGTTAAGATATTGGCAAAAACAATCTCCTAAGCGTAAACCGGTCTCCCCTATATACTTCATACCACAACGTTTGCACATAATAGCATAAATAACATTGCGTGAAGTGCAGGTGAAACCCTCCTGAACTGATAACGTGGACTTAGGGAAGGAGATCTGGCTAGCCTCAACAACAAACGGGCAAGTGTTGCGTCTACGACGTCCGCAATATCTGGTACCACAAAAAGTGTCATCTGTCTTAAGGCGACTTCGAACTAAAAGGTCCCTGAGGTTCTTGTCCCATCTGTAGGCCACCAGTGGGGGTTCCCCAAAAAGTTCATGTGTATCAGACTCGGTCTGGAGGAGTTGGAGATGGCAAAACAGTATGTTTTTAACTGCCAAACTATGAGAGTGGTACGTGAGTATCAGTTTAACTCTCTCCAAGCTACAGTGTGGTTTAAGAGTGAGAGCTTGTTGCCACAGTATATGGCTGATGCAGTTCCAAGATGATGAGAGAACATGTTCTGGATAGCCGCATTAACGGAAGAAATCTAGCATTATATGGCCTTGATCCTGGAAGTCAACATCCTCAGTACACAAACGTCGCAACCTAAGAAGCTGGGAAAAAGGAATAGAGTCCTTGCACAATCTGTGATGGGAGGAAGAGTACAAGAGAAGGCTGTGAGAGTCTGTAGGTTTATAGTGGAAAGAAGTAGTAAGTCCGGTAGGACTGATAGTAACGGCAATGTCAAGAAAGTTAGCAGAAGTTGTAGAGACATGGGAGGTGAAAGAAATGACAGGATTGTACTCCTTAATAAAACTGATAAAGTTGTCAAGGTCTTCCTCTGGCATTGATGTGACCCCAATGCCGTCATCTATGTAGCATCTATAGAAGGCTGGAAAGGGGCCTCTATAGGCTCTCAGAACCTTGTGTTCGAAGTGGCCCATGAACAGACATGCATAGCTGGGGCCCATTTTGGTACCCATGACCACACCACTAATCTTGTCAAAGTAAAGGCCATTGAATTAAAATGAATTGAGTTGGAGGACAAGTCGTGTAAGGCACAGAATATTAGATGAAGGAATAGAGGGATGGTGTCTTTTGTTCAGAAAGAACTTGACAACCTGAAGTCCCTGATCATGCGGGATGGATGTGTATAAGCACACTACATCAAGTGTGACGATACAGTAGGTGTGATCAGGCAGGAGTGTAAGGGTTTCAAAATCAATGAGAGCGTGATTCATGTCCTTAAGATAAGTGGGCAGACTAGTGACAAGAGGTTGAAAGATACTGTCCAGAAAGTCAGATATTTGTTCTGTAGGGCAGGAACAAGCGGACACCATGGGTCTTTCCGGGTTGCCTGGTTTGTGTATCTTAGGGAGCAGATAAAAGGATGGCTTCCCTAAGCAGCTGTCATGGATGTGAAGATGAGTAGCAGAGGGAGAAAGACCAGTCTTGTGGGTGAGTTCGTTGATCGTGTCACAAACATGGTGGTTGTTGGCCAGAGTCGGATCTTGAAGGTGAGAGGCATAAAATTCAGTGCTGCCCAGCTGGCCCATGGTCACCCGGGTGAAAAATTGAACTAGAGACTTTCTGATTGACAGGCAAGTGCACTAACCACTACACCATCACGACATTACAGATGTTTTGTTTTTTTTTGAACCATTAAATTTTGGTCTTTAATTTCGTTTCAGAGCTCGGCCGTTGGTTTACCAAAACTTCCATCACTGAAACCACTTCTACTTTCAGGAAATCGAGTAGGTAAACAGATAAGAATCAACAAAAATGAACTGTTAAATTGCAAAGCTCTATTCCTGTTGTTTTATCCTGTGAGTTTTAATGAAAACATTTTAAAAAAAATTAAAATTGGGTGATTTTGTTGGATTTTAACAGGAAGTGTATTGCAGCCATTGTTTCACTGATACTGGTGCAGATCTTTTCTTTGTGACAGTGACATTTTACTGCTGCAACAAGACAAAACGGTGTGATTTTTCTTTTTTTTTTTTGGTTTGTTTTACAAAGATTATCTCTCTCCCCCCTTCCCTCCGACCCCCCCCCCCCCAAAAAAAAACAAAACAAAACAGTAACTTAACTCATTTGCTCCAAATCAACGCTGTTGGGTTGGAAAATCTTGCACGCCTACATAAATCAATGCTCACTCAGAGTGATACTTAGACAGTTTAAATTAAATGAAAAGTAGCAGATGTCTAACCCAGCCCATATTTTTAAATTATAGAGTAACTTCCTTGCAGTTTATTTCTCCTGAAATTTATCAACAAAATTTATTCTGGCACAGCACGGAGCAAAAGAGTTAAATATCACATAGTTCATCATGTTTCTATAGTAAAGCTTTCTCCAAGTTTATCACAGAAATTATCCTTCCCCCCCCCCCCAGCACCACTAAATAACTGAAATATCACAGTTTGTCATATCACTGCAGTGATCTTTCCCCACCATTTATCACAAAAATTGTCCCCTCGAAATAACCAAAATGTCACAGTATGTCATATTATTGTAGTTAAGCTTTACCACCCTTCGTTCAAAGTTATTTGCCACAGCTTTTACATTTGACTGAATATCTATGTACATACTCGTGAACTGTACACATATAAACAGTTTTACACTTCTTTCTTTTGTATTAGTAGTTCATGAGTGACCACAGCCTAGCATTAATGTTATGATTTGTTTCATTTATGAGTAATGATAATTGTGTTTAAATTTAAAGAAAATTATTATCAAAAGACTGCCTGGACAACAAGACAGGGAAATCTGATAAACTGAGTAGAGAGGGCAGACCTACTGAACTGAAGGTCTAGGCATGTGGGAGTAATTTTTCAAGCTTATCTTTGCTTGAACCTGAGGAAGTAAGTACAGTAAGTATATCTGAAAACTGCCAAATTTGAACACTAGAGTAAAACAGTATACTGTACATGCAGCTGTGAGTGTATTAAGTATATATATATATATATATATATATATATATATATATATATATATATATACGATAAAATCCCCATTTCTGTGCCACTAAGACATATTGGGTATACGATGTTAGGCCCATATTTCTAAGATTTTCAGCACATGAAAGTGTGATGTGGGTCAGTATCACACTTGGCTGAATTTACCATCCCAGATTTCTCTGATGACCATTTCTAGAGGCTGGGTGGATTCTGGGGGCCTTTTTGGTGAGATGGTACCAGGAAAAAAAAATCCCACCTGCTGGGACTTAAACCAGGCACCTCTTGATTAGTAGACCGAGCGCCTAACGCCTCAGCTGCCCAGGCAGCCACATATGTATATAAAAATCATGATTTTTATATCTTAACAAATCAACAAATTCAGATAATTCTCTAACAAATTTTTCCCCCTTGAAGTTGAGAATGAGTACGCCATGGTTTTCAGTCCTCGAACATAGAGATGAGATGCATGAAAAGATGAGGCTAGCCAAGAGGTAAGTCTTTTTGTGTCCTCTGGATTGTTGTTCAGTCTGAGCACCTGTTAATTTATGTAACTGTACTGTATTTTGAAACAAGGTTTCTCAACTTCTTTTCAGCTTGTGACTGATTTTTTTGTTTGTTTTTTATTTTAAAAAACTCTTTAGTCAAACAAAGTAAGTGTGATGATGGCATAGGATAGTCCTTGAAAAACCAACCCACTTCACACATATTGTGCTAGCATTGTCATTTGTTGGATGGGAGTGTTTGCAACTGCATATGCAATCTGTGGTGTGTTACTCTTCCTGCTCACCCTTAAAACAGGGAAGATCCTCCCAAGATCAAGGCACTGGTTGGACCCCCTCTTGTAGGGACTGATTGTTGATATGCATATAACAGCAGCCCCACAGGTGCATTAGGATGATAGAAAAAGAACCCAAAATATATGTACAGATGTTTTTCAAATAGATGACGGACCCAGACATGAGAGTTAACATTAATAGTTTTTAAAAAAGGAGAACTAGACCACAATTTTTCAGCTATGAAACCACTAAACAATCACATAAACATTATGTAACCACACTATCCACGATTATGCCACTTTACAATTGTCAGTATGAAACAAGAACCAACCACCTCTTGTACTATCCAGCCCTCTATGATATCCAAACAACTCATCTTCCTCCTTGACCTGATGTTATTTTGAATTACAAAACAGTTGAGAAATGCTTGCAGATACCATTACATGGCCTGAGAAACTGCTAAGAGCCTAAACAAAGCTGGATCCATACAACAGCAGCAACATCAAATGTTTTTTTTTTTTTTAAAGTAGACCTGACAGTGGATAACTGGTTCATATAATGAAGTTATTAACTTTGTCTTTTATATTGAAATACTCCACCTTTTAGAAAATTACCTGCAAGAATATTATATTCACGACATGACCATAGTTCACTACCAAAACTTTCTTAGAGTAAAAAGAAATGATCTTATTGAGTATTTAATATTAGTCCACTCCTGTCTACAAGATGTGTTCTTAAGAAGAGTGAACTTTTTAAATAGCACACCAACTGGCACAGAGGGTGTAGTGTGGCTACTGAGTGCACCTAGCAGCAGGCCTCGACAAGAAATTGCCTTTTGCCCCATTTTGCTATGAGCATTAGTCATCAAGCTACATCAGCTGAAATGAGCACCTGCACAAACTGCTCATCAGATTAGTGACAAAATGACAATGAAGGAGCTTGAAGAACAACATGTGTGTGTGTGTGAAATTTTGCTGCTGACCTGGTAAAAATTTTACAGAGGCATAGCAGTTGCTTAATTAAGTTTGCAGGGAGGACTGTACAAGCTGAACACAGTGCTATAAGTGGTTTAAGCATTTTAAAGAGGGTGTAACATTGGTAGATGAAGATCCCAGTCCTGGACGGCCTTCCACATCAACAGACATCAACCATGTCGAGAGAGTTCGTGTTGTGATTCCTGGAAATAATCATTTATCAAGTTACTGATGAAATGGGCATCAGCATAGGATCTTGCCATCAAATTTTTACTGAAAAACTTCAGATGAGTATGGTGTATGAATTATGTTGATAATGTTTGTATAGCTGAGCTAGCGTTTTAAAATTGTTAAGTTATTGTGAACAGTAAAAAAGAATTTAAATTTACAGAATACCTGCAATAAAGAGCTTATTATTTTTCTCATAAAAAGCACTTCAGATATAAACAGAGATTATCATATACAGCTTCGGAGAGCCAGGACTTGGCACCAGATGTCACTTGTTGCCCAGGTGAGAGAATGAAAGGCGTAAATGTTGCTGAAATCAGAAATTCAAATATAGTTTATTACTGGCGTGACATAGGTATACTGCCAAAATATTGACATTTTCTTATTTTTATTTTTTTCACTGACATGTGTTCTTCTTGCTATTTTCTTTTGCCTCCCTTCATTTATCATTTTGCGAAACTGAAAGAAACATCTCAGTCTACCCCTGCTCCACTTGTACCAGATTTACCTCAGTCATCACCACACAAATCTTATACATTATGATGGAACTCTTGTCCATTGTTGATTTGCACACAAGGTAACTGGCTGGGTCATTAATATGATTCATTTACACAGGATGGAAACAGGTTGATCAATCTCGTCATCACCATCATCATCAAGTGCCGTGCCGACTGGCGTTGGCTATTATGCTTCTCCAAGTACCCAATCCTTCATGCAGGCCATCAGCTCAGTTGGTGATCTCCTCTCACACCATCCCGTCAGACTGTCCAGTATCATTTCTCTTGGTCTTCCTCTTGATCTTCTTCCTTCTATTTTTCCTGTTGTTATAATATTTTCAATGCCCCCTCTTCTCATTGCATGTCCTATGAAAGTACATTGTCTCTCTCTTATCTTTTTGACAAGGTTTTTGTTTGTCCAGTTCTTCTCATACATTCTTCATTAGTTATTTTTGCTGTCCAGGGGATTGCAACATTCTTCTAATAAACCACATTTCTGCTGCTTCCAATGATTTTTTTTTTTTTTTTTGTGATCAATCTCGTGCTGAAGTGATAAAGATGAAATGGAAGAGCAAAGGCTGTATTTGGAGACAGATTCTTCTTCTTCTTCATCTGTCTCCCTGGAACTGTGAGCTGATGTTCTTTCGCAGCTGATGCGATGAAGATGTTGAGGCACAGCATTGTACTGGACTGGGAGCAAGTTGTAGTGGCTATTCCCCCCCCCCCAACTGGAGTTAAAAAGTCAGGAGGTGTGAAGTACCATTTGCTGGGGTACCAGTGGAGAGGTGGGACAGGGTCTTGGTCATCAGTTTTTTTTTTCTAGCATAGAAATCACAAGTAAAAAGAGACGGATAAAAAGAAGAACAAAATTGGATGTCTTTTATGCCATTAGTAAATATTTTTTTAAAAAACCTCCAAAAATGTACGTGCATTACTGCTAAGCGTATTATTACTAATTTTTATTATTCTTCTTCTTCAGGCAAATGAAACACTTGCTGATCATTCTCACCTTCACAGCTTCTAAAGCAAAGTCAAGGTCAAACCAGGATCAACTCTGTCGCAAAAGAGGACACCAGTTGATGAAGTTCGGCAGCTGACATCAACAGAGATTAAACAAAGAAGAGATGATGCTCACTCTGTTCTGCAAGAGAGGGCTGAAGTTGTTGAGGCCAGAAGGAAAAACAGTATTATCAAACTGTACTTGCCCTATGTTAATTCATAACAACAAACTATATATATATATATATATGTGTATATTATAGTCAAACACTGGGCGCTGTGCCTAGAAGGTGTAGATGGTAATGCTCCTATATCCAGTGTTGTTGCAGGTGTCCGTGCAATTTGATTGGTACATAAGGATATTTTTCTCTTTACATCCCTTTATATATATATTTGCCTTGAGCATTCTGTGGAGTACAGATTGAAGAAGGAAAAAATATAAGCCCAATCTTTAACATTTTTTCATGCACTCTTTTTTTTTATTCATGATCCATTCTTTTCCTGAATGTTACTTCCTTCTGAGAATGTTTTCATAAATCATTTTGTAACATTTTGAGAAAAGCTGTGGCCAGTCTGAGGTTCCTGGCATTCTGCTGCAGAAAGTTGTGGATTTCTGTTACCAGATGGTCATGTCTGTTACTCATACACTGGGCCTCTTGGAGCAGGTAATGAGCAGCCATCTTGTCATTGATTTATGGGTGGGCATCTTAGCATTGTCTTGAGCTAGTCAATATGTGATTTTTTTTTTTTTTTGGCTCCTGTAATCATTATTTTTATCTCCCAAAAATCAAGTTATTTACAGCAATGCAGGGACACCTTTTTGCAAGGTGGAGTACTCGTTTAGCTCTCCAATCAGGGTGATGTGAAGCCATGGGAGCAGGTGGCGGATGGAATGGGAGAGCAGCCGACAGATAATGTTGGTTATGGTCACCATTCTATGATGGTAGGCAGATGATCTCAATGTAGGGACGATGGCTACGATCACTGACTAGTGCAGTCACTGCCCGGAAGGAAAGCAATGGTAAACTATCTTCTTGAAGTATGCCAAGAAACCCAAACAGCAGCAGCATGCCATCTTGCTTACAACCGAGAGGCCTACAGGAGTACTGTTAGGGAGGCAAAGAATGAACAGCAATGCCACACATTTTATTTTAGGCATCAAGTCATCTACTAAAGAGATCAAAAGAAGAAGATGAAAATGACTGTCACAAACTATGAATGGGAAAAAAAAAAGACACCCCTATACCGCCTTGACTTGGACACCTAAAGGAAAAAAGAATGAATGAATGATCTTTATTTTTAAAGGGTAAAGAACTGGGCATGCAGGCCCATCTTACATTCTGCCCTTCATCACTCCATCTTTCATTCTTCCCACACACTCAGTTTAATACAAGTATATAAATTACACTAGGGAAAAAACATATAAAAAGAGTGTGAAATTAAACTATTACATTCACAGTATTCGCAGAAAGAGCAGCAGACCATCAGAAACATGGAGATGCATGGAAGCAAGAAAGACATGGTTTGAGATATCCCAACTTGCCGAAGATAGGATTGGCTGGAGAACATTTGTTGATGCACTATGCTCCATTTGAAGTAGAGGACTGATGATGATGAAATCAGCAAAGAGAGTGGTGGACTGTGGCTTGTCTAAACTTGAACTGGATTCAAGAAGCTGGCTTCTTGTTGACTCAGCTGTCTTGCAAATCTGTTGACCCCCCCTCCCCCCCAGAGAAGCCAGGATAAAAGGAGTGCAATGGCCTTTTTCTAAGAACACACAGGGATCTGGAATAGGGTGTTGATCAGCTCTGGTTCAATGGCCTCGATAACAGGCCATCCACGAGGCATTATTACCTTGATTTCCAAACACAATGTGAAAAGCACTTATAAAACCTGCACAAAACAACATTAATGACATAATGTTTCCAGGCTGGAAAATTCAAAGGAAAAAAAAAAAAAACAGAAGAGGAGGCCAAGGGAAAATGATCTCAGCACAGTGACCAGGGAAAGAGCACTCAAAGTGACCAGAAACACCAAAGATCCCACAAGATAGAACTGCATAATTGCCACTGGTTTCTGAGCACGGCATGTGATGAAGGAATGCAGTTTGGTTGGTCAAATAATAATGTTATTAAATCATTTTATTGTAAAATATTGCCATTTTGTAGCCCCATCATAAGTTGTGGGGCATTCGTATATATGTTGTTACAGTGCATGAAGGTAGTATATACAGAATTGTAGACAGCGTGACAAATTAGCGATCTGCAGAAACTTTGCACCCACTGCACCGTTTATCTTTGATGCAGATGTGAGACAAAACAGTGAAAGCCAATAGGTGTTGGACAGCATTTAAATATTCAGCATACTCTGAATTTAGCGGAGGGGACGGGGTAGGTGTGTATAATGGATGGTACCTCACGGCGAGAGGCAGCCGCCCTCAGTTCTCCAAGGGCATGGATACTATTTGGTTCCCTCACACAGCCTAGCTCACGTATGGCTCCACGAGTCTGCTTGTGTATGGCAGTGCGTCTCCCCCCCCCAAAACCAGCTTTGGCCAGCTAGCAGAACTACTTTGAGCAATCTTATAAGAGAATATCCATCCCAAGTACGCGAAGTCTGGAACAGCAAGTGAGGTAGAAGAATCGCACAGATCGTCTTACATAGCGAAAAAAGCAAAATGTGTAGCACACAGGAAGCATTTGGACACGTAATGAACAATAACGCTGGCCAACATGGAAAAGACAGGAACCTTGCTACATATAACCCAAAGACAGCAATGAATTTACCTCAAGAGAGTGAAGATTCATTGCAGCCAACCTTCAAGAAACAGAACTGCAGATACAGACTACAAATATTCTTTTAAGAAGACACAGCTTTACAGTTTTAAAAAAAAAATCACACATAGCATCATGGCATGTTTTTATTTATACTGACAAGATGAAAAAGAGAAAAGAATGCAAATGATTAAATTATGTGCATTACAGCAGTGGGAAAACTCAAACAGAAACATCTGGTTATCTGTATCCCACCTTCTGTTGCTGAATCTTGTTTTTTTTTGTTTTTGTTTTGTTCTTCAAACCATTCTAACATTATGTTGGAATAACAGTTAACCCTTTGAATCTGAATTCTCCCACAAGAAATGGACGCATAACTGAAATTGTTTAGTGATAAATAAATGATGCAGCATATACAGTGGCTTAATGAAAAAAAAAAAAAAAAGTTAAAATTATATGCAAGCTCTTGAAAGAGAGAACAGAAAGACTTCAAACGCTGTTCTTTTCTTTTTAGCTTCAAGGTGTCAATAAATCAAACTTAAATCTACTCACAACCAAGTGATTGTATCACTTGTGCTCATAAATAAAGGGGACATTAATCATAAATTTATTTAGGAATGTAATGACTGGTTTCTTTTCAGTTTAAAAAAAAAAAAAATTTAATTGATCCTTTGACCACTGATAGATGCTCAGGAACTATTCACTTGAAATCGTACAAAATGGCACCAAAAAAAAAAAAAAATGAAAAAAAGATTAGTATAAGCTCGTCACAAAGAGACAATACTGGATGAAGCCACTTTCCACAACTTGTGTTCTCGTTCAGTGTTATGACATTGTCCACAAGAACAACATAATATACTGTTATTACATTGTCCGCAAGTACAACATAATACTGTTATTACACTGTCTGCAAATACAACATAATTTATTGTCATTACATTGTCTGCAAGAACATACTGTCATTGCATTGTCTGCAAGAACACACTGTCATTACATTGTCTGCAAAAACATTATATACTGTTATTACATTGTCTGCAAGAACAACATAATATATTGTCATTACATTGTCTGCAAGAACAACATAATATATTGTCATTACATTGTCTGCAAGTACAACATAATGCACCATTATTACAATGCTTGTAAAACAAACTGGCACATCATTCTTACTTCACAAAGCGGTTTTGTCAGAAGTCTGTAGTTTAGATAAATCTGCCACAAGCAGATGTTTGGATTAAGAGGATGACCCTGGTCCAACACAAAAAAAAAGAATGCCATCTCACTACAGTCTGTTTTCAAGTAACACTGTTTTCTTTGGGTGGCTTCATAAGACAAGATCTATTCAAATCTTTAATTCCCTGGTGGATGGCACTGAATGTTCTGGATCTAGATGAAAGTCATAGGCTGATTCATGTACTTCTAGAATATTCTGTCACTACTGGTAGAACTGATATGCAAAGCTTGCCATAAAGACAGAGGAAGAGAAGCCAACCACAAATAATCTGGCCCAAGAATTTCTGAAGCCAAAATGAACAGCTTGGCTGGAAGAACTAGAGTACTGTGTAAAATCTGACTGCAGACCATGAGAACTGGAGTGCTGTCCTACAAAAAAACCTGGTGGAGGGGCATGCTGGTTGGTTGAATGCTTGACCAATCAGTGCCAAAGGATACTGATGGAAAAGTTTACATAGTCAACTTTTACATATAAGATGTTAAAAGCTTTAAACAACTGTCATTTACAAACTACACTGTGATAAACAATTTCCCCTTGATTCTAAAATACACTGTGATAAACAATGTCCCCTTGATTCTAAAATACACTGTGATAAACAATGTCTCCTTGATTATAAACTACACTGTGATAAACAATGTCCCCTTGATTCTAAACTACACTGTGATAAACAATGTCCCCTTGATTCTAAACTACACTGTGATAAACAATGTCCCCTTGATTCTAACACCTTCCACTGAATGAATTTTGATCTTCACATTTTCTATGGAGAAAGAATATCATTCAACAATACTTTATTTATAGTTTTGGAAATCCTTACATGTGTATCTTTGTACAACTGAATGAATGCCTTTCACCTGAACAATTACCCATCAATATCTTGTATCTATTTATATAATCCTTTTTTCTCTCTCTAATCTTCACCTCTATTCTTATGATTCCGGAACACAACCTGAATCTCGCAGCCTGGGAAAGGTACAAACAAGGGAATACTCAGATTCGATGTCCACCCATTACGCTAAAATCTCACTATAATGGACTTCAAGGGGATTGGCAAACTAGTGATTATATCAAAAGTCCGCTATATCCAGAATAAAATATTTATAGAACAGTGCGGCCAGGACCTGCAGACCTGATCTGTTATTACTGAGACTCTATTATAAACCGGGGTCCATTATAATGAGACTTTACTGTATAGTCATGAGTGTAGTTTCACATATACACAGACTTTTCATGTGTGACTATCCGGTTCCCCCCCCCCCCCCCTCCATTTATGCACTGTGTGCACAGTGTTCTGCTGTGTTTAGCCATGATGGCAGACACTCTTCGATTCTCTAACACACTGATGTTTCAGGTACATATATACATATTTTTTTTTTTACAACCGAGTTACTTGAAGTTTGACTAGAGCCAGTCTACAACCAACTCTCTTCGCATGAGATGAAGCAGCTGCTCTGGTCATATATGTACGATTTGCAACAGTGAAAACAAGTCTTCCATTTCACACTGCAACAGATTTGCATGGTTATAATCGAAAGAAAAAAATGGCTCTAAAATACTCCCTTTAATATACTCCCACATTTGCTGTCATATGGTACACTATATACAGCACATTTACAAATGTCAAAACCTGGCAATTTGATACATGTTAATAATATAATAATATGGTACAGTTATCACAATATGTGAAGCTTATACATACTGATGAACTTCTTGTTTTTACAGCTGACTTTACTGATAAAAATGGGTCTCTATTAACCTCAAAAAAAAACCCCCAAAAAATGTTCAGTATCACCTAAGAAGAGACATGAGTATTCATAGCCTTGGCTTGGTGGGTCTTCTTTCAAGTTTCTGCTCGTAATGATGAGGCTGGAACATCTGATGGGACTGTGAATGACATGATGGCCACATGTGCTATATATATAAAAAAAAAAACTACACATATCAGGTGCACATGCTGCCCTCTACTTCTTCAAGATTAATGCTAAGATCAAACAGCAGATTCTGATACAGCCATCGCAGGCTTCTCACCAGATCCCCATCACCCAATTAGGTTTGTGTAGAACTGTATATATTGTATTCATGATCCATATTAAAGTCCATTATACAGAGCAACAAACCTCCAATCAGTTGCCTTCTGAAAGCCTCGTACATGTGTATGAAGGTACAGACTGATACAGTCTTCATTCACATCCTTACAAAATTCTTTTAACAGTCTTTCAGTCTTTGGATAGGCTTCCATCAGATTTACTAGTTTTATAACCTTTTTTTTTCATAACTTCATAGCACTAATCCTTGCTGCCAAACTCTCTCTGTGAATTAAATGTTCAGTGGACAGTCAGAACATCAGGATTATCATCTTTCAAAAGTCTAAGCACTCTCTTATGCTGCCCCATCATTGTTGGTTGCACTATCCATAGCAGTGGATACATCATTATTTTATGGAACACTATTTTTAGTCCGGCATTTCTTAACCACACTATACATGTCTTACACACTGGTGGTGAAAACTTGCTTGAACTATGCTGGAACCTAGCACATGCCAGAAGAATAGCTTCACCGACTCAAACTGCTGTCTCATCCATGGATAGTGAAAATTTTGTCTTCGGGGGATTGAAGTCAGTTCCGTTGTGATATCATCAGCAATTCTGTCAGTGCTGCGGTGAACAGAGTCATCACTGAGGGGGTAACATGGCCAGTTCCCAGTCAGATTTATTCTGTACTGTCCCGAGATACATGGTCAATGACTGGTTTCAGAAACTCTTCACCGTCAACATATGATCCAGACCTCTTAGTAAGAAGTTCACAACCAGCACGCAGCCTGCATTCATTCATGCTGGTCTGTGAGCATTTCGGCAAGGCAGCTCCTGTCTGGCCTTCAACTTCTGTTCTTTCAAGTGTCTGTAGTACTCAAGTGGTTTCTCAGTAAGCTGTGACCATAAGGTTCTGAGGTGCCTGCCAACTTTCCTCATATCATGGATGGAACAATTACACAGGTAAGTGCAGCACAACAAACAGTATGGCTTGCTTTCTTCTGTAGGGTCACATATCTCAAATTTTAAATAATCTACCCAACAGTGATGAGTTTTCTTCTTAGGAGGGTTTGCGCATGATAACTCATCGTACGTCCACTTTGACATCCTGAATGTGAATCTGCTGATCAAATGAAGGTTCTCACATTAAAAAGAAATGTCAAAAATAAGAAAACATAAGCGGTAACAGTCAAGTCTCCTCTTCCACTTGGCAAATGGAAAATTTTCGCTCGATGTTCTAGGACTACAAGGCCTATCTCTACACAGTGTGAGTGGGATTCACTGGAGGCCTTCTCATCCGAGGTCTAGTTTGTCCATTCCCCCCCCCCCCTTACGACGAGTCATTATACACATTATCGTTTGTTTAACACCCCCTCCCCCTAAAAAAAAAAAAAAGAAAGTATAACTTAACGGTTTGACCAATTTAATGTTCACGTGTTTGTTTATGACTACGTATAAATTCAGAATTTTCTGACAGATCTGTACACATAAAAGGAAACCATTAACACACACACACATGTGTATATGCATGCGCATACAAACACATATATTATGTTCATTATCTTGATCCTCAGACCCAGCCCATCTACACAATGTGTTAACTTAGGCTGAACTAACTCACACTCTTTGCTAGACATCAATCTGTCTCAAGTCCAGAGCCCATCCTCCAATGTCCATGTTTACAGGTGCCATCAGCATAATAGGCATTTTTAAAAAAAATATCTAATAACCAAATTTCTTCCTAAATTCGTCTCTTGGAAAAAAAACTCCTCCGCTCAGACCTGAAATTCCTCCCACATCTTCACACCAATAAGGGGTGAAGACGCCCGATAAGGTAATCAGCGACCCATAGCTGACCAAGACCCTGTCTCACCTCTCCGTGGTACCCCTAGTACCTTTCCTATCCTGGCTAATGGGGCAGGGATCGCCATAGTCCCCATGGTGGTGGAGCCTGCTAAAGAAGCATTGCACACCCTCTGCTTTTTAGCTGTACTCCGGGACTGAAAAAGTAGCCGCCATAACCCGCTCCTACGCGGATACGATACTGTGCCTCAACATCTCTACAGCATTGACTGCAAAGAACAACAGCTCGCAATTACAGGGAGTTCGTACAAGTACTTCACACCGAGAACCAAAGCGCTAGAGAATAGCTGCGATCTACTGCAGAACTCTCTTGTGTCCAACATGAAATAAAAACCCCCCCAAAAAAGTAATAAAAAGCAACACATGGCTGTGACTATGATACTGGTTACAAACCACAACACAACAAGCTAACAAACTTCAGCTGGGGTGCATAAAACCCCCACCCTCTTATAAACTGAGAACCAAATATTCATCTATGTAAGCTTTGGAGGAGGGGAAAGGGAAAACTCTTATGGTAACTTTGTAACAGTTCATGATAACTGTAACCTGGTAGCCAGAGAATTCTGATTAATGACTAGCTCAACTGACTAATGAAACTCTTAAACATCTCCAGCACAGCAAGTTTAAACTGCAGAATGCCCTTACATTAACCCTTTCATTTCAAAAACTGCACTGACAATGTCGGTGGATCTTGTACACCTATACAAATCAATGCTCAGAGCTATATTTAGGCAAAAGTCTAAATAAAATGAAAAGTAGCATATTTCTAACTCAACCCACATTTTTAAATTATACAGTAAGGCTGACGTAAGCTGTGCCACCATTGATACCCATAAACTAAATAAGTGATGTAAAGCAAGAATCCTGGTGAATCTTTTGATTACAACAGAATAAATTATAGTGAGGGGAAAAAAAAAAGTGAACTGAAAACAATGGATTTCAGTTACTGAACAGCGAAAAATGGCCGATGCAGATATATGATCATTTTTCTTATGCTGACCCACAGACTTTAAATAGTTATGGTAATACAGGGGAAAAAAATTTTTTTCTGATGGCAGGCACATTATGTTGTAGTTAAAACTGCGAGAACAATCTGATGAAATGAAAGAGATCTCAGTAAGAGGATACATGAAATATTTTGGAATCTTGAAAATGCTTCACTGAAACCACTTGGCTATGCATGTCATTAAACTCAACATAATTCGAACAAGACATAATTTCTACAAGAGCAAGAAATATATAACATATACATCGCTTTTCTTTCACAAATGTGCCACAATTTCAAAACTTATTATATATACATTGTCTTCAAATATTTCTTTTTAAACAGTCCCTTTATTTGATTTCAAAATAGTTTAACTCCCTTCCCTTTACCTTTCTACATCGCAGGTTGATCAAACCAGTGATTCTCAACCTGGGATCCATGAACCCCCCAAGGGTTTTTTTTAAAAATTAAAACTGGACATGACTCAGTGAAAAGTCTGATATAATCTGCCATTCACAGACAAGTACTGACCTAATATTTCCTTTTATCAATCAGGCTCAAATGACCAAAATGAAAATCTGAGACCGTGTATAATGCCTTCCATAAACACCAAATTTAAAACCATTCAAACGGGTTCTCCATTTCTCCAGTGTAAAAGCTACTTCTATGTTTTTACTATCTCTTCTCCCCACTTTTCACATGTAAGCACTACTATGAAATGATTCCAGCACTCATAATATATGTATGGTCCCATATTCTTGTCAGAATGCGTTTCTCTTCTTTCACTCTCCCATCCAATCACACCCACACTTTTTAAATTCTAATTCTTGCCTTCAAAAGTCAGATTATTTCCAATGAAAGTAACGATCCTCCTCACCATCATTCACAATCCTGTCTTGTGTTTGGCTGATATTTGTATTTGTATTGAGCTTTCTGCAAAGATGCAGTTCACATGACCCAGGTGGACAACTTGAAAATATGTGAAGTCACGCAAGAAGTCTTCATACATACCACTCAAGTTCTTTATTTCTTTCTTTTAACATCATCCAATCATGTTGAAAATATCACACAACCAGTTCGCAATAAACCTACAAGATTTTTTTTTTTACTAAAATCTATCATTTGTCACTGTTCCAGGAAGCTATGGACTGATCAGCACAACCTACCAGATGTCACGACTATCACGTCAAGAGTAAAGCACCATCTTCAGATTACATACAGGACATTGTCATCTGTGAGCACACCTGTATTGCTTCAGCCTGTTACACACCCCTGACTGTACATATGAGACAGGCATCCAGACTCCAGAGACAAATCTTGCAGCCCTGCCCCTTGTACTAGGAACTACAAACCCATCTCTGGCCACAGAACTCTGGCTAGTACCATGAAATGCACAAGAAAGCAGTTCATACTCATACGTCAGTTTGAGTGACACAAAGATGAAAATTAAAAACTTTAATTCAGGTTCATACTTTGGGTGAAGACAGCTATTCTTAAACTCGTGTCTCAGACAAACAGATTAGATTTCAAAAACTTTTTATCGAAATAAGCAATGTTTAGAACTTCTTTCCTCTTTATACAGCATCATCACTACACAAGACATCTAAAGGCACATAAGACTGAGACAGAAGCTCTCCATATGATATAGTTCAGAGCACTGCCATTTCCCATCTCATTGTTTTGGAACTCTGGAAAAAAACAATGGTTTGTTTCCATGCATTTCCCTTACAGAATACATCTGCAACAAACTTCAATACTTTTTGCTTGCTTGCAATTTCCTGTTTTGATTCTTTTTTTTTTTTTTTAAATGGCTGATTGCAAATTTTCAAGCAAATTACTTCAAGGAAGAAAAATATCTGCCCCAAGTAAGACTTTCAAACAAGCGAACTACCTGCAACAAGTGAGCAACACTTTTTCAAACAGGCAAATTATCTGTTTCAAGCAGGCAAGACTTTCAAACAAGCAAATTATTTGCTTCAAATGTGAGGACTTTACAGAAACTCCTGTACACAGCCTTTTTGAAAGAAAAACAGCCTTTTTGAAAGAAAAACAAAATAAATAACAGGTGAAAATAATTGCTAAATTAATTCCACATATCTGACAATCTACTGAAAACTGAAGAGTTCACCAAGTCAGACAACTAGTGAGTAGCAGAAATAAGAGGTCCACAAAAATTAGACAATTTGTACAGCGCCTTTGCAAAATTTACATGGAAGAAAGTTTCTATCTACTAGTGGCACTTGCTCAACGAGGTGAGAGTGACCCAACTCTGTGAGAAGTGTCAAAATTTTGTGTGCTGTACGATCTCCCTCCAGCGGCGGGCTGTAGTGTTGGTGATGGTCGTGGTGTTGATGGCGCTGCTGGTGATGACAGTTGTGGTGGTGGTGGTGATGATGTGAATGATTTTCACCATCCTCGCTACCAGTCTGAGAAAAGGTTTCACTGTCATGGTTGCTGTGTTGCCCATCGAACAAATGTCTGAGAAGAAAAGAAAACCAACAAATATGAATGGCCTAGATCTTTCATCACATCCTTTTGTATCTCAGGCCAACTCTCTAATTTTTTTCCCTAAACAACCAAACTGCCCTTTCTGAAAACAAATTTTATTACTAATTATAACCATGAATGGATAACTCATTACTGTGTTAAATTATCTTTCACAAAAATTTACATGATAAAAATAGTCACTGAATTTTGGACAAACTGAACTTTTCCAACAAAAAAAAAAAAAAATTTGGATAACAAAAAATTAAATATGCAAGACCAGAAACTTTTATCAAATGTTAATTTTTAGTATTCGCTTAAATACAGGTCATCATCATCAGGTGCCGTGCTGACTGGTGTTGGTTATTATGCTTCTCCAGAGTACACGATCCTTCATGCAGGCCATCAGCTCAGCTGGTGATCTCACACCATTCCGTCAGATTGTCCAGTATCATTTCTCTTGGTCTTCCTCTTGATCTTCTTCCTTCTATTTTTCCTGTTGTTATAATATTTTCAATGCCCCCTCTTCTCATTGCATGTCCTATGAAAGTACATTGTCTCTCTCTTATTTTTTTGACAAGATTTTTTTGTCTCTCCAGCTCTTCTCATACATTCTTCATTAGTTATTTTTGCTGTCCAGGGGATTCGCAACATTCTTCTAATAAACCACATTTCTGCTGCTTCCAATGATTTTTGTGCAGACCTGCCTATTGTCCATGATTCACTTCCATATAACAGGATAGGTTCAATATAGCATTTTAGGACTCATTTTCTAACATTCATTGATAAGGATGTGTTGCATAATATTTTTCTCATTCTCTGAAATGCAGTCTTTGCTTGGCCTATTCTGTTCCTAATTTCAGTTCTGCATTTCCCATCTGAAGTTATTACTGCTCCAAGATATTTGAATTTCTGCACCCGCTTTAGAATAGTTCTGTTTAATTTTATACTGCATGTTGGTGGATTCTGTTTCTTAGATATAACCATAGTCTCTGTCTTTTTTATGTTTAACACTTTGTTGACCAAATACGGGAAAATCCGTATTTCTGGTTTCCGTGCGTTGTTGACCGAAAGGCGGATTTGCCGTATTCGATGGTCGTCTTATTTAAACTGTTTCTAGCGTGTTATTTAAAGTAATTTTTGGTTGTTTGTATTTTTACTGCAAAGTTAATATAATAAAATATTGTTTTTAATCTTTGTAACTTAAAAAAAAATAGAAATCTCGCGGGTTTAGCTGTCGGAAACACGTGTTTACGAGATCTCGCCAAGTCGACATTTTGTGCAAATGGCGGAGCACGTTACGCTCGATGTTACTGCGACAGTACAATGAATTATGCCTGAATCTTTTGTCAGACTACCCTAGTAATGAATAAAAACCACTGTTTAATGATTCTAGTAATGAAATTGATGTGTTTCAAAGTGATTTCTGTGACGGCGATCTGATTAAAAATATGATAACTAGGCACAGTGTTGCTGTGTCAGAAGTGAAAATTCCAGAGATAGTGTGATTGTGATTCGAAGTCAGGATATGATTCTTCAACAGTAAGTATTTCACATTTTTTGTGTGATATAGTTAGCAGTGATATAGGTGTGTGGAGTAACATTGATTCTACACCAGTTCTTGAAAAATTTATAGGAAATTCTGGTGTTTCAGTGAATGTAAACAAACAAGACAGCATGGAGGAAATTTTCAGTACAGTGTTTGGCAATGATTTTTTTTAAACTGTTACCTCATCATGAAAATTTATACTGTGCACAGACACAACATATGAACAAACTACTGCCTTTTTGTCTGAAAATATAACACATTCAGACATTAACAAATTCTTTGGATTGATCATTTTGATGGACCAGACTAGGAAGACACTGGAAAATATTACTGGAAAACAGACCCTCTTCTGGAAACACCAATATTTTCAAAAACAATGAGCAGAGCTAAATTTGAGCATCTTCTGACACTTCTGCATTTCTCTGACAACTCTCAAACATTTCCAGAAACAAGTAGAATTAGCAAAATAAAACCTCTGCTGGATTATTTTTTGCCTAAATTTCAAGAGTTGTATAAACCGAAGCAGCAGCTTTCGACTGATGAAGGAAAGACGAAAGATTTGTTCGCATGATATCAACAATGCACAACAGTGATTGTCTGGAATAGTAAATAATCATGTTCTGGTGAATCCTGAGGATGAAGGCACTAAAAAAGCATCATCTAGGAAGTGCAGAGTGTGCTTGGTCAATGAGAAAAAGAGTGAAACAAATTTTTTTTTGTCAAAGTTGTCAAGTTCCACTGCATTCAGATAGTTGTTTCACAAGATATCACACCCTCAAGAAGTACTAGAGGGTCTTGGGAGTCTGTCTACCAAGTTGGATTACATTCCCTAAAGGGTGAGTAGAGATATGCATGTTTTTCTAAGTTCACTCAAAAAAGTTCATTTTTCAGAAAAATGGCTGGGAACTGGGGGTTTTTCAGGGTAAATAACTGTGGTCAACAAAGTGTTAAAGTAAGGCCTTTCTGTTCACTTCCTTTAGCGACTTTATCCAAAAGATTTTGCAGGTCTTGTTGGTTCTCAGCTATCAGTACTGTGTCGTCAGCATACCGAAGGTTGTTAATACTGTATCCTCCAAATATAGGTCATCTATTAATATAATGAGCACTGGTCAAGGAAAGCATGGCCACTAACCCCATATAGTCTATATGCCTTAATGGTACATAACAGCTTTCCTTTACAGATTAAAGTTTCACCATTTAACATAACCTTCTTATGTGAATCAGTTTAATTATTTTATTAATCATTATATGATCATGTCCCAACTTATGAGCTGCTGACTTATGAGAAACATTAGTTTCGAGAACCATTTCGTTAAATAATAATAAAAAAAAAATAATGATTTTCCATCTTTGAAAAAAATCTTCTGTAAACTATTTTCGCATATTACCATCCCACAACTATTGCTATGTGCATGGTATATGACGAACACTCGTCTGACATATTTACTCTGAATGGGTCGTTTCCCAAAGCATTCATCAGTCACCACTATTCAGGCTTCTGCTGCAGAGCATATACTAGAAGAGTTTTCAACCTGTGAGAATTTCAACTTAACAAACATTTCACAGTCTCCATCCTTCTCCAAAGTAAATTACTACCCATGCAGTCTCACCTCTTGGAAGAATGTGCAAGTGTCCTTGGCGAGGCAGGGGGAGATGATCGTGGTGAATGATCTGAATCAGCCACAGATATCTGCTGCCCGCCAACTATTGGTTCCACCTCACTGTCTGTGTCACTTTCTGAGCTGGTGTAATCAGGCCAGTCTGCAAAAACAGGCAACACAGAGTAAATTCTAGATAACACGATAAGTCTAACATATTTAGCCAAGTATGTGAAGTATTGCCATTATTATCATCAGGTGCTACACATCTCCACAACTCAGCTGGTGATTTTCTATCAAAACAGTGTGCCTAACCATCTTTTTTTGTTCACCCATGGCTTTCCTCCATCCTTCTTTCGATTTATTTTCAACATCATCATGATAGCAAGGCCTGCCATTTTCTCACTCATACTCCATAAATGTTTGTCATTTTGATTTTTATCAACACATGTAACACTAGCTTCCTATTGCCACCTCTTGTTCTGCATGTAGAGAGCACAGTTCAAAACCATATTACCAATATTTCTATTGAAATAAAATGTATATAGATCCAACAGCCTGGGTACCAACACCAGAACACATCACAACTGACATACTCAGTGCAATAAAGCTACTTGCCTCCTATGACATCAAGACCATCCTACAGTGGATACCAGGGCACACGGATATCAGAGGCAATGAACAAGCTGACAGACTGGCAAAGAATGGAGCCACCATGCCATAGCCTCACATCTCCACCAACAAGAGAACAGTTAAACACACTATACACAACTGCAAGCAGCAGCGGATGGACAGCTACGCCAGCAATCCAACTGGAAAATCCTTATATGCATGCCTATCAAAGATGAACTCTAAATACCACATCAATTGTGTATGTCACAGACACAAATGCACAATCTTCGGGCTGCATGCAGGACACATCACCCTCAATAAGCACTTACACAGAGTGACCAATGACCACATACCATACTGCATGCACTGCAACAGACAAGAAGAAGAAACGGTTAAGCATGACCTGCTGGACTGCAGCGCATCGAAAGATCTTCGGAAGAACCTGATATCACCAAACTCCTCTATCACTGACATTCTGAACAGAGGTATAAATCAGCTGAAAAAGATTGTACATTCAACTATCTGGCAAAAGGCAAAAAAGATTGAAAACTTGTAATCCTAGGGATTAGAAAAGCCCATGTCAAAGTCAAAGATCAAACAGCCAAACTTTAGTTCCAAATCTAACGATGCCTTCATTCAAAGAAAACCTAGTGCAAAGACAATCCTCTTTTTTCTGAGTGATAGATAACTGATGTGTATCAGTGTGTAACAATGCTCACCATTTTCATAAGAGTTTACTGGCCCATTGCTCATTTGCTGATGATGCTGTTTTGGATGCTGCTGTTGTTGCTGGTGGACTGGTGATGGTGACTGCCTACTTTCCACATTGTAACTGTGCAGCATGTTTCTCTCTCCTAGAAGTTGCATAACCAATGCTTGTAGCTCACCAAGTTTATCCTGCATGTAAGGAACAAAATGAACAAGCAAAAAAAAACAAAAAACAACAACAAAAACTAAAATGTAGAATATGATATACTACATATACTTAAATGAGATGAATGTCTTAATGATATAGTACATAAAATTTAATGCGAAAAACTGCATAAAACCTAACGAGACAAATATGCATAAAACTTCTTTAGGCAAAGCATCACAGTGACACTGTAAAGAGAAAAAGAGTAGAAACCTGTAGCTGCTCCCTGTCCCGTGCCAGCTGAGCAATGTAGTCATTCTTCTGCACTTCTCTCTGCTGCAGCAAGGCTCTTTGGTGATGGTACAGGGATATATACTCTCCTGCAAGATGAAATGAGGAAGATGTATATAATCAAATGTGACAATCAACTGCCCAATATTATACTACCGTCCTTTCTTCATTAAACTTACTTCAACCTCTTCAGTTTCAAAGTTGTCCGGCACATGTCTGTGAATCCACAAGCAGCTTTTTATAAGCAGCTGTTTGTTCATAATTTTCTTTTAATAATTATATAAAATATTACTCAATCAACTTCCTTTTGCCCTCGGCATGTGATGCAACCCTTGAATAAGCTGAGTGACCATAACGATTACTTGGCTAATGGAGCAGAGATTGCTGTGGTCCCAACAGCAGTGGAGTCTGTTAACTCTTCCCCTGCCATCATCGATATGACTTCCGGTTAGTCAAGTGCATGCCATCGTTGATATAGCGATAGTTGGTTCTTTCATTAAAAAACCGGTGTAATGTTTTGATTGTAAACATGTAGTGCGCATGTCTGGTGACCCTTTTCATCATGCCTGATGTGTGGTTAGTAATGAGCATGAAAACTGAAGTTTTGATGGAGAATTCTCCATTTTTGGTGATGCAGACAGGGTATGGACATGGCCTGTGACCAGGCCACTGTTCTTGAATGTACCCCAAGTAGATCTAGACATATTAGACGGACTGGCGAAGTAGTTAGAAGATTATTTCTGTGAGAATGCCACATCTCATTACACGATGAGATCAACAAGCAGATTTAGACATCTCAAATGGTAAGTAGTGTACATCTAGCCCTAGCTGATGGTAATTAGGACACAATTATTGTCTAAAAATATTACATTACTTTTTTTTTTCCTAAAAAAACTCTACATTTATGAAATCTTCATACATTTAGTTATTCTGAAACATAAGTGCACTTTTAGCATGGAAATACTTTGTTTCATTCTCTTTTACTAATATACCCCTATTCATATCAAGACCTGCGTTTTTACTCAGGCACCCAATTGAAGTTCGCGTTTCTTCCTGCATAATAGGAAGAGTTAAAGAAGCATTGCGTATTCTTGCTTTTTAGCTACATTCTGGGTCTGCAAAAATAGCTGCCATAACCCACTCCTCATTCAACATGATGTCTGTCTTTCAATATCTTCACTATACTAACTGCAAAGATCGTACCATTTGCAGTTCAAGTGGGATACAACAAAAATAACAAATACATTATTTGCCTTATTCTATGATTTACACATTATATAAGAACTTGATACAATTAAAAAAGACCTACAGATACTTTGCCATCAATTCTGGCTGAAAAACACAAGTTCAAATGACTGCTGGATCAGAGAAATGAAATGAAATTCTACTATTTCTTCAGTTCTACTCTTTCTTCTTTGAAAACTTGTCTTCAGTTTAAAAATACCAATTTCACTGATACAATTCTTAAATCTAATAACTAACAATACAGACACAGGACAAACCTATAGTGTCTGTCTCTCCTTGAAGTTGCAACACCAAATGCTCCAGCTGGTCAGCTTTATCTGAAAGGTCAGCTTTGTCCTTCATCACATGCATGTACTTCTGCTGTATCATCTCCATGGCATTCTTCAGCTCGTTGTATTCTCCCCGACTGATCCTGTCACTATCCTGACTCTCTGATGCTGGAAACAGTTACATTGGACGGAAACATTAGTCAGATGTTCAACTTCTACAAAATCCCTACCACGAATGACTTATGAGATTTCACTACAAATCTACAACCTTTGTTGGAGAGAATGGGAGATAACTACATGTATAGCTAATACCTACTCTTTTCTGTGGCAGTAACCAAAAACACAGTAGGCATTGTTGTGATCCTTGCCACAGTGTAGCTTACTGAGAAACCTGTGACTGCAGCTCATAAGAAGTGTAATATTCCATTTTCTTATGCAAAAAAAGTCAAATTCCCACCATTTCAATGTCATTAAACCATATTGGGAATATAGTGTTAGGCCTGTATCTCCAAGATATGAAAATGCAATGTGATCAGTATCACGCCTGGCTGTACTACCTCCCCAGATTTCTTTGGTACACACTTTTTATATGCTGGGTAAACCCCAGGGCCTTTTTTTTTTTTGGGGGGGGGGGTTGGTACTTGACCAAAAAAAAAATCTCCACTGCTGGGACTTCACCAGTTTAGTAGACTGAGCCTATAATCAGCCAACCATCAGGCTGCCACACTTGACCAGAATCATAATTCTATCAAAATGTATTTCTGCTCGCAGAACATCAAGACTTTTCTTGCCTCACAGGACAGCAAGAACTATTTTCTTCTTCGTATGCACACAGGCGAAGATGTGAGGTACCTTGATTTTTGCGATGTGTCTTTTGGCTGGGTACTTCCGACTTAGCACCTTTCCTTGCTAGGGCAGATTGTGGTCTTGCTCGGACTGCCATGAAGACAGTGGTGTAGGCTGGCCTGTCCAAAACTTTGTTTTCCAGCCTCTTGTGGCTGTACTTAAGCCCATTCTCCATGTCAGATCCAGCAAGCAACGCTGGCTGGCGCAGATGGCTTTGAGACAGTTCCACAGAGACACTCTGACTTTGGGATGAGGAATCTGATGAGTACCTCAACGATATCCATTCCCCGCCACCTACAGTCTGCTGGCTCTGTTTTTGTTTACATCATTCTGATAGCCATTGTTGTAAAGACCCATAAGCTTGCCATGTCCTGGATTCATTGGTTTCATACCAGATTTTCCTCACCCCTGTGGGCAATCTCCATGTCCCCATCTATCCACCAAAATGACATTACACTTTATAAAAATAAGAACTACAATTAGTGTCGACTGCTGCACGTTTCTGGGCTACAGTAAACAGATCTATGTTCCTCGTCTCACAAACTCTACATTAAGATAAGTCTGTTCTTAACACAGCTGTTCCCAGGGGACAAGAACTGTCAAAAGTAACTTGCAGACCAGTGTTTCCCAATGTGGGGCACAGACCCCACAGGGAGGCAATTCGAATATTTGGGGGGGGGGGGGGCAATTAGAATATATTTATGTGTTACGCTTTTTTCAGAATTTGTTTCTTCTTCTTCTTCGTTCGCATTGTCTGTCTATACCTGCAGTCCTGTCTCTTGGATAAATTTCACTGTTTTTTGTAATTCATGTATGGAACCGTACAGCTTATCTTCTTTAGTGGTTTCACTGGGCCAGTAATTATTTCTCAGTGTTTCATAGTTGGTGCAGTTCTGGAGGATATGTTCCACAGTTTAGGGCACCTGGGCACATGTACATAGATTAGTAGTACCAACTTTGTATACAGATGACTTCGGAGTCGGGTGTGTCCTGTTCGGAGACGGAAGATGGTGACTTGTTCCTTTCTGTTTAGCATGTGACAGTCATCATGTGGTGGTGTTTGTGGCTTCCTGTAGGTTTTTATCATGCTTTTCTTCTGATTATAGGTGATTGGTATGTCTGGTTGCTCCATTTCAGTGCCCTCTTTGGCCAGATGGTCAGCTTTCTCACTGCCTGGTATCCCACAGTGGGAGGGAATCCATTGTAAAGTGACTCCATGTTGTAAGCCAATTTTTGACAAGGCATCCTTAAGGTCTGGTAGTTTGTTGCACTGAAGAGCTTCCAGTACTGATCTTGCATCTGTGAGAATTACTACAGGACATGTATCAATTCTGGAAGAATTTGTTTGATTATTATGCTCTGAGAGATTCATCAAAATCTTTGAGGTGGGGCATGATAAAAAAAAAAGGCTGGGAAACATTTCAGACAATTTTATTTACAAGCCTTACTCTTTCTTATAACCTCCTCATTCAGGTCGGCAATCTTGATACCAAGGCTGTCAGAAAGCTGCCTCTGCTCCTTCAGGCTTTCATACAGCTGCGCTCTGTCACTCTCTAGCTGCCTGATCGTATCTTGCAGTGACTGGATCTATCACACAGGAAACACACACAGACATATAAAATCTTAATCAGACAGCTTTGCAGTTTTACCCCTCTGAACTTGAAATCCCACAAATTTTGTCCTATTTCATAAAATCCTACTACAGAGGGATTTGACGAGACTGGCTGGTTCCTCAATTTCAGCCATCTCAATCATTCACCTGTCACACTCAATTAAAAAAAACATAACATGGCTTTTGATCAGGAATTCATTGCCAAGGATAACCATCTGATTTCAGAGTTATCTCCCATTTATCCTTCTTCCCATGGTGCCTGGGATTCACAATTCAGCTCAGATATAATGCTCATAATCAGAGTTAATGATAATGCTCTTCATACTCAATACTATCAGATGCCATTACAGATCCAAATGGACCAGCACTGGCTATACTGTTATTGATATATCTGCATAATGGACGGGGACCAACATCATTCCCCTCATGGGAAACAAATATCCAGGGAAATGTACCTTCTGACAGGCTAGAAATAATTTTTTTTAAGGAAAAAAAGAATTTAAAAGGGTCCAGATTTGGCAAAATACAGCGGACAGAATAGTCTGGAGAACTCTGTAAAATGTAACCCATAAATGGAAAACATCACATAAGAACAAAGTAGGAAAAAATAATCCTAAAGTAATCATTAAAGATTTTTTTAATTATGAAAAAACAAATTTAATTTTAAGCATGACACTGGTATTACACTTTTTTTTTCTACTTTATTCATGCAAATAAGAATAAAAAGAATGAAAAGACTTTTAAAAAAATTCCACTAACAATTATTTCTTTGAATACTATTGACAAACACCAGATGAACATCTTTTGTAAGCGTTATACAGGGCAACTCTCTGTGTGTATGCTCCGTTTTATGTGCTTTTATGTTCATGTACTCAGGAACAATTATAACAACTGATGGGAAATGTCACAATAAAATCAAAAGCAGATGTGCACAGCCCAAGTCAGCATTCCAGAAAATGAGACATCTTGTGCAAAAGATCCATATCAATGGAAACAAGATTCAGAGTACTTAAATGTTACATCAAACCAATTCTGTTTTACGGGTCTATGAATAAGAAAGTACAGCGAGAAATAGGGGCCATGGAAATGTGGTTTATAAGAAGGATGTTGAAGGTACAAAAGGCAGCCAAGAAAACCAATGAAGAAGGTTTAAGAGAGGCTGGAGTTAAAATGCAAATTATAGCAAAGATCAGAGGCAGACGAGCGAGATTTACAGGACACTTCCTGAGAAGAGGAAAACTGTAACACACTGTGGCAAGTGGAAAAATTGAGGGAAGAACAGACAGAGAGAAAAGTCAGTGTGGCTAGGAAGAAAGTCACCGGCGGATCCCATAATCAATGCAAAAGACAGGGAATGGTGGAGAGAAATGATCGCCTATGCCACACGGCATGGCACTTAGATTAGATGTTCAATTTATGTGTATGACTAAAAGCACTTTCAAAACAGATGCAGCCTCCTTCTTTATCACACCAGCAAAACTTCTCTAAATATTGTCACAACTTACGCCCTACGACCACAATTTTAGGAAAAAGTGCAAACTTCTAACTTACAATCTCATCCCTAGGATTTCTAGCCTCTTCTTCATTTTCTGTATCCGAGTTTTTGACTGTCTTTACTTCTGTAGCTTTGATCAGCATTGTCCTTAGCTCACTATTTTGTGTTGTGAGAGCTTCCATCATGTCCTGTGAGATACAACATATACCTTTACATGAATGTCCACCATGATGCTGTACAATATCTTTACAGATTGTTCCCATCATAGTGAACCAAAATCTATGGAACTAGATATTCTGAAAGGCCAAAAAATAATTTAGGAAAATACTGAACAATCCTTTAAGAAATAAGAACCTGAAAGGGTCTTGAATAAGAAAAATAAAGCAGGCACATATACGATATGATTACACATCGTTTCCATCATGGGAAATCAAAATCTAAGAAACTTAGCTAAGCATTTATTTTTGTCTGGCTTTCTTACAAAAAAGGATACCAAAAAAAGCTAAGTGCTTGTTTTTTTTTTTTTGGTTTAATTTCTCATCTAATTTTCACTTTGTGTTGTTTTTGCATGTGGTCAATGAAAAACGTATTTGCTGAAATATTGGATTATTCTTCATTTAAATGTGCTAATCTTATTCTGCTATTCATGTTCCTGCCCACTTTCCTCAATTTTTCTACCTCTTTCAAAAACTGAAACCCTACACCTTCGTCTATCTTTATTACTAGAACCAGTTTTACAGCGGTCATCATTTCTCTTTTATCAGAATACTCATAATTAACATCAAAATCAGACAAAGTATCCTAGCCATAATCACAAGTCACATTATGCATTGAACTAGAAGGAAAAGTTGAATGGAAGATAGTAAAAGACTGGCTACACCAATCAACGAACATCAGTCAGAGACAGACACAGAGCACAACTGTGAAGTGCATCACGAAAGCAATAATCAAAGGCAGCTCATGATTCTTCGAAACTGAACTTTCCCTGAGTGGATATGTTTGCATTAATGAAGTATCAATAGCCTGGAATTTAAAAAAAAAAAAGGCAAACACTTTATTCATGGGTGTCTAAATACAAACAGTGGATTACAACAAGACTTCTTAATAAAATATGACATTACTGTTAGAAGTTTGATAATAATCTTAAAATTACTGTAAATATTCCACATACAGTCTAACAATGTTAGATAAGTCTTTAGAGATAACAATAATTACAAATTACTAGTTTAATATTTTAATTCAGCCTGTTGAAAAACGTAATTATCTGGCATCAATTCTGGGTAATTCTGGAGAAACATTTAACACACAGAATTTTACTATTAAAATTTTCATTTGAATGCAGATATTTCAATTTCATCACTGTTAAGCTGAAAATGAATTTAAATCATATAATCGGTACATCTCTGTTTTTATATAAGGTAAAGTAAGGTAAAGGTAAGGTAATCCTGTCATGCCTTAGAGGCACATTAGGGATATGGTGTTAGTGCCCATATTTTCTACATGCACACATACAATACCTGAGCTGCTGTGAGTTCATTTTGCAGGGTGTCTACAAGCTGGGCTTGGGCTTCATAATGCCTAAGCCTATCTTTCATCTGGTCTTGTTGATACATTTCTTTCTCCACCGACTTTGTGGCCTTCATCAATTCAGAGATCTCATTCACTTTCTTGGAAAGCTGTTGTGAGACAGAAACAAGGGAATAATAAGCTGACACGCCCAAAGAAAGAAGCACCAACCGTAGGCACAAGATTACTTAGCAGCAAGGCAGATACGTTCATTAGACAAGAAGAAATGAAATTAATGTTGCAAATGAAGCAATATTTTGGCTTGAACCTTCATCAGACAGTAAAACAAACAAATGAACCGACTGTTGCAGATTATGCTGTGTTGGTAGCTAAACTACCACAGGTTACTTAAATTCTAAAATTAAAAGTATATACTCTCTATTTTCTGTTCATGTCTGTTCAAGTTGTGATTTGAAGTAACACTATGCCACCTTGTTTATAAGTAAAGCTTGATCCAAAATTGTACATGAGAATCATTATTGGACAATGCATGGTCTAACAAATACTGTGAACAGCTTCTCTGTGTGTTCATTGAATATACTTTACATGTTAACTTGAATAAATTCAAATAGATTAGCTTTAGGTGTATCATGAGAAGACCAAAGTCAGGACAACATGATGGTCACTAGAAAGTTCAAGAGAAAAAAAAAGAGTAAAATAGTCCAAGAGTGGACAAATGAAAAAAATTTACTTCAAAAGTTTGAAGAATTGGTATGCAGGCCTGCCTGACAGTTTGTTTTTTATCATACAATTTTAACTCTATTCCAGACACTCTGCATCAGTCATTACAAGTATGTCATGTATATAATAAGCACAATTAAAACTGAAATAATAGAGAAACAAGAGAACAATAACTGAATGGACTTGGGGGGGGGGGGGGGGGGGGAGAAAGGCAAAAGAAAAGAATGGAAACACCAAGGAATGCACAGAATAGACAAGCATGATCACCAACACCTCAATGAACAGCACATAATCATTAAAAAGTAGTCAAGTAAAAATTATACTCTGAATCCAAGTTTTTCACAAAAGACCATAATCTCTGTACTATGAATCCCAAGAATTTTGGAAAAGACCATAATCTTTGTACTGTGAATCCCAAGAATTTTGGAAAATATTATAATCTCTGTACTGTGAATCCCACATCTTTCACAAAAAAAAAACAAAAAACCAATCTCTGTTGCCTTAGAAACTGACAGCACATACACACTATCACAGACTTTTATTTTTTTATATAATTCCACCAGGTGCTTAAAACTGATAACAAACAACTAGGTCGGAATAGAGAAACTCATCACCACAGATTGAATATATAACTAAGCTGTTTTTCTTTTTATATAACGATCCTGACTCACAGCCTCCTTTAAATGTCCAAGTTCATCTTCCTGCTGTGTCAGCTTTGCTGTGAGCTCATTGGCCGAGTGTTGTTCTGTTGAAAGTTTGGTGACTAGTTCCATATTGTCTTCACTCTGAGATTAAAAAAAAAGAAAAGATTTTAGTTAATATTTTTTCAGACATATTAAATAACTGCATATCTAATAATCTAATCCTTAAGAATGTGTGCAGACCAGCAGTCCTGGAACGTATCAGCTTTTCTATAAGGAACAGTCAAATGAAAATGAGCCGAGGCCAATAAATCTCATGACATGTGCGAGAAAGAGACATTGCCTTTGTGGTGGATAATGTCAGTGCGAAGGTCACTGGGACCAGAAGTGGAGTTTGTATCAGTTATTTGTTGCCGAGCTCAAGCTCACACTAACAGAAGTCATGCAGGAGGAAATACACTGTGCCTTGCCTACTAACATGTCTGCACTGAAGGAACATGGCCACGAAGTCCTGCAGCAACCCCCTACAGTTTGGACATCTCACCTTGCAATTTCCATATCTTTAACCCACTGAAGAAGTATCTGAGAAGTAAGAAATTTGACTTGGATGATGCAGTGCACGAGGTGCTAGAGTCTTGGCCGCAAAAGCAGTTTCAGTTGGTGAAACAGTGGCAGCGATGTGTAGACTATGGTAAGTCTAATACTTTGCTGTAGTTAAGTCCCAGCTCACGTTCATTTGACTGCTCCTTATATCAAAACTTTTCTACTACTCTCAGATGTTTCACTATGCAAACTGAAGTAATATAAACAGCTCTGTCTGTTATGTGTGATCAAAGTCTGTGCTTACACCTAATATCATCTCCTCAGTTTCCCTATTAAAACACATATACAACTAACAACAATCGGACAAGTCACATACATATGAGACTATCTTTTTTTTTCCTCACTGATATTTTATGCTTCTTTAAAACTTTGACAGTCACACATACAGGAGTACACTCTGTCATGCTACACTCTTATAGACAGGCAATCTTCTTTTTCAAGAATCAAGCAGGTGATCTCACAGGCCCATAAGAACAGCATGAAATCACCAAGGAAACTACAGATATGTGATGAAATAAAATCCCTGCAGATGGTTGAACCCAAACCATGTCCCCCTTTTTTTTTTTTTGGTTAACTGGTGGAAATCTTACCCACCCTGCCACTCATTCTCCAGATTTGCAGTTTAAAAAAAAACAAAAACATGAAAATATCTTCTTCTTTCCGAGCCATTAAGGCTCATTGCCTCCATTCCCCTCTATTCTTAATCATCTCTCTCCAGCTGGTGACACCAATTTCTTTAATATCTGGGCTTCTCTATCTGTTCCGTAACACTAATCTTTTTTGCAGAGATGGGGTCGTTGGAGGACCAAGGTGCAAGTTTCATCTGATCCCTGAAGGAGATAAAGTAAAGATTTCTTCTTCAGCTTTCTGAGCCATAAAGAAGACTCATTGCTGCAGGTAAAATCTGCCTCCATTCCTCCATATTCCTAATCTCTCTCCAGTCGGTGACAACCAATTCTTGTACATCCTCCTCTATGTTGTCTCTCCATCTGTCTTTGTCTACCTCTAGGTACTGTTTCTTTCATCTCTTGTATATAATTCATTTTCATTTTGTCTGTTTTCTTCCATCCTTTCTACATGACCTAACCAGCATAATCTATTCAGTTTCAAATCCTTCAGAATCCACTGTGATTTAAATGAAAATGAGTACTTCTTATGATAAGCAAATACTGTCTCCGTAAACATATAATCACAATTGGTGTAGAAAAGACTTAATGGTAGAACTATAAATCAACACAGAAAAAAGTATCCCCAGCAGCTGTATACTAATAAATATGAGGTCTGACAAAATATAAAAACAAAAAACTACAGGCTGACCCTATAGCTTGGGAACCAAGAATGGAAGGGGTGAGACAACTGGGTGGTTGCGTGGTTGTAACTTGTCACTATAAGACAATGCTCAACTCCACTGCTTTACTCGGCACCACCGGGCACATGTTCAAATACGAGATGTATTCCTACACTTGGCGAAAAGCAAGACTTTAACATCGAGTTAATATCAGCCCACAGAGCTCTATGAGGCAGTTTTTTTGCAAATCACAATTTCACTGTGCTTGAGCACCTGTCATATTCACCAGACCTGGCTCCCTGCAACTCCTACCCATTCCCAAATATCAAGCTGGTGCTAATTTTTTTGTACATAGAAGATGTGAAAGCAAAAAACAATGGAGGTCCTTAACAGCCTTTCAAAAAATTATCCACAGAATTGCTTTAAACACTGGCAGCATGGTATGCAGCTTTGTGCCAACTCAGATTGGAATTATTTTGAAGGAGATCAAATTTGATTTTCTCAACTTTCTCAGTAAAATGAGATACAGACAGTCATCTATGCAGAACATATGCTACTTCTCCTGAACTACCACGCTACGTCTATAGCTGATAATCCTTGCACCTAGTGTAAATATTGTCATAAAAAATTACTTTAAAGGGGAAAAAAAAAAGGCTACCATTTTAACAAAGACACTCTGCAGCTCTGCCAGTTGTGTCTTCAGTTCTTTGTTTTGAGTCAAGGCCCTGCTGAGAGCCGTCTTGTCACTCTGTATGGATTCCAACAGCTGTGCCTTGTCATCCGCCTGATCCCCAAGCTCTTCCAGTGAACGTTCCAGTAATGATATCTTCTCTTCCTTTTCTTCCAGAATCCTGGTGGGAAAAACATAGACCTATCAAAAGGGTTGTCACGCTGTCTGTGAATGACAGGCATTGCAGGAAAAATGCAAAAGATGTGAGTTAAGCGATCAAGGTCTGTGTTTTATTTTTTTTTCCGCTTTTTTTTTTTTGCCTGAAAAAAAAAAAGAAAGTATGCAAAAAATACAGATCCATCGCAGAGATCCAGGTTGAAATCATCTGTTATAAGGACATTCTGAACACTTATAAGAAACGCCAAAAAAGCATGTTTTGCCACAAAACATAACCAATAACTTCATTTTTTTAAAAACTAGAGAACAAAGAATATTTGTTAGTTAACAGTATATTCCCACAGATTAACTACTATATATATATTCAATTTAAATATCAAAATAACATGCTATGTTGCCGGTCCAAATAAATAATGCTCACTGTCCATGGTGTCTCTCATATTCTTACAGGGTTGTCACATTTTTGGTGAGTGATTGGTATTTGTAGGCTTCTTCTTCCTCCTCATTTGCACACTGGTGATGATGCGTGGTACCCTGATTTTTGCGATGCGCCTTTTGGCTGGGTACCTCCAACTTCAGCACCTTTCCTTGCTTGGGCAGACTGTGGTCTTGCTCGGACTGCCATGCTGACAATAGTTTAGGCTGGCCTGGCCAAAACTTCGTTTTCCAGCCTCTGTTGGCTGTACTTAAGCCCTTTCTCCATGTCAGACAGATCTGAGACAGTTCCACAGAGACGTTGGCATAAGGAATCTGATGAGTGCCTCAACGACATCAATTCCCCACCACCTATAGTCTGCTGGCTCTGTTTTGTTTACATCATTCTGATAGCCATTGTTGTAAAGACCCATAGGCTTGTCATGTCCTGGATTCACTGGTTTCATATCAGATTTTCCTCATCCCTGCTGGCGATCTCCATGTCTCCATCCATCCACCAACCTGACATTACATTTTACAAAAATAACAATTACATTAGTGTTGATTGCTACAGACTTCTGGGCTACAGAAGTAGGTCAGAGTTTTTAATAAAACAGATTTATGTTAAAGATTTAGTCTCACAAAGACTATGTCAAGATAAGCATGTTCTTAACACAAATGTTCCCAGGGGAATATTGTAGGCAAAATACAAATAAAAGCACATAATCAAGGGCTGTTTATTTTTTTTAATAAAATGCATAAAATAAAATTTTAAAAAAATGAAAGTATAGCTCCTTCCACTTTATGACATATTACATGAAAGTGGATACAATGCAGTCTGAAAAAAAGAAATATTCCTATCCATAAGCATACACAGAATGTTCATTTAGAGAGAACGGACAAGGACAGACGGACAAAGATGAGACTACAGTGTAGTGATGAAAGGGGGCAGATCATGAGGTAGACATAGACAATGATGACCAGACAATCTGAAAAAAAAAAAAAAAAGATATACGAGCTCTTAGAATTGAAATTTGGCCAGAAAAGATAAAAGAAAAGAGAGGAATGGAGATGTGTTTTTTCATTTGCAGTGATCAGCCCCTGTGGCTTAGAAAGCTGCTGAATTCAGCCGCTGTTCAAAGAAGAGGAAGAAGAAGATATACACAAAAAAGATTAATGTGCTTTCACAATTTCCTAACAAATGACAAATCAATAAAATACCACTTACGGGCACAGCTTATGAAAAATAGTTCACATCTAACAAATGCAAAGAGCAACAAACCAGCAAACCTTCCAGGTCAATGACCAAACTATTATAAGATGTGTGTGTGTGTGGCTGATGCTCTCTGATCTGGCAGCAGCGATCGACAGCTGACACGCTAGCATCAGGGCTAGCGAATCATAGCTGACAAAACACCTTGTACTACCCCTCCAACAGCAGGTCTGGTCTGGCTACTGCACAGCCTCTTCTTTCCCTTTCCCCTCAGGGACTGAAGGAAACAGCTGCCTTAACCCACTCCCAATCCAACAATGATGCTGTGCCTCAACATCTTCACCACATCAGCTGCAAAAAAACCACCAGTTCGCAATTCCAAGGAAACATAAGAAGATGAACAGGAAGATTAAAAGATGGAAATGGCTGGGACAAATTAAAATCTTGGAATTTTTATATGATGCAAATGATTGGGGGGGGGGGGGGCATATCAAAATGGTAGAATTTTTATAACAAGGAACTGAATTTGGTGGAATTTTCTTAAAGATGGAAATGACTGGGATAAAAGTTAAACACGCTGATGAAAAGACTTCTTTATACCGCCACAACAATTAGTTATACCAGCTCAATTCTGTTGGGAAGAGGTGACTTAGAGTTTTAGACATCTACTGGAGGCAAAAACAAAAAAAAAACAGAAAAGAAATGATAATGCTGAAGAAAACTAAAAAGAACTTAAAACTGCTGGACCAAAGACAGGTTTCGATGGACAAAATCTGTACGTGCCTTAGCCTCAAACCAGGAGCTGAGAGTGTTCCCACGCTCCTCACTATACGCTATAAGCATCTAGCCCCTAGCTGGCAACTGATCGCAGAAAGAACATACAAATACAACCACGTGCAAACCTCTACCTGCTCAGCTGCATGTTATCCCTGACTTGGGCTTCCAAAGCATCTGAAACATCTTTGACACTTGCTCTTAACATGTCAAGCTCCTGTACCAATTCTGGTGGTACAGAAGACTGCGCTGACTGTGATACAGGTGGCATGCTGCCAATATCTTCTGCAGGGAAAGAAAAGAGAAAAAAAAAATGTATCAAGCTCTACAAATTTTATGGCTGTAAAACTAATTAGAATAGGAATACCATGGAAAGCTAAAATAACAAATGAAGAATATCTATGGAAAGCCAATGAGAACACATCTTAATAAACACACTATCGGGGAAGACAGTCTAGGTTCCATGAGAAGATGAGGAATTGAAAACATTGTGACAACAAGGAAAATTTGAGTCAGGAAAGGGAGAGGTAGATCAAAAGAGAAAATCTCAGATGGGCTGACAAAATGGCATGGAAGAAGCACAAAAACAGAACTGATGGATAACATGAAAGACCGGAAACTGTGAAGAGATATGGTCGCTGATACCCCCAGGCATGGCACATGATGATGAAAACTAAACTGGTAATCTGTATATATACCACATTACTCAAAATAGCAAAACACTGAATAACTGTTGTAACGCCACAGAAAGTAAACTGAAGGAAACAAAAGTGGCAGAATGAAGTTTACATAGTAGGTTTTTGTCCTGCTACCGAGTGATGCTATATTGAACCTATCTTGTTATATGGATGTGAATCATGGACAATAGCCAGGTCTGCACAAAAGTCATTGGAAGCAGCAGAAATGTGGTTATTTGAAGAATGTTGCAAATTCCCTGGACACCAAAAATAACTAATGATGAATGTTTGAGAAGAATTGGAGATAGAAAAAAATCTTGTCAAAAAAATAAGAGAGAGACAATGTACTTTCATAGGACATGCAATGAGAAGAGGGGGCATTGAAAATATTATAACAACGGAAAAACAGGGAAGAAGAGCCAGGGGAAGACCAAAAGAAATGATACTGGACAGTCTGATGAGATGGTGTGAGAGGAGATCACCAACTGAGCTAATGGACTGCATGAAGGATCATGTACTATGAAGAAGCATAATAGCCAACGCTAGTCAGCATGGCACCTGATGATGATGACCAAGTGAGACATAATCTTACCATTTTTATATTTAAGTTTCTGTCCAAAATGATGGGCTTGGTCTACTAATCTGGTAGTACCAGGTTCAAGTCTCAGCAATGGGAATCTTTTTTCTGGTTTAACCACACCAAGAAAAAAAAAAAAGGCTCTGGGGTCTACCTAGCCTCTAAAAATGAATACCTGAGTAATATGGGAAGGAAAATGTAGTTAGGTGTGATACCAACCATATTACACTTTCATGTGCCGAAGGTCTTGGAAATACAGACCTTACATTGTATCCCCAATATGCCTCAATGGCATGGAAATCGGGATTTTACCTTACATATCCAAAATGATGCGGAAAACTGGGGGAATATGTTAAAATTATTCAGCTTTGAATCGTTATGATTTTTTTTTTCTTTTTAACATTTTCTTGCGCCATTAATATAAACGTAACTAGAAAACAAAACAAACAAACTGCAACCAGCACCCTTGAAATTTTTTTTGTTTTTAAATAAACAAGAAAATATGATAACGTATATGAAATACTGATCTTAATATTATTTGCAAACTACATTTGTAGATCCTCAGAGAAGTTTAAGAACAACAAAAAAGTAGTTAAAATTATAAGGAAAAAAAAGACGGTCAAAATTTCTTGGATGCTTCATTAAAAGACACAATTTGCATAACTTAATAACAATTGAGATTTTTAAAGGCATGCATCTTTCCCATCGCAAAATATGCCTGTTAGAAATGGACACTTAACAAAACAGCTGAGAAACACATAAATGCCTGAAAACCACGGTGTCACGCAATCCCGCTTCAGAGACCCACCAAGAATACAGGCTAAAGCACTGTGATACTCTGAACCCCTTGTGGTCCTTTCGTGGAACTCGTGTGGTCTATTTTGGACCACACATGGGACCACGGGACCTAACGAGGACCACATGCGTGAATTCAGTAGGTTCACAGTGCGGTTTTTGGTGGTAGAAGTGAACGAAGAAGAAGAAGAAGACATAAATGCCTTTGAATGTAAATGCTATAGAAGAGTTCTTCAAATATCACTGACACAAAAAAGAACAAATATATCCATACTACAAGAACTTAATATTGAAGAAGGCTGGCTAGTAAAGAGGATTAAACAAAGAAAACTTAAATATTTTGGACACATTGAATGTTATGAGAATTTATAGAAGACAGCCTTGGAACGGTACATAATGGGAAAAAGAAAGAGAGGAACACCAAGGCGAAGACGACTGCAAGACATCGTTTATAACCTGCAAATGGATGCATCAGCAGCAGGGCATCTTGCTTACAACCGAGAGACCTAAAGGAGAGCTGTTAGGGAGGCAAAGTTCCGCAAGGGACATGCAAATGACTGACTGAGTAATGACTGGAAAGTTCAAGGGGTAAAGGAGGAGAAGAAGGCCAAGTGGGATGAAAAAAAAGAAATGCATGTGAGAAAAGCAAAAAAAAAAGTGACTGGAAACACCAAGGATCACACAAGATGGAGAAGCATATAACTGTCAATGCTATCTGGTGTGGCACATAATAATAATAACACTAATCATAACAATGATACATTTGTTACTCATATGTTGATTAGACATTAGATGTGATGCAAGTTTAAGGGCATATTCTGCAGGGACAATTTTGTCTGGGAAAAAAAAAAAAGAAACAACCAGAAAACACAAAGAATATATGCATGCTCAAAACACCTTAAATCTGTAATATATCATACAAATGTGTGAAAATATCATCCAAATACTTTACCTGCTCTAAAGCACATACTACAGAATGTTCATTATTTTCATTCCCCACAATCTCCAAGAAGTTCACTTTTTAACCTTCTATGCATACTTACACGGGCATCTGAACAGCAGAGTGGTCAGTGCACTAGTCTCTCATAGCGAAGTTTGGGGGTTCAAATCTGGCCTGAGGCACCCCAGTCACCCAGCTGTAGAAATGGGTACCTGACTTCTTCTGGAACTGGGGAAGGAAAGGCGGCCAGGCGTGACACTGACCATGTGTCAACAGGTTAAGGAAAATAGGCGCACTAACACATTCCTATATGCCTTTAAGGCACGACAGTGTTACCTTTACCTTTTATATCTAGTCAAAAATAAATAAAAATTCTGCAGGCAAATCACTAAAGTAAAGATAAAAGGTAAAATTCCCATTTCCACGCCATTAAGGCATATTGGGGAATACGGTGTTAGGCCCGTATTTTCCATGATCTTTGGCACGTGAAAGTGTGATGTGGTCAGTATCATGCCTGGCTGCTTTACCTTCCCAGATTTCTCCAGTACCCATTTTTTTTAGTCTGGGTGAACCCCGGGGCCCTTTTGGTGTGTGCCAGAAAAAAAATCCCACTGCTGGGACCGAACCTGGCACCACCTGGTTAATAAACCCAGCACCTAACCAGTCAGCTAACCAGGCTGCCCGTCACTAAAGTAATCCACCAAAAACTACAAAACAGGTTCTCAAACACATTAACCACGAGAAGAGACAGCAGCAATGATTAACTTACCAAGCTTTCTTTGCAGCTCCAAGACGGCCCCTTCAAGATCATGCTGCCTGTTGAGCAGCTCTTCTCTCTCCTCTGTCAACACTGTTATCTGCAAAGATGGAGACAAAGTAAACAATGTCGGCACATCTTAAAGTGCTTCTTTCTGATACTTTACTCGCTGGCAAAACTTAACGAGTTTCTTAAATGAGACGCATTTTGCTTTCACAAGTTTTATGATTTATTTTGTTAAAGAGAGTGTTGCAATTTTACACTGAACCAATCCAGTTCTATGGATGCAAAACTCAGATGATCAGTAAAGGGATACAAAGAAGGCTGGAGTCAGCTGAAATGTGGTTCTATTTAAGAAGAATGCTGAAAGTACCTTGGACAGTAAGAAAAACAAACAAGCAAGTTCTGAAAGAGGCACAAGAAACAAGGAAAATTACAGTAGAATCCCTCTTAACCAATTAACCGGCAATACCAAAACAATGGTACTTTCGAAGGTCTAAATTTAAAATGGAAATATAGGCCCACGCAATGGGCATGCATTCTGGCAACACTGTTGTATATAGAGCCGAGTCATCTGGGGCACACGACTTCTGAACATATGCTTCATACAAAACTCTCAGCTTCTTGGGTCCATGCAGACAACTCTGTTCCCGTCACACTGTTTCTTGATGACAACAAAATAATCGAACAACATGTACTTGGAAAGGAGAATGATAATGAGGACGATGAAGATGAGGGCAATGGCACACAGACCAAGAAAGTTATGTGGAAGGAAGCTCACAGATTTTCATAAGATATGCAGAGCAATGTGTATGTGTTTTTAATTTTAAAAAATCCGCATGGCTCTTAATGTTATTTATTTAATTATGGCAAGTAGATAAAAAAACACAACCAATGAATGCCGCATGCTGCTCTTTCTAAGGTGGTATCACAAAACATGAACGGGTAAGTTCTCAAAATATACATTCAATTATCCAGAAAAACCTAGCATCTGGAATCAGTGAAGTCACATTACTGCTGATTAAGAGACATTCTACTGTATAATGAAGATCAGAAAACGGCAATGTAAACTTGTGGGCCATGTTTGGAGGAGAAGCAGACTACAGCATTTAATGGCAATGGGGAAGACTGAAGGTAGAAGAGACAGAGAGAGAAAAGATGTTTAATGGTTTGGCATTCTGGCAAGGAAAATGCTCAGTGATAAGCCTGTTGAGCTGCACAAGAGACTGAGGGTTATGGAAGGACATGATATCCTACGCCTGTCAGCAGGAACCCTGAGAGAGAGAGAGATTTAAAATTACAAATTCTCATATACAGAACAAAGCCATATGAATGCATTCATTTTATTTTTTAAACATTTTTATTAAATCCATCTAAACAATCCACGGTAAGCTGAGAGTTAAATCTGAAAAATTTAGCTCCTGTTTCAATATGTCTGACTAGATTACAGCACAGAAAACCCTGTGCTTCTTGGTCCACATACAAAATGGCGCAGTATTTTACACCCTCCACAGTGCTCACCTGTTGTGTAAGTTGCTGAGACTGGTGTCGCAGCTGGTCCGTGTACTGTTGGTACTGCTCCGTGACTTGGTCCCTCTCCAGCTGTAGCTTCTGTGACAGCTCTTCTTGCTGCAGATGCAATTGATCTCATGATAATTAACAATTCACCAATGCAATATTACTCAAATTACACTCAAGAAAGAGAGATATAAGGACTGTGTAAAATATATATATAATGCTGCACATCATATTATGCAATAACACTACTCAGTTTCCTATATCTGAAACCTCTTTGTTGAAAACACAGTCCTACTCCACTCTTGATGAGACTTCCCTTAGTTTCTCATTCCTAGTTCTTTCAGAGTCATTTCTAAATCATTTAACCCCCCGACCCCCCCCCTCTTTTTTTTTGCTGCAACTGTCAATTCCCTATGCTCAAATCTGCTCCATTTTTTCTCCCTACAGCTCAGCTCATTTTAAATCATTCTGCCATCACCTGGTTATTTGACTCCAGGTTGCTTAAGGAAATAATTATGTATAGTTTGTGTGCATTTATATGATCTCATTTCTGTCATTCCTGAAAGTCATTTTTTTTATTCTACATCCAATAATGAAAATACACAGTATCTATGAATAAAAAAAAAAAACTTCTTTCAACGGAAATCATATTCTCATACATACATTCTATTTTTTAAACCAAGTCTAGCATCATGAATTTCAACTGGTTTTAAACGCAATACCACAATCTGACCCACCCCCAAAGCAATGTTCTCACCTGTCGCAGGCGATCTAACAGAACATCTTTCTCCTTCTGCAGGTTGTTAAGAACCTCAACACTTCCATGAGAGCTCTCATTCTCACTGGACAGCTACAACATAAGAATAAAAAACCAGTGATTGATTTCACCTGATTGTTATGTAATGGCGTCTTGTTATTTTATTAATTTATGTCAGCAAAGTTCCATTTAAGATGAAAAATATTACCACAAGAAGCAACTTCACAGCTAATTATAAAGACCTGTTGAAAAAAAAAAAAAAAAATAGAAGTCATGACTACTGCCAGAGAAGAAATCCCAACAAATCAGCCTCTGAAACAAGTGAAGCATTTTAAATACCTAAGTAATACAATATCATCCTCTGGGAAAACTGCTGCTGTAATCCGAAGCAGATGAAATTAAACCTTATCAGGTCAACGGACAAATAACTACTGAAAAACAAATACATCCCAACAAATGAAACAAAAAGAGCACTGAACAACATAATTTCCCTCCACTATAAATATCAAACATGGACACTAACAGCTAAATACAAAAGGAAAATCATCACAACAGAAATGAGATGTTTAACTCTTTCTGTGCGTATGGTCGAATTTTCGACACTTCCGTTGGTCCTGTGTGTGCGTATGGTCGAAAATTCGACAATCATTGTTCCATTAAAACAGGCGGTGTAACATTTATATTGTACGGATTTCGTCCGCGATTCCAGTGACACTTTCAAAATGGAGAATGCGTGCCTAGTTATGAGCGATGCCGAGCGAGAACAAGGATGCGAAGCATGGAAATTTTTCAATTTTTGACGATGTAGATAGGGGTATGGACATAGCCTATGGCCACCCTGCTGCTCTTGAGTGTTTTCTAAGTAGATTTAGACGACTGGAGAAGTAGTTAGGAGTAGTTAGGAGGTTATTTCAGACATTCATTCAACGAAAATGCCATACGGAGTCACAATACGAGATCGATAAGTAGATCTACACATCTTAGATGGTAAATAGGGGTAAGAAGCGCGAATCTAGACCTAGCCGATGGTGAGCTGGCCACAATCAGTGTCTAAAAACATCACATTACTTCTTTTTTCCTAAAAAACTCAGCATTTCTGAAATTTTCATTCATTTAGCTACACTTTGACACATATTACGTATATGAAAGTAAATGGAAATACTGTTTTCCATCCCATTTTACAACTAGACCCCCTTACAGACAAGACCCGCGTTTTACTCCCGCATGCAACGACACGTCCGTGTTTCTTCCTCCAGCATGGAAAGAGTTAAGGGAGAATGCTACATTGTAACAAGAAGAGACCAAATCAGAAATAACACCATCAGTGAAAGGACTGAAGCAACACAGTACTACACTATGTCCAGAAACATCAAGTCACAGTTCACTATAGACAACATTCATGCTAAGAATTCTAGGAAACAAGAGCAAGAGGCCACCCATGCCAGAGGTAGAGGGAGGAAATTGTGAGGCCCTTAAATATCCCATTATATTGAAGCAAATAGCCAAGCCCTACCAAGACATTTATTGCCCCTCAACACCGAGGAAGGTGTCAAAGCAAGACAAGACGAAGATCTAAAAAAACAGAAACCTATGGCTTAAAAATTAGATGTTGCTTTTGGAGGAAGGGGGGGGGGGCTTTCTATCACGGAACTGTAAACAAGATGTTCTTAGCAGTGTATGCTGTATTTAGATATGAACAATGTCATCATATCAGCCTGGGAGTGGGTAATAGTGACTTGCTTGAAGACCTTGAGTGGTATCTCATTAGTCAGACATAACTTGTTACCAGGAGCACCAAAAGAGAGGTGGGGATAGGGCTTTGGTCAGATCTGATTCACTGGCTTTGCTAACCATGTTACCACGCTAACAGTCATCTTTGTTTTTTAGAAAAAAAAAAAACTGATATACAAAGGCAGTTGTAAGAAAAGTTAAGCTTGGAACCATTATTTATTTATGTCATATTCTATTAAAACCAGCATAACTGTGCTGGTTCGTCTTGAGAACAGGACATTGCAGGCTGAGACACCATCTATATCAGAAGCTGAAAATTGACCCAACAGACCTATGTGCCTGCAGCAAAAAAGCAAAAAGACTCCACATCACATCCTCCAGAGTTGCCAGCTACATAACTCACTCAGGCAAAGGACCTGGCCAGACTCCAGACCCCTACAAGAAAAGCTCTATGGTGATGATGAAAACCTGAGATGGAATATCGTATCTGTGAGAGAGATTGGTGTCAATGTCTGATCAAATGATGAAGAAGAAGAAGAAGAAAATGTAGAATCAGCTGGGGATTGCCCCCTACATCAGGCATGGGAAACCAAAGGGATTTTAATCTTCCTGGAAGGCCAAAGACCTAGCAGGTACGCAATACAGTCCTTTTGAAGTGGCCTTGAATGGAATCCAGTTAGGACAAAAAAGAAAATTAAAGCAATTTCAAAATCTCTCTGCAGAGATATATGCAGAAGAAGATGGTTAGATATGTCCAAGAGGTCTGACAGAAATATGAAATATCACCACCCAGCGCCTTGCACCTGCACAGAACCATAAACTGCATCCCTCAACACCTATGGCACACACGGAATGATGAAATATTTGAAGGACTAATGCTGAAACACTATAAGTTTCGTTGTTTCTGCATGTTTAACTAAGCATCACAAACTATCAAACTAGAATTCTCTAGGATACATGACTTGCTTAATGAAAACACTGTTATTTTAATTAATGCTGCACAAAGGGCCATTTTTTTTCCTCCAGCATTCATCAACATAAAGAGACTTTTGTAAATGTACAAAAAAAACTCAAGTTTCTGTACCTTATAAAGTTATGCTCCATACTGAACAAATATAACTGCTCCCACGTATAGCTCCACTAATTTTCTTCTCATAAAATCTGAACTACTACAAACCTGGTGTGCATAGAGTTCAGCCATTTCTAAACGTTTCTGTAGATCTCCAACCGAGCTTAGAAGAGAGCTGCTTTCTATTGTCTATAAAACACACGAGGGAAAAAAAATGTTAACACTACTATTCCATGAAGTATATTTCTGAATGAATATGATGAAAAGGGAAACATCACTACTGTACATTACAATACCGAATAAAGCTGCTCTTCTCTCTTTTAAAAAATTAATTTAATGTTACCTCTTCTAACAAAGCATTACCTCTTAAACAATAAGGATGCATTATGCTGACTTCAGCCTCTATAATTTATTTACAATATGTCATATTTTTAATATGACAACTTGAAAAACTTCAACAGCACTTCTAATTACAGGTAAAGATGTGACATTTTCCAACGTGGCAGCCTTCAAAACTTGGGACAGCACTTTTAGTTACAGGTAAAGATGTGACATCTTCCACTCATGGCAGCCTTCAAAACTTGGGACAGAATATGAACTATCATTTTACTGAGCTTTTTCTGAATCTAAAGATCCCTTAATGCTGTCTGTGCCACTGTGACCTTTTGAACTCTTCTGGTGTTAAAAAAAGCCAGCCAGCCAGTCACTCGCTCACTCACTCACTCACTCACTCACAGAGAGAGAGAGAGGGAGAGAGAGAGAGAGAGAGATTATGATGTAATGTCAACTGTGGAGAGAGAGAGAGAGAGATTATGATGTAATGTCAACTGTAACTGTCATTTTACTAATTTACTGACTGCACTGTGTGTATCACTTTATGAGAAAGAACCCTTACTTTAGATTGCAGCTTTTCCTGAAGTTCGGAGTTTTGTTGCCTGAGTTCCTCATTTTGTTTACTGCATAAAGATGAAAAAAAAAAAAAGAATAAATGTTACAGATGCGGTGATTTTATTTGCAATTTCCTCCATTATTTATTAATAATTTTAAAAAATTATATATATATATGAGGGTTTTCAGTGCAAAGTGATCTGTGGAGAACATACCTCCAGCAGCTTTAGGGTACAAACAGGAATGAAACAGGGATGTGTACTATCACCAACATTATTTATCTTGGCAGTAGACTGGCTAATGAAGGAGGCAACATCAGACAAACGCAGAGGATTACAATGGACCCTTGACACAGTGCTGGAGGACCTTGACTTTGCGGACGACATTTGTCTACTATCAAGCAGTCACAAAATATGCAAGATAAAATAAACAAGCTAACTCAGAATGCAAACAACATAGGACTAAAGATCAATGTAGGAAAGACAAAGTTAATGAAGCAAAATGTGAACAGAAATGTACTCAGAGTAGATAGCAAGGTAGTGGAGGAGGTCAACGAATTTGTATACCTTGGCAGCAGAGTAGTAGAAAATGGAGACAGCACAGAGGACATCAACAGCAGACTTACTAGAGCAAACCAGGCTTTTGCAATGCTGCAGACTATATGGAAATCAAAAAAACTAAGCATAAATATGAAAATCAGGATATTTAAGAGTAATGTGCTAAGTGTACTACTCTATGGAAGTGAATGCTGGAAAATCACCAAAACCATAGAAAACAAGTTGAATTCTTTCCAGACTAAATGTTTACGAAGAATTAGGGAAATATTTTGGCCAAACACCATAAGAAATAATGTCTTGTTGGCAGAAATGCAGATGAAGCCACTGTCAACAATTATTGAGGAAAGATGCTGGCGATGGTTGGGACATGTGCTCCGAATGACTGACAACTCACTACCAAAAATAGCACTGAGGTGGACACCACAGGGGAACAGAAGTAAGGGTAGACCAAAAAAGACATGGAGAAGAACAACAGAAAGGATGTTGAGCAATAGAGGGCTCACCTTGGCAAGAGCAGAAAAAAAGGCGAAGGACAGGCATTTGTGGAAAACCCTTGCGGAAGCCCCATGTGCCCTGGGCACTTAAGGTTCAGAGATATATATATATATATGTATATACTTCATTCTTGAAAAAGAAAAGAATTTTCAACACAGTATGTCCAGTTACAGGTAAACATGTGATAGTTTCCACACATGGTACAGTAAAACAATAATATATATATATATATATATATTTAGTGATAACAGACTCTGTTTTGAAAAATCAAAGTACACACATTGTCTTCTCTTCACATCGCCATTTTTGAGGTACGACATCATACTTTCTCCCAGACAGTGGGGTACAGAATACCCAAATAAAATTTCTGCATTACACCTTCATTTTCCGTAATATTTTGTTTCTGGTTTGAAAACTGAGGACCACGAAAACCCTGACAATAATTTTTAATCATCCTGTGCACAGTACATAGGTGTGTACACACATACACACACTATCTTTCTTTCTCTGATGTGTACAAGTCACTGAAAAAAGACATACCTTGCTTTTGCTAAGTCTGATTTAAGCTTCTCAGATTCCTTAGAATTTTCTGCAGCAGTCTGAAAAAATATGAAGTAGATAGGCAAAATACACTGATGATCCTTTCAGCCAACTCGATCTCTAATGCTGTTTAGATTCATTAAAAACAAATCTTATTTGGTGTATTAAAAATGAAAGAGAAATTGGCATAAAATGATCTACTCCTGTTTATGCAATATGAAAGAGAAATTAGCACAAAAAGGTATCTACATGGCATGTGGAATATGAAAGAGAAATTGGCATAAAACAGATTTATTCTGACCTATGCACTGTTAAAAGAGAAATTAGCATAAAAAGAGATATCCTTGGTGTATAGAATGTAAAAAGAGAATTCAGCATAAAAAAAAAGATATCCAGAAGGATACAACAGCACCCTTTAAAAACTTAAAATTTAATTTTTGCAACATTTCTGTCTGTCAGACAATGACAGAAAAAACAAAACCAAAAACCAATAACAACTGAACTTTGTTCTTCTAAAACAGAAGAAAGAGAAGACTGAAAGAGGTTTAATTCAGTGTTCAGAAATGACAAAATAAATTTACACAAGTATTACAATATAAAACTTAATGTGAGGCATTTCATCCAGATCAAGTTAAAGAAAAGAATTTCTAGAAAAGTTTCCCAAAAATGTAAGCTCCTATGTCAACGAAATGTTATATTTCAAAACACACTGTAAATCCTACAAAAGAAATGAGATTTCTTTCACAGGCTATTCATCTGTAGTAATAAATTATTCCTATTTCAAGAAATTTACTACATTTGTTGTATTTCTATTCCTTTCTTTCATCCACTCCCAATAAACTCTGGCACCAATCTCCAATCTGATTTTTAATGTAATGAATTTTTTTTTAAAAAGTTCATTCAATTTGGGGAGGGGGGGGGGGCTGATGAACTAGAGTTGGCCAAGACCCTAGTTAACCTCTTCATGGTGCTAATTCAGTCTAACTAATAGTCCCCATGGCAGGGGAGTCTGTTGAGAAGTTTGTATGTTGGGTCTACTTTGGGTCCTCAAACAAGCTACTGTAATCCACCCCTCACTGTGTTTCAACATTACCACAAGGTCAACTGCAAAAAAAAAACAAAAAACAGCACTTTTAAGTTGAACTACACCCATTTTTTTTTTTTTACATGAATATCAGTATTTTTTAAATGCACTAACAGCCATGCCAAGTCCTGCTTAGAGACATGACATCCTCTGATTTCAAAGTTTTCTCCAATCAAATGTGTTAAATAATCATTTACAGCTAGGCTGACTGGAGCAGTACAATAACAGACTTGCAAGCCAAATGCTTTCTATGTGATTTTAGTTCTTAGTAACTGTAATGCTTGATTACAAGAAATGTTTGTGTGTTGTGGAAGTTGCTTGCTAGGATTAAACAACAGCTATGATCTTGAAATTTATGGTTTTCATATCTTCCAACCAATTAATACAATTTTCTCTAAAGCTACTATCAGAATCTTACGCAAATGTGAGAAATACTTACTATATTACTAAATATTTTATCAAAAAAACTGGAATTTTTCACTCACGAAGATATAAATCTGCTTAACTTCACACAAATATCTGAACACTGCCCCATGTCAATAGACTGTACAAAAATCAATACATTCAGTCTATGTTAACATTCCTGTCACATCTGGACAAAGTTATCTCATGTTATTATTGATACTCTGCATATTCCGAACTATTTCTTCTGTGATAACAACTACAGTACAGAAGTTATAAAGCATGCGCAGACACACACACAAATATCCTATATCTTCTATAAGATAGTTTATATCTTCTTATATCTTATATCCTTCCCGTGCTGTTAAACGTCACATACGGCTCGCAAAGTAGTTCGCCAATTTTTCCTGTTTTTGGCGAGTCTTTCAACCTCATCAAGGGATTTTATGTCTGTTAATTTTGCCTCTCTTAACAATATCCTCTTCATAGTTTCATACAGTCTGCCTCTTTTTCTTTGGCCTGTTGTGTTCCACTTTATAGCTTGTTTTGGGATTCTCTGATCATTTCTTCTCATCAAATGACCAACATATGTCCATCTCCTTTTCCTGATCACTCATGAGACTGGTTGTTGTTTAGTCATCTGTCTTATCTCTGCATTGTTCTTGAATTCATTCCACTTGATGCCATGTATTTTCCTTAGGTATTTATTTTCAAAAGAGTCTTGTCTATTTCTCTAGTTGTTTTCCAGCTTTCGCATGCATAAATGAGAGTGGATATTACATTTGAACTGAATGGTCTTAACTTGGTTTTTGTGCTTATAACTTTTGAATTCCATATGTTCTCAAGATTCTTGAATCTTGAGAACACATGGAATTCAAAAGTTTATATACAGCATAAGTATACAGTTTATATACAGCATAAGAAATAATTTTTACACAGCTTAAAATAGAAATTTATATATAGCTTAAGAAAAATCTTACATACATGTTAAAATGGAATTTATATGCAGTATAAGATAAATTTATACACAGCTTACTAAGGATTTATATACAGTATAAGAAGAATTTATAGACAACATATGAAGGACTTTTCTTTGTAGCTTAAAAAAAGAATAACAATGTAACAAAAAGAATACAACTTTCCATAACTCATGTAAGCAAATAAATGAAAAATATTTTTATTATGTTCATGAAGGTTCATATTCATATAAAATGATTCTAAAATGAATATCTATAAAAGAAATGATTCTCAAGAGGACAACCATAAAAGAAATGATTCTCAGAGGCATATTTAAAATAAATGATTCTCAAGTTGATATATATAAAAGAAATGATTCTCAAATGGATATCTATAAAAGAAATGATTCTAAAATGGATATCTATAAAAGAAATGATACTCATGTGGATATCTATAAAAGAAATGATATTCATGAGGATATCTATAAAATAAATGATACTCATGTGGATATCTATAAAAGAAATGACTATAAAAGATATGATCCCCAATGAACAATGTTTCATATCTATGAAAGAAAAGATTCTCATATGTAAACAAGTTGAAACAGTTTGCAAATAAAAATGTTTCATGCAGACCACCACTAGAACAAAAAGAAAAAAAAAACAAAAAAGTTGATACTGATAAGAATGGAAAAGCACTGAGACCATACTTTTGCTGAAATTAGGATCTAAAACAAATGTGCCCACACACCCAGAAATGGATACTACCACAATATTTATGTATTCAGGGTACTTCTCTATTAGACAAGATCTACAGTTAAAGATTATAAGAATGGCATAATCAACAGCAACATAGACTGAAAGCAACAGATTCTATCTCTGCTAATTGGAAAATGTGCACTTGTCACTCTGTATTGAGATTTTTTTTTTTTAATGAAGAACATCTACCCCTACAGTGGGGCATATTGAATTTACACTGCTCATACAGTTGCCAGTGGATGAATGAAATATAAGATCCCATGTACAACTCGGTTCTTTATCCTATATTCCTTTTATCATTTGATACAGATTTTTCCTTACAATGGTTTGACCTATGATATTCTAACTTTACGATGGACATGACGATGACGCATTTTCAGTTGTCATTTAACTTCAAACTCAAACCCTGTTTCCAGGCTACTGATATGCCAAATTTTATTTAAAAACAATATAAATGTATACTAATTTATTTGCTTTTAAATTACAAGTACTTAGTTACAATAACTGTTTAGCTACATATTCCTCAACAGTAGTTATTTATTCAATTATCTATTTATCATATTCAACTTCAATGGTTTTGTCAGAACTTTGTCAACCCCATCTTAAATCAGTGATCATATGTATTTATTGCTCAACATTATCTTACATTTAAATTTTTTTTTTTCAAGCCTGAAAAATAAACCAATTCCCCTTGTTACAATCTTTAATTCTAAATCTGTTGCTCTGTCTCCTTGTAACTGAGACCTTCATTTCCATGTAGTGAATGCCAACGTGAAATAGTTTGAAAGAGAGTGTAATGAGTGAGCTAATGCCAAGGTGAAAGAGTCTGAAACAGAGTGTAATGAGTGAGCTAATGCCAAGGTGAAAGAGTCTGAAACAGATTGTAATGAGTGAGCTAATGCTAGGAAGAAAGAATTTGAAACAGATTGTAATAAGTGAGCTAATACCAAGGTGAAAGAGTTTGAAACACAGTGTAATGAGTGAGCTAATGCCAAAGTGAAAGAGTTTGAAACAGACTGTAAGGAGTGAGCTAATGCCAAAGTGAAAGAGTTTGAAACAGACTGTAAGGAGTGAGCTAACGCCAAAGTGAAAGAGTTTGAAACAGATTGTAAGGAGTGAGCTAATGCCAAAGTGAAAGAGTTTGAAACAGATTGTAAGGAGTGAGCTAATGCCAAAGTGAAAGAGTTTGAAACAGATTGTAAGGAGTGAGCTAATGCCAAAGTGAAAGAGTTTGAAACAGACTGTAAGGAGTGAGCTAATGCCAAAGTGAAAGAGTTTGAAACAGACTGTAAGGAGTAAGCTAATGCCAAAGTGAAAGAGTTTGAAACAGATTGTAAGGAGTGAGCTAATGCCAAAGTGAAAGAGTTTGAAACAGATTGTAAGGAGTGAGCTAATGCCAAAGTGAAAGAGTCTGAAACAGATTGTAAGAAGTGAGCTATGGTAACTTTCATGAATTCCTAGAGAAGTCCTCTCAAAACACACTCAGGGGAGCGGCAAAGGGGACACGAGGACATGCCGGACAATTCACAGAGTTCCGTCGTCGTAAAAAAGCTAAAAACACCTGCTCTCACATATTTATTTTTGCTCACAGAGTGCAGATGCAGAAAAACAGGAAATAAATACTTAAAGTCACAAATTAGTGTCACTTAATGCATGTCACTAATTAATGGACTCATTTTTATGAATAATGAGGAAGAACCTGGAAACACTGTACTCTTCCTGCACGCTGAAAAAAGAGTTTGAACGGTAAGACTCTGGTGAATATAGCCAAAACTAAAATGACCACTCAAGACCAATAAAAGCAACCAGGTAATTTCTCTGACGGCAACAGAGTAGTAAACTCAAAAACATGGACAAAAAGCTAAGAAAGGTTAACCTATTCTCCCAATTTTCTCACCTGCTGCTCCTGCGATTTAGAAAAAAACACTAGTTTATTTTGTGATACTACTTTTATCCTTTTTATTTATTAATTTTTTAAACTTTTACAATGAAAGTTTACAAACAATAAGCATTATATATAACAAATAAAGCCTTAGAATTTTATACTTCTTTTCATTCTCTGATTCACAAACCTTTGCAAATTTGCCAAAAACAAGGAGTTTGTAACTGTGTATAACTAAGTTTCACTGCTTTTTCACAACTTTAAGATACTGAAAAGAGACCCAAAAAAAAAAAAAAACCCTTTCATAAAGCAGCATGCCTGTTCCTTGGTGGACAGCCCGTAAAGCAGCATGCTTGCTCCTTGCTGGATAGCCTACAAAGCAGCATGCCTGCTCCTTGCTGAACAGCCAGGCTAAAAAGAAATGTGACTTACCTTCTCCAAATGCTGGTGTGACTGAGATGATGTAGATAGGCTCCTCTCAAGATCTGCAACACGTTGCCTAGATGCTTTCAGCCGCCCACTTAACTCTTCTATTTCTTCTGCAGAGGCACCCAAAAGAAAAGCTAACAGATGACCTACTTACTCTTTTCTATACAACAGTAAATAGTCATACCAAGTCCAAAAGTCCACCAATTTGGCAATGAGCAACACACAGCTGACCAAGACCCCCATCTCACATCTCCACTAGTACCCACCCATAACCTGTTTACAGGGCAGGGATCACCACACTCCCCATGGCAGTGGAGTCTGATAAAGAAGCACTACATGCCCCATGCTTTTAAGCTTCACTCAAGGGCTGAAAAAAATAACCACCATAACCTGCTCTCAAGTAAACAAAGCTACGACTCAACATCTTCACTGCATCAGCTGCAAAAGATACCAGCTCGCAGTTCCATGGAGACTGAAGAAGAAGAAGAAGAAAAAGAGGCCTGAAAATCTAATCTTCTCTACAGTTCCAGAGCAACATTAAACAGAAACTTTCTCTTGCAACACATACTGAAGAACATAAATGGGAGTGAAGACGATGTCTGATTAGGCAATCACCAACCCGTAGCTGATATGCTAGCGTTAGGGTTAGCAAACCATAGCTGACCAAGACCCTGTCCCACCTCTCCACTGGTACCCCCAGTAACAGACACAGCCTGGCTAAATGGGCAGGGATCACCACAGTCCCCATGGTGGTGGAGTCTGCTAAAGAAGCACTGTACACCCTCTGCTTTTTAGCTGTACTCCGGGGCTGAAAAAAGTAGCTGCCATAACCCACTCACACGCCAATACAATCCTGTACCTCAACACCTCCGCAGCATGGGCTTCAAAGAACACCAGCTCGCAGTTATATGGAAACAAGACAAGTCAAGGAGAACTTAAACTGCTCCTACCATCTCACATGAGAGGACAGAAGTGATTCCTAAAACAGGTCTATCATAATAACATGCCAAGAAACAAAAACTAAGCCTACCTATTCTCTGATCTGCTATTCTCTGTGACTGATTCACTTGAGACTGAAGCTCAGTCTTCTCAGCAACTAGTATACCTATAGTCTGTATATGCACCTGAGAAACAGAAGGTAAAGTAAAGCCTTAACTTATGGATTTCAGTAATCTAGGAAGTAAATCCATTATAAAATTATATCTGTTTTTCACTATTTTTTTTTTCAACAACTGTTGAATTAAATACTAAATACCATTAACTTCCAACTATATATACTTTTTTTTTTCTTAAATCGACAAGCTGATTAAATCTGTGACAAATTTTCAAAATCAAATTTAGGGAGACCATGTCACAACTGATTTATTTTAAAAACTGTATAAAATGATTTCAATTCTTTAACTCAGACAGCAAAGTAGTGCCCCTTCTCAGAAGTTTTTATGACAGTTAACACTAAAAATTTCACTCACTGCAATTTTTTTTAAAATCTGACTAAAGTTTTCAAAAATTAAGTTTACTTATCTTATATATCTATAAAATTTATTATATAAGCTCATAAAGATATAATAATAACCCCCCCCCCCTCTTCCTCCCAACCTTCTTCAAAAATGGTACCTGTAGCTGTTCCTTGAGGGAGCCAATGTCTTTTTTATGTTTCTCGTGGAACGAGTTTCTTTCCGACTCTAACTGAAGCTGGAGGGCAGTGGAATGTTCTCGCTGGAAAAATAAATATCAAAATTTTTTTTGTCTGGAAATATATTTCTCATAACAATGTTTATTTTCAGCTTATATAGTGCCACAACAAAATCATCATTAACAAATTACAAATATGATTCATTCATTCATTCATTGAGATCATGCCATTTGTCCTTGGCAATCATGTCTCTTCACAATGGTTCTTTGTTATTTCTAATCAGTTCACCATCCTTCCATTTCTGCACCATTTGGACAGCTGGATCAGACACATTTTCTCCATTTCTCTATATTCCCAGTGACTGGCATGAGTCTTGATGCCTTTTCTATTTAGTTTTAACCATTATAGAAATGGGTACCTGACTTCTTCTGGAGATGGGGAAGAAAAGGCAGCCGGGCGTGATACTGACCATATCACCCTCTAGTGTGCTGACAGGTCAAGGAAAATATGAGCACTAACACCTGTGTGCCTCCAAGGCATAACAGGACTACCTTTACTTTTTTTTACCTTTTATTTACAGTATTCCATTCCATCTGTTTAAGTCTAATATACAAAGAGAAAAAGTGGCTTTTTATACCACTGTAACATTCTTTTTTAATTTCCCCTTGGCGACTGTCAAGAACATTCTCTTATTTGTTAGTATCTTCTTATAACTTTTACCTTTCCTATTCTTAACTTTAAAAAATGTTGTCCATCTATCATGATACAATGGTACTCTGAGGCAACTCAACATTTTCATATCACTGCCTTAACATTTGTATGGATGCTGCAATTTTTGACATCACTCCTGTATTCGATATTACTTTTGTCCGTCCTGTTACTATATAACTCCCATCTTCTTCGATAACCTTGCTCATCTGTACTTTATTTTTAACTCTTTATATCTTTTGTGACGCGTCCTGCGTGGTTTCTTTTACCCCTCAGAAGCCCACTCACCGAGCAGTGCAATGATAGTTTGTAGCTCTCTAATTTTGAAGATAATCAAAGTATATTTAAAACCAGCAGTTGGACTTCCTTCTGGAATCCATTTGTCGATACGAGGCGCGTTTCATTTGAATTCAGAGTGGTTGTGTGTTAATTTAATGAATTAATTGCTGCTAGGTTTTTGTTTATCAACAAATATGGCTTCCAGTGGTAGTTTATTTCATCCAGACCAATGTTTTCTGCATTACAAGCTCAAAATTTAATTAAAAATGTCTAGACTGCTGCAAAGAGAATGCAGTAGTAGAGATTTTGAATTTTCGGATCCACATGGTGCTGACTCAAAGGATGAGGATGTTTTTTTTTTTTTTTGGTCCAGAAGCAAAACTCAGCTTTTTGCTAGTACTAGCTGTAATATCACAGTAAGTAATGCTGGAGACTGTGCAGTTTAAAAAATTAAATGTTGCAGAATGCTTCAAATTTTTAAAAAAAACACAATGGCCTGTTTTCTGGTAAATATTAGTCGCCGCCTGCCCACTTGTTTTCATGTAAATATTACCTACCCACTTGGTGTTTTTAGTTTACTGTAAATGCATAATTAGTGTATGTTTTCTTGTAAATTTTGGAGGATATGTGAAGAAAAGGTGTTTGTATACACTGTGATTCGTGTTTGTATACACTGTGATTCATTTCGGATATATTGGACTAACTACAGTGGATTATCTTGATGGGTAAGTGAAAAAAAAACATTGTTCCAATTTCTTCATTTTTTCATTCTTTCTTCTCTAGCTAGCTCTTTTTTCTATTGTATTCTTATAACATATTAACAATTTTACCAGAAAAATGAAATATATTTTTTTCTTGTTTAAACTAATGTATATCATACTACAAATCAGATTATGCCTTTGTCATTCTTTTAAATGTGACAACCATTCCACTCCACAATGTGAAATTTACCCCCCCCCCCCCCCCCCCCGGAATTTTGAGGGGAAAACCCCCAGTTTACCAAGAGTTAAAAACTGCTTTCATTTTTTCTGAAATCCACTTTACAAAACGATTATAATTAATGCTTCTATCTCTAATTAGCAGTCAGCAATATAATTTTATATAACAGACAGAGGGTCACTAAATCAAAAGATTCCACTTACAAGTTGCTGGTTCTGTGCAAGCAGCTGCTCATTAGCCTGGGAATGCTTTTCCAACAAGGCAGCAAGATCCCTGTTTCTCTCCTGCCATATACCCGTAAAAATACATTTGAACAATCTCAACACAACATCTCAAAGCAAAAAAACAAAAAAAAAGATGATGAATACTATAAACTCTCAAAAGCTATACAACCTACTCAAAACAAAAGAACTGGCCAGATCCCTGCCCCCTAAAACAGAAACTTTATAAGATGCTAAAAATATGAGACAAACAGCCCCACTTGTGAGATATTGGTGTCAATGCCTGAGTGAACGAATGACAAAGGAAAAAGTACAATCTCTGAAAATGTAAGCAGGTAAGGCACACATTAAAACAACAGTACCTGACGCTATTCACAAATTCTTTCCATAAACAGTGACTGTTTTCACTGTAACACTTATACACGACTCTTGTTTTAAGATGAGTAATAAACCATTCCAAAGCCAATTATAAATTAATCCAAAGCTTGAGAGAAAAGAAGATAAACCTTAAAAGTGCACACAAAATATTTTAATTCAAAGGTTTGAAGAATTAGGAGTGCACTGTAAGTTTTTTAAAGAAAAAAAAAACAAAACAAAACAAACCAAAGTAAAATAACCCCAAAAAGCATGAAAAGAAGAAAAATGACTGGATCTCAATCAGAAAAAGTGCCTGATAGCCTTTAAGAACACAATTCCAAATTTTACCTTTCTCTTTTAAACTTTTAAATATATAAATTCTCCCATCCGCCAATAAAACCACTGTATTCTTAACACTTTCCTGACCAAATACGGGAAAATCCGTATTTCTGGTTTCCGTGCGTTGTTGACCGAAAGGCGGATTTGCCGTATTCGATGGTCGTCTTATTTAAACTGTTTCTAGTGTGTTATTTAAAGTAATTTTTGGCTGTCTGTATTTTTACTGTAAAGTTAATATAATAAAATATTGTTTTTAATCTTCGTAACTTTAAAAAAAATAGAAATCTCGCGGTTTCAGCTGTCGAAAACACGTGTTTCGCGAGATTTCGCAAGTCGACATTTTTTCGAAATGGCGGAGCATGCTTCTCTCGAAGATACTGCTGTTGGCGCTGAAATGTGCTATGATTTGTTGTCAGATTGCCCTAGTGATGATGAAAAATCACTATTTAATGATTCTTCTAATGAAAATGATGTGTGTGAAAGTGATTCCTATGACGGCGATCGGATTAAAAATACGATAACTAGGCACAGCGTTGCTGCGTCAGATAGTGAAACTTCTGATGACAGTGACTCTGAATCAGTGTCAAGATATAATGTTCCAGTTGCAGGTATTTTACATATTTCGTGTGATATAGTTGGCAGTGATATAGGTGTGTGGAGTAACACTGATTCTACACCAGTTCTTGAACATTTTCTAGGAAATCCTGGTGTTTCAGTGAATGTAAACAAACCAGACAGCATAGAGGAAATTTCCAGTATGATGTTTGGGAATGATTTTTTTGAACTGTTGGCTCATCATGAAAATTTATACCGTGCACAGACCCAACATATGCACAAACCTACTACCTTTTTGTCTGAAAACATAACACCTGCAGACATGAAAAAATTCCTTGGGTTAATCATTTTGATGGGCCAGACTATGAAGCCACACTGGAGAGAGTACTGGTCAACAGACCCTCTTCTGGAAACTCCAATATTTTCCAAAACAATGAGCAGAGGTAAATTTGAGCATCTTCTGACCTTTCTGCATTTCTCTGATAACTCTCAGATACTTCCAGAAACAGGCAGAATTGGCAAAATAAAACCTCTGCTGGATTATTTTTTGCCTAAGTTTCAGGAGCTGTATAAACCAAAACAGCAGCTTTCGCTTGACGAAGGAATGATTCCTTGGAGAGGAAGACTGAAATTTAGGACATATAATCCTTCAAAGTTAACAAAGTATGGGATCCTTGTGAGACTGGTGTGTGAGAGTGACACAGGCTACATACTAAACATGGAAATATATACAGGAGAAGGAAAGAAGCTACAAGAAACAGTCCTATCTGTTCTGAGCCCCTATCTTGGAATGTGGCATCATGTATACCAAGACAACTATTACAACAGTGTGTCAATGGCTGAAGTTCTACTGCAGAACAAAACCAGAGTCTGTGGAACAATTAGAGAAAACAGAGGACTGCCAAAAAGTTTGAAAGCTGCTTCCAAACAAATAAAGAAAAGTGAAAGCACATTTTGTCAGAAAGACCAAACACTGCTTCAGGTCTGGAAAGACAAAAGAGTTGTTCGCATGATATCAACAATGCACAATTCAAGAATAGTTGCTACTGGGAAGACAGATAGAAAAACAGGACAGCCACTGATGAAACCAATTTGCATTGTTGATTACAACAAGCACATGAAAGGAGTAGACAGGGCTGATCAGTATCTTTCGTACTACAACATCTTGAGGAAGACGGTGAAATGGAACAAAAAAGTAGGATTCTATCTCATCAATTGTGCATTGTTTAACTCATACATAATCTACAGAGCCTTAAATAAGAACAAGAAGACCTATAAGCAGTATCTGGTTGAAGTGGCAAGAGTCTGGCTCTCTGAAACCACTTCTACTGCTCAAGAAATCTTGGAAGCAGGTGTTGAGAATGAACCCCCTACCAAACAGCTCAAAAGGGCTCCAAGCAAGGATCCTCCAGGAAGATTATCTGGAATAGTAAAGGATCATGTCCTGGTGAAGCTTGAGGGTCAAGGCACTAAAAAACCACCATCTAGGAAGTGCAGAGTGTGCTCAGTCAATGGGAAAAGGAGTGAAACAAGATTTATTTGTAAAAGTTGTCAAGTTCCACTGCATCCAGATAATTGTTTCACAAGATATCACACACTCAAGAAGTACTAGAGGGTCTTGGGAGTCTGTCTACCAAGTTGGATTACATTCCCTAAAGGGTGAGTAGAGATATGCATGTTTTTCTAAGTTCACTCAAAAAAGTTCATTTTTCAGAAAAATGGCTGGGAACTGGGGGTTTTTCAGGGTAAATAACTGTGGTCAACAAAGTGTTAACATTATTCTATGTCAACTTATTAACAACACAATGTCAAATTCTCTTCAACGATCACCAGACTTCTGATCTTAAACAACAAATATATTAAGTTAGTTTGGAAGGGCCATCACCTATGCACTCTGGACACATCCACATGTGCTTTGATCTCCAATATCTCCCTCAGCATACAGCGAATGATTACATCCATAACTGATATACCCCCCAAAAAAAAGCTGAGTATATATTTTTTCCACCAAGTTACAAGTTCTAATAAGAAAAACAAACTGGAAAAAAAAAAAACAGATAAAGAATTTTTACAATCTCAAATAGGTATAATGAGAACCCGGAAACCATACTAAAGGGAGATTATACAGAAGGGTGGAAGAACATCAAGAGATGAATGTGAAGGCACCTGGTCAAAAGCAACATGGGAGCAAAAGATGAATCAAAATGGAGATCAACTGCAGCTGATCTCCTCTTGTGAGATGGCACATGATGATGTCAAATTATGGAAGCAAAGTTAAGGAACAAAAACTGTTTTCAAACTTCTACTTTATCTTCACCTTTCTTCTTTCCTTCCTCGCTTTCTTTACCCTTATCTGTGGCATAGGCCATCAACAAGGGCTCTCCATTTTTTTTATATCCTGGGCTGTTTCTTTCATCCGTCTCCAGGATCTTTTCTGTTTTGATCTCTGCCACAAGACACCTTCGCCAGGTGTTTCCGGGGCTTCCTTGTTTCTTCCATCCCTGAGGATTCCAGGTGAGAGCTTGTGTGCTTATATTTGTGGCAGGCTTTTGAAGTGTATGTTCTATCCATCACCGTCTTTTAATTATCATTCCTTTCACTGTGGGTTGGTTCATTTTCTGCCATAGCTCTTCATTACTGATGGTATCTGGCCATCTGATCTGAAGGATTACTTCACCAGGGATATATAAATCAAGAAATCTAACTCTAGTGCATAAAAAGCCAAGGTTTATTATCTGTTCATTGTCATCTTTGATTTAAAAAAAAAACAAAAAACTCTGACTTCATCAAGTGAAGAAATTACACTTGAAACATACCTGTGTACAAAAAAGCTACTAAAATCGATCATGTCATGCTGAATGAACAGTTAATGACAATTAAATCTGTTATAATTATACCAGAAGTGTCACTTCTATGATCATTTACATATTTAAGTCCTCCCACAAGATGGATCTATACAGTAAAACAAGATTGAGCATGCAGTAAATCATAGATCAATCATAACATAGGAGACAGCACCATCTGTACAGGTCCAATTACTCTGAAATAAAATTAAATATTAACAATGAAGGAAGGTCACAAACACTGACCGAAGTTCATGACCAAGGTCCTAAAACAAACATTAAGGGCCATAAAAAAAAAAAAAAATGGACACAGTACAATTCACAAGTAAGCACCTCAAGTTCTTGCAACCCACTGTTTGACGCATCATCCCCATTCAAATACGATGACTGAAACAAGCAATAAAAAAAAAAAGGTAATGAAATAGCTTCAAAGAAATGTGTGTGTGTGTGAATTTATGTGTATACTGCTAACTGGGAACATCATCACAATGTTTATATAATGAAGTAGCAAAAACATGTTCTGCTCAAAATCCCAACTTGTCATTAAAAAAAAAACCCCTAAACCAAGCACACATTAATCCAGGCTGTGCAACATTATACACCATAGGTAAAATTAACTCATTCCATGCGGGGGGGACAAAACGCGGAGGTTCAGTTAGTGCCGGAGTAAAAGCACTGGTCTTGATATGTATAGGGGGTATATTTGTAAAAGTGAATGAAAAACAGTATTTCCTTGTACTTCCGTGTGCTTATTAAGTTTCAAAATATAACTAAATGTATGAAGATTTCATAAATGCAGAGTTTTTTAGGAAAAAAGAAGTAATGTGATATTTTTAGACAATAACTGTGTCCTACTTACCACTGGGTACCTCTAGATCTCGAGTATTTACCATCTGAGATCCCTAGAACTAACTATCAAAGTTGTCTTGTTTTGTTATGTTGCGTTCTCGCTAAAATAATTCCTGAAATTACCTTCTAACTACTTAGTTGTCTTATATGTCTAGATCTACTTGGGATACATTCAAGAACAGTGGTCTGGTCATGAGGCATGTCCATACCCCGTCTACATCACCAAAAATTGAAATTTCTCGGTCACAAATTTTTCACACTTGAATTGGTCATAACTAAGCACTCTTTCACCATTTTTTAAAAATGACATCCGCAGTTAACATGCGAACCAAAATGTGAACTGTAGTTATAGGAAATGAAACATATGGCAGTATACTGGCATAACACACCAAATTCAAAATCGACTATGGCAGTGTACTGGCATAAGGCATGGAAAGAGTTAATTCTGTCCAATCTTGCACACTATAAGTAAAACTGATTCTGTGCAACCTGAAATAACATGAAACAAAATTCATTCTGTGCAACCTTACGCACCATACTGACTTTGGGCAACCTTATACATCATAATTTAAGGTGTATAAGATTGTACAGAATCATAATGCAAAACTGATTCTGTACAATCTTATACACCTTAAATAAAGCCACTAATTCATATATTTGGGTTGTTTTTTTTTTTTAAGTTTCACCTAGATACTTCTGATGTGGTCAATAAATTAAAACAGAGAAAAAAATACAGAATGCAGAAAATATTTGACTGGCCAAAACAAAAATAAGGAACAGATACAAGAACTTTACTTTAAAAGAGAAAAGAACCAAAACACCTCCCTCATATCTATCTAATTATGTATGGGTCAATGTTATGTGAAGATCCTACAGAAACATCCTGCAACAAAAATCAACAAGAAAGTGCATGGACTTCACCAGTTCATTGATCATAATCACACAAATCATTTCTTTCAGTGTTTTTTTTTTTTTTGAGGGGATTATTTACATGTGAACAACAACTCTGTCATTTTTTTTTCAATACAGGATACAACAATCCATTATTTTTTTAACCCACTCTCTACAGAAAACACATTTTGTAACATTTCATTCAAGACAATATTGTAGACTTTGTTTAATTCACTTTTACTCCACCAGTGGTTCTCAAATCTTTTCAGCTCCATGCACCTTTTACACCATGTGTCAGAATATCCCCTCTCTCACATGCACACAACCCCCCCCCCCCAAATTCTCTTTTTCAAGACTGTCCAATTCAAATACTATGCATATAGTATTCCAACATTTTGTATCTGCAAATCACTGGTCCCATCCCCGCCCCCCCCCCTTCCAGAAGCCTTGAAATTCTCCCCCTTCCCAGTATTTCCCACTACTGTGAGCGCCTGTATTAGACTTTTCATTCTCATTATCAATGCTATATGACTAAGTATGATGATGATGATCATCATGTGCTGACAGTGAGTGTTGGTAATCATGCTCCTCCATAGATCTCAGTCCTTGATATCAGCTCAATTTGTGACTTTTTATTGTGCTATCATGTGAACTATCCATGAATTTTTTTTTCTCTTGGTCTTCCCCTGCCTCTCTTCCCATTTATCTCTCCTATCATTATAATGTTTTCAAGCCCTCCTCATCTCATTATATGTCCAATGAAAGACGACTGTTATAGATTTAATTAGGTCAGATGATCTTCTGCCTAGCGACTATGTTCTAAATAATGAAAACATCACGCTTTTATGGTTTCTGAACTTTCCCCGAGCTTGCATAAGAAGTGAGCTGCAATCTCAAGCCTCTGTATAAGCTGCGACACAATGTGTGTCATATCTGTTTTACCAAACTGCTGCACCACGGCCTTAACTCCTGTGAAGGACTTCAAGAAGGCAAGATCTAAGCTGAGAATGGCCTGCCATTCTGTGGGAAACTATCCTCTTATTTTATTTGTCTAATTCTACATACACAACACAAAAAATAAACAAAAACCAAAACAAAAAAATTCACAAAGATAAACCAAAATTATGTTTAACCTCTGACAGCAGCCCATTAATTTGCCTGGAAAGCTGCTGCAAGCTTTCTGTTGAAGCTGTTGTCCTGAGGATTGAAAAAAAAAAAAAACCCCACAAGATTATTACGTCATGACAAATACGACCAGTACACATTAATATCATGCACTCTTTTAACTTGTTTAATGTAAACTGCTTACTGCTGGTGTCAAGTTGTGCAAAATCTTCAATGGTACAAGCCATACAAAATGTCAAAAGGCAACTATAATTTTGCTCTAAAAATTATAAATTCAATACTGAAACATTACATGCCCAGAAGAACCACTATCAACAGTGTACCATACTGTGATACTGCTTGAGACACCTTCAATAAAAACACTGCAGTTTGCTCAATTCTGATGTGCTGTACATGCATGGCCTCAAACAACTCATGCAACAGGTCAACAAACTATAGATCTACATTTTGAATGTATTCCACACCCCACATATTCACCAGACCTTGCACCGTGTGATTATCATGTCTTTGGGCCCCTCAAGGGGATGGTGAGTGGAAACACGTTCAGTCCAGAGATAAAAATGAGATAAATGAGACAGTTCATAGGTGGCTACACAGTCAATCAGAAGTTCTTTTTTTTTTTTTTCCTCTCAAGGAATCTCAGCATTAATGAAGCAGTGACAGACTTACACTGAACACAGAGGGGACTATGCTAAAAAAGTGATAAGGCATTTTCAATCATATTTGTACATTTTATGTTAACAGAAAAAAAAAAAAAAAAACTGGTTTACTTTTTGACTCAGCTTCATATAAATAATTGTACAATACTAGGTTACAGTAGTACAACTTAATACACATTACCACACTAAGTAAATTTGTTCCTTATCTACTTCATACTGTCAAATATGTGGCCCATAATTTGAGGCCATAAGCGGTGGTGAGAGGTGGCAGGAATGCAGCCACGACATGAGCCGAGATTGCCGGATGACCATTTCTAGCAGCTGCGTGTCTGTCCTGACTTTCCCAGACTGCGCCATTGTAGGTTAACATACTCCACCTTTGACTGTCTGGGTGACCTTGTGTTATCAAAAATGGCAGCACTTACCTCAGCTCCCCATATGAGTGCCAGGTGAGGAAAATACTCCACTGTCTGAGCAGAAATTATGCAGATCATACACAGAATCGTTATGGAATGGCATATTCCATATCTATTTTCACACTGGAACCCCATCTCCCAATGAAAGTAATCCGAGTTTTCATATACCCAGACAAAAGACATAAAAAGTCATCTATGCCGTCCACCATCTTCTACTGTTAAGTCATGCACAAGCATTTCTAAAAGACTAGGCACACAAGCGTGGAAAATGAACTATCTCAAAAAAACAACAACAAACAAACACCTGTTTCAACCTGTATTCACAAAAAAACACTTATCCATGTACACTTTACAAGATGTTTCATTTCTATTACCTAAAGCTACTATCTGGTTCTCCCCTGTTTACATCAAGTCTACTGGCACCTATTGCTACAGCAGGTCCCTCACTCTGGAATAAAATAAAATTGAAAGAAAAAAAAAATTGAAAGCCTATATATTTTTGCAAGCATTGTAGAAACACATAAACATAATGTAAGTCATCAGACACTGTTATGTCTAAAATAACAGTTAAACAATCTCATTAACTCTTTCCCTGCCTGTCGTCAGATATCTGACGCTTCTGTTTTTTACGTGGTCACAGTCGTCAAAAACTTGGCGCTTGATTTGTTTCATTAAAACACTGGTGTAACGTTTAGATTGTAAATATTTAGTGTGCATGTCCAGTGACCTTTTTCATCATGGCCAAAAACGTGGTTAGTAACAAGCGATGTCAAGCGAAAAAAGAAGAGAAACATTTAGAAATTTCAATTTTTTGGTGATGTAGATAGGGGTATGGACATGGCCTGTGACCAGACCACTGTTCTTGAATGTAACCCAAGACATACTAGATGACTGGAGATGTAGTAGAAGGTCATTTCAGACATTATTTTAGCGAGAATGCAACATAACAAATCAAGACAACTTCGACAGGTAGTTCTGGGCATCTCAGATGGTAAGTACTCTAGATCTAGAGGTACCCGATGGCAAGTAGGACACAATTATTGTCTAAAAATATTACATTACTTCTTTTTTCCTAAAAAACTCTGCATTTATAAAATCTTCATACATTTAGTTATATTTTGAAACATAATAAATACATGGAAGTACACGGAGATACTATTTTTTATTCAATTTTGCAACTATATTCCATATAAATATCAAGAGCCGCACTTTTACACCAGCACCCAACTGAACGTCCGCTTTTCTTCCTGTGGCACGGGAAAAAGTTGTAACCACACATTCCATCCACTGTATCCATTCCTACATGAAACCATAAATTATCACATGTTCAAATGTCCAGCAGCACTACATGACATCAGAACCGCTCTTATTACTGTGCAACCAGACAGTTATAACATTAAAAAACTGCACAGTGTCAACAACAACAAAATGGTGGAAGAAGAACTGAAAGTATGATTAAATCACAATTCACTGAAATTATAATTAAATCCTGATATTCCTCACTGGATCTTGATATTCCCTCAAAAAATAACATCAATATTCAGATCAAAAGAGCAAATTCTTGGATACACATCGCACCTTCTCCCCTTCCAAAAAAAAATTACCCTGGAAATTATAATTATTACAGAATATCCTTTCATACATTTTTGTAAAACTCTTCTAATCACACCTCACTGTAGGCTTATGATTTTATATTTAGGTGGAATACAATACAATAACCCCTCTCCCACACCCAACCTTCAAGCAAAATCCTTTCCACTGTGTAAAATGCTGTAGCTACAGTCGGATAGACAAATGAAGGACAGCCGACAGAACTAGAATTTTATAACTAGATACCTGAAAAAAAAAAATAACTGACAAAAATGCTAGCCATAACAGTGCATTTCACCAAAGGATATTAGCTGTAGCAGTGAGAAATAATGTATGAGACTTTGCAAGTTTTACTTATAATTTAATTAATACTCATCACTTTGATTAGACCAGCTGTCCTGTATGGATCAGAAACGTGGACCACTACAAAACAGGATGAAGCACAGCTACAGATCTTTGAAAATAAAATCTCAAGAAGAATTTCTGGACAAATTAAGAGATCCTATATCACAAGAACGGAAAGTTAGAAATAAAACACAAAAAAACACACGCCATTCCAATCTCCACTTATAACTCAGTCAGTCAGTCATTTGCATGTCTCTTGCGGAAATTTGCCTCCCTAACAGCTCTCTTGCAGGCCTCTCAGTTGTAAGCAATATGCCCTGCTGCTGACTTATAACTACCATTATGAAAAACAACAGACTAAGATGGCTTGGACACTAGGAGAGGGTGGACAAGAACAGACAGACAAAAAATGGCTTATACAGAAGTGATAAATGGAGACAGACCATGAGGCAGACCAAGAAAATGATGGTGTGACAACCTGGAAGAAAACCTACAAGCTCTTGGAGTGGAAACTGGCCAGAAAAAGACTAAGAACGGAGAGGAATGAAGACAAGTCCTGTCTGCAGTAATGAGCCACAACAGCTTGGAAAGCTGAATGAATGAATGTACTTATAATTTGCTATGTTTCATTATACCTTGCTCACAACCGAGAGGCCTACAGGAGTGCTATTAGGGAGGCAAAGTTCTGCAAGGGACATGCAAATGAATGAATTCATTATATCTATCTGTCCATTCACAAATTACAAAGGCTTACTCTTGGAGGTTCCGGAGAAACAGTGCGCTCAAATCTGCCCACATTTCCATGTTCTTTTGATGCTTTTGGCTCTGATGACTCTCGAGTTCTGGACACACTACGAGCTCTTTCTGACTTCTGGAACTGCTTCAGCTAAAAGTAGAAATAAACTCAGTACAAACAACTGATCCCTAGTTCTGAATAAAAGCAAAAAAGATGTAATGAAAATCTACAGGAACAACTAACTAAAATGTTTCTTTGAATCAGTGGTAGTCTGAAGAAAGTGGGGTCTTATCAATTTGCAGCACAGAAAACTCTAAAGAGGAGGCAGTTACCAACAGATCCTAGACCTAGAAATGCTTTCAAATATTTTCTGCTGGTGCCAATGTTGTTTGCAAGTAAGATTTTTATATAGCAACAAACTTAAATCCTTGGCAAGCAAGAATGTGGTGAAGAACTGGCAATGAAGGCATCAAACCAAATTGCTGTGATGGGTTTTCTTACTTCCTAAAGGAGACAATACATTAAAAAAAAATCTTTCTGTAGGCTTCGCTACAAGGACCACAGTGATCTATGCCCTGGGCCTGTATTGTAATAATCTTTCATGAGATGCACAATGTGAAGGCAGTACAGGTTTTTATCAGTTTTGTACTGCTGGTCCTGATGACAATGTAACCTCTGCCCCCATATGTAGTACCATACCTCTAATGTATATCACTGAAATGAAATCAAGATTTTCCACATGTCCCAACAACTAATTATGTCAGTCCGCAAGAACAGCGAAGAGCAGAACCTCTATCTTAATGCAAAGAAAACTAAATTGATGACAACTGACAAAACAAACAAGGCAACTGAAATATGTATCAATGAGGAAAAACTGGAAGAAGTGGAGAGTTTTGAATATCTTGGATCGCTACTAACTAATAATGGAGATACAATGAGGGAAATTAAAAGGAGGACATCTATCGTTCTTCAGAAAGTAAAACAAATAAAGAATCTGTGGAGAGGAGCAGACAGAACTACAAAAATAAGATTTTTAAGGGCATGCATCTTTCCCATAGCAACATATGCCTGTGAGACCTGGACACTTAACAAAACAGCTAAGAAACACACAAATGCCTTTGAATGTAAATGCTACAGAAGAGTTCTCCAAATATCGTGGACACAAAAAAGAACAAATATATCTATACTACAAGAGCTTAATATTGAAGAAGGCTGGCTAGTGAAGAGGATTAAAGAGAGAAAACTTAAATATTTTGGACACATTAAACATCACGATAATTTAGAGAAGACCGTATTGGAAGGATACATAATGGGAAAAAGAAAAAGAGGAAGACCAAGACGAAGATGGCTGCAAGACATCGTTGACGATCTGGAGATGGATGCAACAGCAGCAGGCCATCTTGCTCACAACCGAGAGGCCTACAGGAGTGCTGTTTGGGAGGCAAAGTTCCGCAAGGGACATGCAAATGAATGAATGAATGAACCCAACAATGCACTCAGTTTGCTAATCCTCTAAAAATGGGTACCAGAGAAATCTTGGAAGGTAAAGCGGCCAGGCGTGATACTGACTACATCACACTTTCATGTGCTGAAGGTCACGGAAAATACAGGCCTAACACCGTATTCCCCAATATGCCTTAATGGCATGGAAACGGGAAATTTACCTTTACTTTACCCAACAATGCACTGGTGATAAATGCTACTAATATGCAGCTATTCCCCCATGTGGCATCCGGGACCTGGGCACATGCCTGGGAAGCAAAGAATAAGACCACTGTACCCTACAACGCATGATTGTAAAAGGCAACTAAGGAGGGTTTGGCATAGGGTCAGGAACCCTATCTGGTAAAAAAAACCCATCAGACTGCTACAGAAACAGAAGCAAGGGAAAAAACAAATGCAGGTGGATGGAGAAATGCTTTAAAAAGGCAAAGGACAGGCATTTGTGGAAAACCCTTGTGCCCTTGGCACTTACGGTTCAGAAAGAGAGAGAGAGAGAGACAGAGAGAGAGACAGAGAGAATATGCAGCTATTACTTTGCCAATGTGCAGGTATGGGGGTACAGCCAATGCACTGTGCCAGGGTCTAGATAGTTTCCCTGCTTTAAGGGAGGACCTGGATAATGATTTCCCCCTTTTCTAGAGGTAGGAGAGACCACAAAGGATGAAAATAAAAAAGCCAATCAAATGTGTAACCTGGGGGGGGGGAGAGAAGAGAAATAGTTTCACCTGCTTACAAAATTATTCTCTGAGGCCTTGTCAATAGATATAAATGTTCAAACTGTCTTTGCTTTTTAAAAAAATGTATCCACTTTAGACTGCAATGAAACTGCTATTCTGTGGGATTGAACCTCACATAACATCTTATTTTCCATTCCTCACCAACAGCTTCTTTGTGCAGTTAGTTGTGGTGTACCTCATTCTGCTGGGATATCCTCTGTCTTCAAAGGCTCTTTTTCCCAATACTAACAGTCCTGCTCTGTCTTGAAAGGCTGTTTTCCCTGACACTAATAGTCCTGCTCTGTCTTCAAAGGCTGTTTTCCCTAACACTAATAGTCCTGCTGTCTTCAAAGGCTGTTTTCCCTCACACTAATAGCCCTGGTCTGTCCTCAAAGACTGTTTTCCTTCACACTAATAGTCCTGCTGTCTTCAAAGGCTGTTTTCCCTAATACTAATAGTCCTGCTCTGTCTTTAAAGGCTGTTTTCTCTAACACTAATAGTCCTGCTCTGTCTTCAAAGGCTGTTTTCTCTAACACTAACATTCCTGTTGTTTTGAAAGGTTGTTTTCCCTAATACTAATAATCCTGCTCTGTCTTCAAAGGATATTGTCCATGCTACTAATTGTCCTGGTCTGTCTTCAGAGGCTGTTTTCCTTAGAAACAGTAAACTAGTGGTGACTGGATGGCTCTGAAGATCTTCCACTGTGATGCGGTCGAGTTGATTTGTGTTATGTAGTTTCCTCCTTTTGCATGATGCAGAAACTGCTGTATGTTGCATGCTCTGCAGTCATTTTATGTGTTTGCTGGCAGTGGTGTGCAGGGCTGTGAAGTCAAGAGTCAGTGGTAATCTTTGTCAATAGAACATCTATGGAGAAGGTGAACAATTTTTAAAAATTATGGAGTCTGCGTCTATATAACTGTGCCATATATGAAGGACTTGGAGTCAAAGCTGAAGCTGGAACCAGATGATATCAAAACAGAAGAGTCAGAGGTTTGCAATGCAGACTGCATAGCTCTGGATGTACACCTCCCCTCTCCCTTTTGAAATTTCTGCTCTGGACTCTGCAGCTTAAGGTATGCGAGAATGTCTTCTTCTTCAGCTTTCTGAACCATTAAGGCTCACTGCTACATATAAAGTTCGCCTCCATTCCTAATCTTCTCTCTCCAATTGGTGACACCAAAGTCTTTTATATCCTCTTCTATGTTGTCTTTCCATCTGTCTTGGTCTACCTCTTGGTCTTGTTTCCATCATATCCTGTGCATACACTGAAAAGACTTTTGATTTAAATATTACTTGCCATAGGCGTGTTCTTTAAAATACAAATTAGTATCCGAATAAGCGAAAAACACAAAAGCCGTCCGTGATTACAATTCTATACAACATCAAACCAACAGTGCCGACTGTCTAAATCGATTGTAAACAAATCCTTATACGTAAGCGGTGAGATTGAACACGATTTTATGCATCCACTATACACACACTGTGTTTAGCATAAAATAAATGACACTTTACCAGCGGTTGACAATTGCCGAACAAATGAAAAAGAAGCCTGCTAACCTTTTTCTTGGCAGCCGCAATCTTTTCCTTCTTGTCGCTGTCCGCCATGTTGGAAATTACTTGCGCAGTGAAGATTTGACACGCAAGCTCTACTTCCGCGAACGTCTACAAAAAATATCAATTTTTCGAGTGCATTACAATTAAACGAAACAAAACACTGTTTGACAATGCACACAGGTAAATTAGAGTTGTTTTAAAGATTAAAATTAACACAGTAAAAATAACTGAAGCGAGAATTCGAGCAGAGTAGTGTAAACTGTCGATTTATTGTGGTCTTATGACAAAAATACTAACTTAAATAATAATAACGAAGTGGTTGGTGTGTTCCACTCTTCTAGCGAAGGTCGGTAAATGTTCTCAAAAGAATGATGCGGTGCTATATTTCCATTGTCATTAAAAAAAAATATCTGAAATTCCCCCATACGATAATTGCGTACAGAAAAATCCCCATATGAAAAAGTTATCACACGGAAAACTGCCCACACAGAAAATTCCTCACATGGAAAATTATTCACAAAGAAAAATCCTCACACTGAAAGGAAATGGCTCAGGTTCAACAACTGTTCAAAAGGAGTATTGTGGGCATACAATTTAGGTGTTGAGACATACTATTAATATTAATGAAGGGGGGAGAGGAATAACTCATGTGGCGTTAACAGATTATGGTACAAACGGTAAGTTCCAAGAGCTTAGTTACGCAGTCAACAATGAACACAGACAAAGCAACAGAATATACCAGATAATCGCACAACTCGCATATATTTTACTGCGAAAAGAAACATAAATATGTGAGCGTTGTTCAGTGTGAGCCATTTTATGTGTGAGGAATTTTCCGTGTTGTGATTTTTCGACGTGGGGAATTTTCTTGTGAGTTTTTATGACTGGCAATTTGTGTGTGGGCATTTGCCTAAAATTGTCAACATCATAAAGGATTTCTACAATGGATATGTTTGTGCAGTCAAAATAGAAGAAGGGATGAATGAATGGTTCCAGATTGAAACAGGTGTGAAACAAGGATGTATACTGTCTCCTTTACTTTTTTGTAATTGCAATAGACTTCATAATGAAAAAAATTCTGCACAGGTAACATAGGTATTGACTGGGTACATGAGACCCAACTAGAAGATCTTGATTTTGCTGATGACATAACTCTTATCAGTAACAATGTGAATTCCATGCAAGAAAAAAAAGATAGCCTGTCTTCACTGGCTAGCAAAACAGGACTTGAAATTAACAAGAACAAAACAAAAATAATGAAAATTCCCATTATTCTAAATGAAAAATTCACATAGAAGGGACAGATATTAAAGAAGTCAATCAATTTGCATATCCTGGCAGCTACATAGACCAGGATGGCGACACCAGAAAGGAAGTTAGAATTGCAAAAGCATCATCAGTCTTCAAGAATCTTGAGAACATATAGCATTCAAAAGTTATAAGCACAAAATCCAAGTTAAGACTATTCAATTCAAATGTAATATCCACCCTCATTTATGTATGTGAAAGCTGGAAAATAACTAAAGAAATAGACAAGAAATTAGACTCTTTTGAAAACAAATGCCTAAGGAAAATACTCAGCATCAAGTGGAACGAATTCAAGAACAATGCAGAGATAAGACAGATGACTGAACAACAACCAGTCTCATGGGGGGAATTAGGAAAAGAGATGAGCATATGTTGGTCACGTGATGAGAAGAAACAGTCAGAGAATCCCAAAACAAGCTATAAAATGGAACACAGACCAAATAAAAAGAGGCAAACCGCATGAAACTCTGAAGAGGACATTGTTAAGAGAGACCAAATTAATAGGCATAAAATCTCTTGATGAGGTTGAAATACTCGCCGAAGACAGGAAAAATTGACGAACTACCTTGCGAGCCCTACGTGACCTTTAACGGCACGGGAAGGATATCTTTTATAAGATTTGCCTGATCACCCTATCGTAGGAGTCCAGACAAAAATTTTAAGAACCCCTATAACAAGGTTTTATCAAAATTTGGATCGGCACTGTTTGGCAAGTCGTCATCGTTCAGTGTGCGAATAAATTCCCGCAAGGCGACAACAAATATGGCGTCTACTAGCAGACTGTAAGTTTTTAATTGATAACTACACTTTCTTTATGTAGAACATATAAATATTTAAAATGTTCTTACTTTTCTATTTATTTTAAATAGAGGAGCATTTTATATAAACACACGAAGAAGAGGCGCTTTACGTGAGCTCTTTGTTTTACTGAGGGTGTGAAAGCTGAAGAATATGACATCGTGTGCGGGGCTTTGAGAAATTATTTTTGGTAGAAACACATACACACACACTCTCTCTCTCTCTCTATGTGTGTGTCGCGCGTTCTCTCTCTCTCTCTCGCTGTCAGTCTCTTTCTATCTATCAAATGCCATGCCTACTGGCGTTGGCGGTCATAACTCTCCACAACTTTGTGTTGCGTCTATGAGTTGTTCTAGCGTCCTCTGTTCATGCCATCTTGCCAACCCATTCAGGATTTTTTTTTCTCTTGGTCTGCCTCGACCTCCTTTCCCCACTAACTTTCCTGTTGTTGCGATGTGTTCTAGTTTACCCTTTCTTATGACATATTTTCATGACTGTCTTTAGGTGACTGTAATTTTCTCAAAATTTCGTCATTTGATTTTCTTGCCGTTCATTATGTTCTCTCAATCTAGCTATCTCTTTTTTTCTCAGGATGTAAGACTGGTCTGCATGCCCAATTCTTTATCCTTTAAAAATAAAGATCATTCTCTTTCCAACCCCCCCCCCCCAGATCTAGCTCTCTCTCGTTCTCTTCTCCCCCCCCCCCCCCCTTTCCACAACACACACAAAGAGCAGAGGAGTTGTTATATATTAAGGAAGCACCCATTCCTCTACAACAGTTAATCCTGAACATCAGGTGGCAATAATTCTACACCAGTTGTGTGAACAGCCAGCATGACAAGTGAAACAGAAGCAAATGAGATATGATAAGCCAGCATGACAAGCAAATGACACGTCGAGGTCTTCCGGTGAGAAAGTCCAACTCTAGACTAAACTGGTGCAACGAAAACCACGGTGTCACACAATCCTGCTTCTGATACTTACCAAGAATGCAGGCTCAAGCCTTGCGATTACTATGAACTTCTTGTGGTCCTTTCGGGATCTCGTGTGGTCCTTTTTGGGACCACACGGGGGACCACAGGTGTAAATTCAGTAGGATCACAGTGTGGTCTTGGTGGTAGAAGCGAACGAAGAAGAAGAAGAAGCAAATGAGATATGATAAGATGAAGCATATTTTCTAGTCGTCAGGGGGGGCAAAAGAGGAAGCACCTGTTTATGCCTCTATTAAAAAGAGGAACAGACAGAACTACAGAAATAAGATTTTTAAGGGCATGCATCTTTCCCATCGCAACATATGCCCGTGAGACCTGGACACTTAACAAAACAGCTGGAAACACATAAATGCCTTTGAATGTAGATGATACAGAAGAGTTCTTCAGATATCATAGAAACAAAAAGGAACAAATACATCCATACTACAAGAACTTAACATTGAAGAAGATTGGCTAGTAAAGAGGATTAAACAGAAAACTTAAATATTTTGGACACATTAAACATCATGATAATTTAGAGAAGACATTCTTGGAAGGGTACATAATGGGAAAAAGAAAGAGAGGAAGACCAAGATGGCTGCAAGACATCGTTGATGATCTGTGAATGGACACATCAGCAGCAGGGTATCTTGCTTACAACTGAGAGGCCTACAGGAGAGCTGTTAGGGAGCAAAGTTCTACAAGGGACATGTAGAATACCTGCATTCAGGTATTTGGCCAAAAGAATGGAAAAGAACTATATTCATACCACTGCCAAAAAAGGGTAACCTGAAATTATGCACAAACTACAGAACTGTTGCCCTGATTAGTCATGCCAGTAAAATTCTGTTAAAAATCATATTGGGTAGACTTCATAAGAAAATAGAAGAAGAAGTCAATATGGTCCAAGCTGGTTTCAGGCAAGGAAGAGGATCAAGAGATCATATATTCAATCTAAGATTAATAATAGAGAAATGCAGAGAGTTTAATGTGAATCTATATTTATCCTTTATAGACTACTCAAAGGCATTTGATTGTGTACAACACCAGAAACTTTGGAAATAATGGAAAAAATGGGATTTCCAACACATTTGATACAATTAACATCACTGTTGTATCTAGACCAACAAGCAGCAGTAAGAATAAATGGTGAAACAACAACTTGGTTTGTTATTCCAAGAGGGTGTAAATCTTCTTTTAGGTTGTCTTGTAATTGTTGCCTATGTCTACCATTTCATCTGTTCCCTTTCATCACTTCTGTTTAGGCCATCTTTGTTTGTCTATCCTCTTCCATTCTCTCTAAATGTCAGAGCCACCTCAGTCAGTTGTGTTTTTCATAATGGCTGTTGAAGGGAGAGATTTAAACAATATGTTCTTTGTTAGTTCTTATGTTCTGTTGTTATGTTATAGGGTCTCTTATTAATTTTTCTCAGGATTATATTCTCAGATTTTGTTTGTAATGAATGAACAGGTAAAATACATTACCAGATGTTACTACCAAATGATGTATTAGCACATTCCACATTCCTTGTGATGTTTTTATCACAAGTAACTCCACTATGGTCCCAGCTGTGAAAAACTTACAAATACAGGGAGTTGTACAACTACAGAGATGCAGATGAAGCCACTGACAGTAATTATTGAGGAAAGACGCTGGCGATGGTTGGGACATGTGCTCCGAATGACTGATAACTCACTACCAAAAACAGCACTAAGATGGACACCACAGGGGAACAGAAGTAAGGGTAGATCAAAAGAGACATGGAGAAGAACAACAGAGAGGATGTTGAGCAATAGAGGGCTCACCTGGGCAAGAGCAGAAAAAAGGCAAAGGACAGGCATTTGTGGAAAACCCTTGCGGAAGCCCCATGTGCCCTGGGCACTTAAGGTTCAGAGAGAGAGAGAACAATGAACCAGATGAGAACATGCAGAACAAAATATCCGACAGGAGACCATCTTGTGTGAAAACCCAGAATGGGGACCTTATAATCAAGCATCCATGCATGGTGACTGTGCAGGCCTGGCCCAGTTAGTCAGACTGAAGGAGATGCAGTATCCTGTTGGTGGAGGTAGGATAGGGCTTGGCCAGATGTGGCCATGCGGTCTCTCTAGCATAGTCATCTTTGTTCCCTGCAGCCAATAACAGCACCATCAGCACACAGACTTGAGAATGTCTGTGTTATAGATCAGAAGCTTCTGTTTGCCTTATGAAGACAGCATTGAATTTTGTACTGTTAAGTACAGCATATAGAGCAGTTTTCCAGCACTCACTGGGGGGGGGGGCCGGGGACGGCAACTTTGAGATGAAGGATTACTGGTCACTTGCTTAGGGCAGCCACCATGATATGTGCAGGGTGGGTTTTTTATTTTATCCCAACAGAAAAAAAGCAAAAAAAGAACTCTTGCCTGCCATGGTTCAAACCCATGTCTTCCAGGTGAGAAACCTGTATTCAAAGTTCATGGCCATGCCACCCTCAGAGTTTTTAGTCACTATAAAGTTGAGCGACTGAATGTTTACAAAGAATTAGAAGGTTTCTTTGGCCGGATGCCATAAAAAAATAACATCTTGTTGGCAGAAATGCAGATGAAGCCACTGACAACAATTATTGAGGAAAGACGCTGGTGATGGTTGGGACATGTGGTCCAGATGACTGATGACACACTACCAAAAAATAGCACTAAGATGGACACCACAGGGGAACAGAAGTAAGGGTAGACCAAAGGAGACATGGAGAAGAACAACAGAGAGGATGGTGAGCAATAGAGGGCTCACCTGGGCAAGTGTGGGGGGGGGGGGAAGGCAAAGGACAGGTGTTTGTGGAAAACCCTTGCCTGAAGCCCCATGTGCCTTGGTCACTTAAGGTTCAGAGAGATAAAGTTGAGTAGTTTGTTCACATAACTTAATGAATTACATCACATTTGTTTCTTTTCATCTTTAAGCTGTTCATTTGCACCCTGTAATATTTCAGTTACAAACTGAACACATACCACCATGTACTAACATAAACTGTGGTCATCTTCTGTTTTGTGACCACACATGGAACTATAAATCACCATCTGTTTGATTGTTCAGCCTTCTACAGGGCTACCATAGCCTCTCTTTTTTGCTCAGTGACCTGACTATTACAGTATAGCATGTGGAGGAAAATGCAAGCAGAGACCTCTTCATGGCATTGTACCAAAGTATAAGAGCACAAACATAACTTACTGTGTAATAACAAGACAGTCTTGTCTCATCATTTATGTTAATGATTTATGTGTGATGGAGCATTGAGGGCATTTTTTAAAATTGATAATTGTTTATAATACAGACTCCCAGCGCAGATAATCTGCAGAGAGCATCCAGATGCCCCTTTGGTTGAAGACTACCACGCTGGTGATATGATTTGTTCTTGTTGTGGTTTGGTGGTTGGAGACAGGTGATTACTTTGCGTACTGTAACCTTTTTTTTTTTTTAATCTGACTTTTAATAATTTTTTTTTAAATTTTAGTTTCGGGCATCTATATCTCTGTGGATTGATTGAGTTTTATTTGTAACTGTTTTCTTTTAATTGGACCAAGCTTGTCAAGAAGAAAAAGTGGACAAGGTGTAATGACAAGTGCATGGACAGAAATGTCAAGATACAGGACAGGCTAAATGGGAAATAGAGAGAGATGCCAAAGGCAAGGTTAGGCGGAGAATTATCGTGCTCCAGGATATGTTGATAACAGTGATGATGAATTCTTCAGGCTGAAGCTTATTCATTTTTTTCTTCCTCTGACAGATCATTCATGAAAATTTGGACAGATAGAGAAAACTAAATGAAGGCCTTATGCTCTTTTACAAACACTCTTCCAGCAATGACCGCAACCTCAGTGGTCTCATCAAGTCTTTTTTTTTTTTCCCTTGCTTTCAGTGATCCTAATTTCATCAATTATATCTGTACTTATTATTAATTACTGTGCTCAGAATTGATATGAGATAGTGGTTTCTGGATTTTTCATATTTTTATGAAGTTGATACAGAATGTTATTTTGCTTTATGAGTTTTTTTTTTTTTTTTAGTTCTCCGCCAGGTATATGTGTGCAAGGTATTAAAACTTCTGTACTTGATTTATTTTGTTTTAGTATGGCAATTTCTTCTCATAGAATTTAACTTATTATTTATTCATCTTCATTCACTACTGGTTCAAGCCCCATGTAGAATTTTATATATAAGGAATTTATATAATTGTATAATGTTAATATTATTGTTATTATATAATGTTATATAATTGTAATATGTAATTATTAAAATTGGCTGTAGCAAGGTGATGGTCCACAATGCGATCACCAGGTACCTGTTGGACGGTACTATTTCAGACACAAAGAGAAGTGTACATCCCAGAAAACATCTCCTAGAGATGACCTGGTAATCAAATCCGTCGTTTCAGGCTCTCAAACAGCTTCATGTAAGAAGATCCGATCTGTTTTGCTTTCTAGAGGTGTTGATGTGAATCGGAGGACTGTGTCTCGCAGATTAGTTGATGAGTTTTACTGAAGTCACACAGACCTGCCCGAAACCAACATTGACACCAGAAATGAGAAGGAAGCGCCTGGAATTTGCTTTAAAGTATGAACATTGGGTTGAAGAGAAGCGAGGAAAGTGTTATGTTTTCTGATGAATCAGAATATATTCCATGTAAGGAATTTTAATGAAAATACGGGACAGTAGAAGCTAGAATAGAGAAAGAAGAAAAACAATTAAGAACACCGAATTTATTTTTTTGCTATCATTTGGTTCCCAATATGCCTTAATGGCATGGAAACGAGAATTTTACCTTTTTTTGTTTTTCAGGGTAATTGATGTAGGATCAGAATGGAGAACGTTTAGTAATGAAAAAAGTACAACTGATAATTCCCGTGTTGGTGCTGCAGAGGTAAGAATGTTTATTCTTTCATTTTTTTTTTTTTTTATAAATATGTATTACCATACCTAAAACTGCTGCTTAGCCATCATTCCTTTGTCAAATCATGCTTCAGAGATCTTGGTGGACTGACCAAATGTCATAGAAAAAGAGAAGCATTTGAATTGATTGGAAACACATGGCACTTACAGTGATGGGCAAGCTTAAGATCACCTAGTAAATAATTGATATTTCCATATTATTATGGAGTATTGCATCATCTGCTATTTTAAGGTGCATTAATTGCAATTATCACAGTCTGTTGTATCATCTTTATATTATAAACTGTGAAAACACACTGTTGTTGTTTTCAGTGCCATTTGATTGTTTCAACTGGATTGTCTGGATTTTATGTTCAGAAGAAAATGGGAGGGAAAAACTGACACTTTCCACCATTCAAAGAGCACAGATAGTAACATTACGTGAAGGGTGCACAGAATGTGATATATCTTCTTCTTCTTCTTCTTCTTCGTTCGCACTGTCTGTCTATATCTGCAGTCCTGTCTCTTGGATAAATTTCACTGTTTTTTTGTAATTCATGTATGGAACCACAGAGCATATCTTCTTTAGTGGTTTCACTGGGCCAGTAATTATTTCTCAGTGACTCATAGTTGATGCAGTTCTGGAGGATATGTTCCACAGTTTGGGGCACCTGGGCACATGTACACAGATTAGTAGTACCAACCTTAAACTTTGTATACATATGACTTCGGAGTCGGCTGTGTCTTGTTCGGAGACGGAAGATGGTGACTTGTTCCTTTCTGTTTAGCATGTGATAGTCATCACGTGGTGGTGTTTGTGGCTTCCTGTAGGTTTTTATCATGCTTTTCTTCTGATTATAAGTGATTGGTATGTCTGGTTGCTCCATTTCAGTGCCCTCTTTGGCCAGTTGGTCAGCTTTCTCATTGCCTGGTATCCCACAGTGGGAGGGAATCCATTGCAAAGTGACTCCATGTTGTAAGCCAATTTTTGACAAGGCATCCTTAAGGTCTGGTAGTTTGTTGCACTGAAGAGCCTCCAGTACTGATCTTGCATCTGTGAGAATTACTACAGGACATGTATCAATTCTGGAGTCTGATAGTTTTTCAACTGCAGCAATAATTGCCCTAACTTCTGCATCAAAGTTGTTGCAGTATTTACCAGTGGGTATGGAAATCTTGTCAATGGTGTTGTTTGGATATTCAATATATGCTCCTGCCCCTCCATTCTTTATGGCATTATGTGCAGATCCATCTGTATACACACGTATCCAGGTGTCACATGGATATTTGTCATCTAGAACACTAAGTGTGGCTGTTGATCTTACAAGACTGCTCTGCATCTCACCATTCTGCACACCTTTCACTTCAGTCTGAATAGATATTTGTGTATAATCTGCTTCTTTCCATGGTGTATGCTCTGGTACAGATGATAATGGAGCGACTACAGTTGGAAGGTCAGGTATCAGCTTACGCATACGCTTGGCCTGATGAATGAAGCTGCTTCTTTTAAGCCGTCCTAATGCCAAGTTATTGAATCTCTCCTTCAGGGGATGGCTTACAGAGCTAAGGAATTTTTCTCTCATGGTCATGACCTTTGTGTCTCTACGTTCCTTTAGCGCTTGAACACCAACTATTTTCTGCATTTCTACTATTGGTGTGGACCTCATGGCACCTGTGATAATCCGTAGTGACTGATTTTGAACCTTGTCTAGATTATGCAGCGTAGTGTTTGATGCTGTGCACCAAGATGTTGAGCCATATTCTAAATGTGGTAGAATACTTTGCTGATATACATTCTTGAGGATTCTTTCACTAGTGATATATCTGTTCGAATTGGCTGTAGCAAGATGGCGGTCCACAATGCAATCACCAGGTACCAGTTGAACGGTACTATTTCAGACACAAAGAGAAGTGGATGTCCTAGAAAAACATCTAGAGACGACCTTGTAATCAGATCCATCGTTTAACACTCTCCTACACCTTCATGTAAGAAGGTCCAATCTCTTTTGCTTTCTAGAGGTGTTGATGTGAGTCGGAGGACTGTGTCTCGCAGATTAGTTGATGAGTTTGTACTGAAGTCACAAAACTTGCCTGAAACCAACAATGACACCAGAAAATGAGAAGGAAGCACCTGGAATTTGCTTTAAAGTATGAACATTGGGTTGAAGAGAAGCGGGGAAGTGTTATTTTTTCTGATGAATCGTTTCAGCAGTTTGTAATACATTGACATCATATAAGAAGGCCTCAAGGAAAGAGATATGATGAAAAATACACCATACAGACAATGCAACATCCACCAAGCCAGATGATGTGGGGTGCAATATCAAAGTCTTAAACTGCTGGTTTATACTTCTTGGACCCTGGAACGATGATGAGTGGTCAAAAGTACCTAGAGCTGCTAAAGGAGAAACTGGAGATATACATATGGACATATATTCTTGCACGATATTCATGCATGATGGTACCCCATGCCACAGAGCAAAAATCATACAGCAGCACCTTCAGAAGATCAAGGTCAGAATGCTGGAATGGCCTGGAAATAGCCTGCACTTGAACCTTATTGAAAATTTATGGGCCCATATGAAAATTAAGGCTGCAGACAAACAATAATCCAGTGCCAAGACGCTTATCGAAATCATTAAGAGCGTTTGGATCCATGGCATCTCAAATGATTATTGTCAAGAACTCATCTTCAACATGTCTTGACACATCCAACCAGTCACAAGGCAAAAGGTGTATATATCCCTTGTCTTTGAGCGCTGGCAACTAGCTGCAGTTATGGATCTGCTAAGAATTTGATAAAACTGTGGGGGTTTTGTCCCTTGTTGACAGAGTTCCTGATTTAGTATGCGCAAAAACTTAAATGCTGGAGGAGGAGAAGGAGATCACAAAGAAAAAGTAGTAGAAGAAGAAGAATTGGGGGGGGGGGGAAATAACAGTATATTGCTGATTGCCTTCATGGTGCTGATCTGAGCACTGCAGTATCTGTTTCAGGGACAGTTTGGTAAGTTTTAATTGCCTTGAGACTAGATGCTCCAGCCACTCTATTTTAACAAATCCTCTGCTACTTCCTGTACTGCTTCCTTAACTCTGCCATTCCATTCAGAACAAACGTTCATTAAGAAAAATCAGCATCAGGATTGGTAAGTACAATACACTGCTGGCGAAACTCTTCGAATGCCGTGCGTGGAGTGAAGCTCCTCCCAGTCAAGGAAGAAAATGCGGAAAAAGAAATAAGGGTTGCTGTGCGGTGCCGATGTGAAAAGGTGAAGGAAAGGATCAAGTGAAATTTAATCGGTATGTCCAGTAGTATCGCTACAAGAGCTACACATACCATGGCACCTCTACCCTGAGGTCGGCCACGTCTGAAATACACCTACACTGGTGAAATATGCCTAAACTGGCACACACCAGGGTGAAATTTGATGGCCAGGCATGTCACGCCACCTCTGCTCTAGAGGTCGGTCACGCCCGATATACATCCATACTGGTGAAATATGCCTAAACCGGCTCATACCAGGGGTGAAACTTGAAGGCTAAGCATGTCGAGGTACCTCTGCTCTAGAGGTCGGTCATATCCCAAACACGCCCATACTGGGATAATATGCCTAAACCAGCTAAACCCAGGGGTGGAAGTCACTAGTGGCGAGGACTCGTCCTCCTGGACAAAAGCTCCATCCTGGTCACAACTAGGAAGGGTAGCGGCCATGACCACAAAATGCTGAAGTCGGAGACACTGGACCAGGGCAGTCTAGATAGGCAAACACCTCTCACCCAGCGGGGATGTATGCGTATCCTAATCGCACTGAGGTTTTCCGGTGAGAAAGTCCAACACTGGGCTGGATGGGCAACCACCTCTCACCTGGCGATGATACATGGGTATCTCAAAACACGTCGAGGTTTTCCGGTGAGAAAGTCCAACTCTGGCCTGGGTGGGCTACCACCTCTCACCCAGCGGGGATATACTGATATCCAAAACACGTCGAGGTCTTCCGGTGAGAAAGTCCAACTCTAGACTAAACTGGTGCAACGAAAACCATGGTGTCACGCAATCCCGCTTCTGAGACCCACCAAGAATACAGGCTCAAGCCCTGAGATACTCTGAACCTCTTGTGGTCCTCTCGGGGATAGGACCACAGGACTTAACGAGGACCACAGGAGTAAATTCAGTAGGATCACAGGGCGGTCTTGGTGATAGAAGTGAAAGAAGAAGAAGAAGGTAAGTACAATGAAAAAGTTTCACATCCTACTTTATATTAAGCATTACTTAATATATGTAAAGTAATACTTAGTATATGTGAAATAATACTTAATACTTTATATTAAGTATTAACTTTTATGAAAATGTTTATTGTACTTTGTCTTCATGATCAGAATCCACTTCTGGAAGGCAGTGATATGTCAACGATGATTGCAACTGGAAGTGACACTTTAAAAGATGAGTTCGGCAAACCCATGTACAGAAACAGACGCACAGTAAGTCTGTATGCAGTAATCCTAACTGATACTTTAGTTTTATGGTGCTTCTCATTTGTTAAACTAAGTTATATATATTTTTAGTTACTAGATAAAAGAAGTTGGGGGGGGGGGGAATGGGTAGAATCGCATTAGCATTGATGCATTGTTGATTATTATTTAATATGTTTTTTATTTCTTAAGGAGCGTATATTCCATAATGTCCTTCTTTACGTTCATATTTAACAACTTGAATTGTTTTAATATTTTGTAACCAGCTTAGGTTTTTATCTGAAATTTGCAGATGAACAGTTCAGACAGAGCCTTGCTTTCTGCATTTAGAGAAATAGGTCAGATGGCAGACAGACTTAATCTTCCTAAGATGCTGGCAGTAAGTGGCTTTAGATTCTACTAGTTTTTCTACTAGTCTGGATTTCTAGGGGTGAAGATGCTGTCCATTTGGCAATAAATGGCCCATAGCAAACGTGCTGGTGTCAGGATTGGTGAACCATAACTGACTAAAACCATGTCCCACCTCTCCATAGGTGACCCTAGTAACAGGCCTGACCTGACTGATGGGGTAGAGATCACCATATTCCTCATGGTGGTGGAGTCTGTAGAAGATGTATTGCAACCACCACCACCACCACACTCCACTATGGGACTGAAAAGTAGTACCATTCTTCCTCCTGAACCAGAATGATGCTGTGTCTGAACATTTTTACTGGATCGAGTGCAAAACAGTATTATGAGCTGTTTATATTTGACATTAATAGATTTGTTTTTCTGCAAGTTTTTTATTTGAGTGCTTTGATAATGATTGAATTCTTTAAATTCTTCTTCTGCGAACGGTTTCAGATGTGACTTCATTAAATGAGATTAACCATTGTGTTTTAGCAGCAGTCTTTGCATTTAAACTTCGTTAAATGTGAGAACTATCATAGGCTGATTTTTGTATTCTGTCATTTGTAAGAATTATTGTTGGCTTAACATTTCAGCAAACTTATAGCTGTCACAATTTATTTTTTGTTTCTTTTAAGGACCGGGCGAACACGTTATTCAAACAAGTTCATGACAGTAAGTCACTGAAAGGTCGCAGCAATGATGCGATCGTTTCTGCATGTATGTATATTGCATGTCGACAAGATGGTGTACCTCGAACATTTAAAGGTAAGAAAGATTATTTAAATTATGAATTTTCAAAATATAAAACTAATGTAAAAATAATTTTTAATTAAAACTCATTGTTGCATCACAGAGTGAGTTGAAAGTTATCAAATCAGAGTTTCCAAATGTTTCAAAATTTCTGCATCTCTCTGTGAATGCATAAGGATTTATCAGCACTCTTATCTAACCCCGTTATACCAAATTGATGACCATCTTCACTAAGAAAGTGCAGACATGACGTTCATTTTCTTGTAAGGGGTTCCAATCTGTATGAAAGCACACACGCATTTGTCTTGTTCATGAACACAGCATATCTCAGTTTAGATGCACAAGCATAATAAATATAGGCATAAATGCACAGACTAAGGAAATTATGTAGACGGAGAGACAGACATACATCTGCACATTTATGCATACACACTTGCACATATGGAAATTACTTGGTAACTACTATTACATTTTTTTTGTTTTTTGGTTTTTTTTTTTTTTTTCTTAAACATTTCAGAAATTTGTGCAGTTTCCAAAATAGCAAGAAGGAAATAGGTCGTGTATTCAAACTGATCCTCAAGAATTTGGAGACCAATGTGAATCTCATTACTACTGGAGATTTTATGGTGAGTGTCCAATCTGGTAAGACTTTTCATATCACTGCAGATTTTTCTTCTGTGAATAAATAACTGAACACATGGTTAGTATAGAAAAAAAATTAATATTTAGAGATGAGAATTCTTTATTAATATTTTTTTTTTTTTTTGGTCATTAACATTGTTAGTAGCTAGTAGCACTTTGTGAGAGATAACAGAAGTGACAACTGCAGGAAAACAGGTTCTGGTAATAAAATAGATGGAAGTGTATGGTTCAGTTTTTTCAAAAAAGAGAGAGTGATTAAAGTGGGCAGAAACAAGAATGATGGAAAGCGAGATGGGCATGTATAAATGAAGAACATACAACAATCCAATATTTTGGAAAATGCCATTTTCAGGGATCACTTACGAAATCAACACAGATAAAAACATCAAAAATAGATGGAAAAATTAAACACTTCGCTCTTTCAATATCCTCCTTGTAAGAAAGATGGGCACTTTCCTTGTCTGTCCTTTTTTTTTTTTTTTTTGTCATAAAACTGAATCATACACCTCTGTCTGCTTTATTATTAGTAGCACCTCAGAGATTGTATATCCTTCAACATTTTAATGTTAGATTTATAACTGAGATATGAGTTTACAGATCTTTTTTTGTTGGAAGGTGGTAATTTTTAAATTCACTCTGAGATGACACAATGAATTTAGCTAAGAAATTCTTATGTTCGGTATTATGAGCTGTTTATTTACATCTTTATGATATCTGAACATTGATTTGCCCAGTTTCATTTAGTTTATTCAAATATGCAAATGTGTGTTGCAGTGGCATAGTAGTTAGTGTTCTTGCCTGCTGATCAGAAGGTCCTTTGTTTGGTTTCTCTCGGGCAGAATTTTTTCAGGCCGACTGGCACCAGGCTCTGCCAAGACTCAGAAAATGGATGCCTGGGGTTTCCTTAGAAAAGCACAGGCCTCAAGAACAGGTGCTGGCATCCCTATCTCAAATGCTCCAGTGGCTTTGAAATGTGAAGGCACTAACATTTCACACCCATACGGCATGCATAGGCTACAGGAGATAGACTTTCTCATATATATGCAAATGGGGCACCTCAGTGGGATAGACTTTCTCTCAGATATTTGCAAATTGGGCACCTCAGTGGCATAGTGGTTAGCATGCTAATAGGTCATTGGTTCAGATCCAGCTGGAGGGGCACACACACACACACACACACACCCCCCCCCAGTCACCCAGCAGTAAAAAATAGGAAAGGAGCCGATACAGACCACATTATCTTGCCTTGTGCTGACATATCAGTGAAAATAATGGGAAAGAACCCCATGTGCATAGATGCCTTGGTGGCATGGTAGAGCTTTTGTTTGTTTTTTTAATATATGCAGGTGAAAAAAATCCATCCCTGCTCAGTTACTTGAGCATAACAGTGCAGAACATTTGGTGAGTTCTGAACATATAATCTTCACGTAGCTTGTAACTGAGTGGCCTGCTTGCTGTACATGCTATATTTGATTTGTGGTAATTTTTTTTTGTTTAATTACCCATCAGTCTCGCTTCTGTTCCAATCTGGGTTTGTCAACCGCCATACAGAAGGCTGCTACACATATTGCAAGAAAGGCAGTGGAGATGGACTTAGTACCAGGGTAGGTAATTGAAATATTTTCAAAAGCTACAGCAGCAGGTGGTAGATGATTTTACATAAAATTAAGAACTAATGGGATTTTTTTTTTTTTGGAACTGGACAGGCTAAAAAAAATTTTATTGAAAATATCCAACAGCTTTCCCTTTGCTGCCACACCCAGATTCTTGATCATTTCATTGGACATTCCAACTGGTCCTGGTGATTTCCTTGGTTTCAGTTTACTGACTGCCGGGTCTAACTCGCTGCATGTGATTGGTGCATCCATGACCTCCAATTTTCTGCCTTGTTCCTCTTCTTTCTGTGGGTCATTGTGCATTGTATGCTCTTTCTCTGGTTGGATATCAGTATTGAAGTCTTTTGCAAACATGTGAGCTGAGTGATCTTACCTGTAATGGTTTTCCCATCTTCTAGTAGTGTAATCTTTGTACTTCTTCCAGTGCTCTCATCATTTAAGTGTTTGATTAGTTTCCACAGTTTCCTTCCATCCTTTTCAAAGTTTAGGAAGTCTGTTTTCTCTCTCCAACTTTCCCATCTAGCTTGCAGCTTGGGTATCTGAAATTTGGCCTTAGCATGTTGGTAATCATTGTGGTGTTCTCGGCACTGTCTATTCTCTGCTTGCTTTCGAGCTGTTTCCACGTCATAGTGGAGTTTTCTCAGCTCACTAAACCAGTATGGCTTTGAGCTCCTCTGGGAATGGTTTCATGGGCGGCCTGAAGGATACAAGCACTGAATTCTTTCACTATGCTGTTAATATCCTAACTGATTGATAAATAACAGGCAAGAGATTGAGGCTGAAATGAGTTCACATCATTTTTAATCATCTCTTCCAGTCGGAGCCCCATTTCTGTTGCCGCAGCTGCTATATACATGGCCTCACAAGCATCAGATGACAAGAAAACTGCCAAAGGTAATGGTGTAAATTTACAAGTGTAAATCCAGTATTATCATGATATGTGCCTGGTACATATGGTATAAAATGTGAGAGAAAAAAAATAGGAAATAAAAGCCTATACAAGCATGACAGTGAAATAAGAGTCTTCAGGCTGATTGTAAATACTACAAGGTGGTACCTAAGTGAGCAAACAGTAAAACAAAACAAAAAAACAACACTAAAGAACTTTAGTAACAGCTGGTTAGAGAAAAAAAAATTTCTCCTTATTGGACCGAGACAAATACATCTCATAGGAAAAAAGAAGACTAAAACATTCGGCCATGTTTGGCTCATCAGATTTTGTATACGCAACAGATATTTGTTGGATGTGTTTACATTCCTTTGAATCATACATTATTATCCCCAAATTTCACTTGACCTAGAAGTTTCTGGCATTCAGTAATGCCTCCACATGAATTGATTGTTAGGGAGGTTACCATAACGAAAACTATTCTTTCATCCTCTGTCAGTTATGAAAGGGGAACAACAAAATATTCTCAGCTCTATTGATAGATGTGTTCTTATTTCATACATTTTGATAACATTATGAGTCTTTCTTCTTCTTCTTCAGTCTCACTGGGACTGTAAGCTGGTATGTTTTTGCAGCCAATGTGGTGAAAATGTTGCAGCACAGCATTGTGTCAGCTTGGGAGTGGGGTCATAGCAGTTATTTTTTTCAGTCCTAGAGTGCAGCTAAAAACCGAGGGGTTGGGAGGGTAGTTGCAGTGCTTCTTTAGTAGACTCCACCACCATGGGATTGTGATGATCCCTGCCCCATTACCCAGGCCACGCCTGTTACCGAGGGTACCAACGGGGAGGTGGAACGAGGTCTTGGTCAGCTTTGATTCGCCGGCTCTGACGCCAGCGTGTCAACTATGGGTCATTGACTGCTGAAATGGACCGCTTCTTTGTCCCTGTCTGCTGTCTTTATATTTTCTTATAAAGTGTACACAAAAAGTTAATGTTTCTGAAGCCAGAATTTTGATAATTTTATGGGTCCTGTCTTTATAGTTACTTATCAGGTGTATGCCAAAGTTCAGAGTGTCAGTGAAGCTGATACAAAGAGAAAGACTTAAATCGGACAGAATTTACCCAGATCTCTTTGTTCCGTGATAAAACAGAAATATCCAAATGGATTGTTCATAAGACCAGCCTCACAAGTACACGCATGTTGATTTGACTCTCTTATTTTTATGTGCCTAGATGTAGTTAAATTGGAGAAAAATTTTACCTTTCATGCAAATTCTGAAGAAATCTATTTGTATCTGTCAAGCAGTGAAAGAGTGAATTTCTGTGTAAAACAAATTCTGAGTTTTGTTCACTCATTTCCTTTTCTCTCCCCCCCCCCCCCCCCCCCCCCCCAGCCATTATCTTCATTGTTCTAGTTCTTAACCATGTTAACATTTCTCTGTGTCAAATACAAAGAGGCTTTGATCACTCCAGAAGCGAGCAGTAAAGCTTATTAGTGACAAAGATCAAGCACAAACAACTACCCATCACAAACATATAAAAATACTACCTCTTAAGAACAGGTTCCTCTTCAGCAAAGCCAAGTTAGTACATCAAATTCTTTCACGGCATGCCCCGCCTTATCTATGGAACCTGTTTAAATTTAGTGCAACCAACGCTTGAACAACATATGTCTTCCAAAACCTAGACTTGATCTTTACAAGAAAAGCTTTAGTTATTCTGCTGCTCATCTTTGGAATACCCTCCCATCCTATATAAAAAATATAAATTATACTCCTTCCTACAACTACAAGCTTTCCCAGTATCTATTTGATGTCAACTACATGCTTCCATGAATTATAAAACTTAAAAATTATCTTAAACTGCTCTTACAGACACCGAATACAATTATTTGTTTGCTGAATAGTCCCGAAAATTTTGTTTAGTAGATAGTCATTTATAATGTATATAGTTACTTCTGTACTGAGTGAATGTTTAAGAGCGAAACGTAAATGTTATATTTTATTTTGTCTCTCAGCTTCAGTGTTAGTTATGTTTGTTATATGAACAGCATATTTGTAGAATGTCTGGAATAGAGTGAAAGATGTATGATAAAGGGCAGAATGTCAGATGGGCCTGCGTGCCCAATTCTTAACCCTTTTGAAATAAAGATCAATCAATCTGTCGTCCTTTCTCTCACCTTCTTTTGTTTTGACAATTTATCCATCCTTTTGCTTTTCCTTCAAACATCTTACTTTGTTCCATCATTAATACACAGTCATCTTACTTTGCTTATGGCCATATATTCTTTTTTTTAATCAGACATTTTTCTCTGCTCTGTTTTATACCAGGGGTTCTCAGCCAGTTGAGAATTCCCAGGTAAGAAGTTAGCAGGAGGGAACCACAGATATATATATATATATATAATTTTTTTTTTTTGCAATCTGTGTGTTGTTGGGGGGAGAGGGGGAGGGGTCACAGGACAGATGGACAACTATCTGAGATGTGGTGAAAAGGGTGCCTGGTTAAAAAAAATAGTTGAGAACCACTTTTTTAATACCATTCACTTTCTGATTCTACTTTATTTTCCTGTCCTCCCCACTCAGATTTTGTTGTTTTTTTTCTATTCTCTTGGGTGTTGCATGATTTCTCCCTCCCACCACCCCCAACCCCCAGCTGTGCTTTATTCATTCATTCAGTTTTATTTAATTCATGAAAGTTTTTGTTTTCATGTTAACTACATTTCTCCTAGTCATGATACTTTTCTCAGACATTTTACTTTCTTCCATTCAAGATTTGTTTGTTTTTTTCTTTTCTTTTCTTTTTTTTTTCTGTCACTTTAATTAGCTTCAAGGAGGAGTAAGGTTTTTTTTGTTTTTTGTTTTTTAATGTTCAGATATTGGTTGTTTTGTTTAAACAGTTTTTCTTTGGTAGCATTCATGTGGTTTTACTTGCACCCACATTTTTTTTTTTTTTTCTTTAACTTGGAGACCATTTAACACATTTAATTTTGTGTCTAGACATGTTTCTTTTCCCTCCTTTCCTTGCAGCTATTTAGTGTGTCCTGAGAGTTTGTTCATACCTTTTTTTTTTTTTTTCTCACCCAACCAGTGATCTTAAATCTCTCAGACAATCATTGTAGTAGACCAGTGGTCCCCAAACTTTTCTCAGGCTGCCACTCTTAGTCTCACATGCCATGTTCCTA